>JAFMOC010000470.1:0-194898 GCA_019802505.1 Corydoras sp. C115
TAATTAATACAAAAAACAGTGTTTGTTCTTAAAATGGTTCTGGTCCTTACAAAAAATGAAAACGGGAGATGTGTGTAATGATGGTCCTTGGATTTACTCTATACCTAAAAATGACGTCACTGTCCCCACAAGTGACCACCAGTTCAGGTCAGATTTCATTATGGTGAGATTTTTGAAATTTAAAGTGATATTATGATTCAGGAGTGCATTGTGATGCAGCATGATTTTTTGCAAGTCTGTAGGACCTTGGGAAAGCATGGACCCCACAATGTAGCAATTCCACCAGGTGACCCTCACAACGCACGAAAACAAGTATGTGTGTGTGTGTGTGTGTGTGTGTGTGTGTGTGTGTGTGTGTGTGAGTGTGTGTTCAGCGATAGATTGGTGCCCTGTCCTGGGTGTATCTGCCCAGTGCCCGAAATGTTCTCCCCTAGACGGGTATTGGAAACCCCCCTAGACAAATAAACCCCCCTAGACAATCTATAGCTGGGCACACTCACTCACACGACGCACTCTATATGGGGCAATTTAGAGCATTCTAATTACGTTAAATCCATGTTTTTTTTGACTGTAGGGGGAAACCGGAGAACCCGGAGGAAACCCACGTGGACACGGGGAGAACATGGAAACTCCACCCAGATGGGGATTCGAACCTGGATCTCCAGGGCTGGGAGGAGAACATGCCAACCAGCTTAATTTCTTAAGTGAACAAACTCAACCTTTAGACAGAAACAGTCCTACAGCTGTACCGTCTCTCCTAAAGCTTAAAAATCTTTCATAAACACCTTAATAAACACCATTTCACTCTTATTTCACTGATATCACTCTTTTTATCGTCCCCCTCTCCACGTGTTAAAGGTGTTACCTTAACGTTTTGTAAATGTACTTTGATTTCTGACGTCTTTTACGATTATACGCTCTAAGCATGGCCTCGGTGAGGTGTTGGCCTTTTCTGCTGTTCGTTGGCAAAACACTGCTTCGCTTCTTCATCAGTGACAAGCAGTAGCACATTGCATGACAGCTGGGACAGGGAGGAGGGGACGGATTGGCCCCGAGTGAAGAAATGCCCAGAATGTGGCCGCATTAGCCACGGAATGTGCGCTCTTCTCTTAAGCTTGGCACAGCAGCCCACGAAAAGAAAAACTGGCCTTTCGTTAGCACATCAGTGACTGCGACAGATGCTCAGCGGCCTCAAAAACGCTCGCTCGGCGCTTCGCGACTCTTTTTAAGCGTCTCAAGTTGGACACCTTGTGTTTGGACCCCTCTTTGTTTCACTCACAGAACTCACGGGATTTCCGAGGCATTTCCTCCCCCAAAAATTTTTTATATTTATTTAAATGATGTCTTACATCAGGGGCGTCGATCTTAATCGCACCGGGGGCCAAAACTCGTTGAACCAAAATTTGTTGAACACAGTAGAATTAATGTTTTTTGAACATGAAAAGGAATTAAAATAGACAGGAAAATTATTCCACAATTAATAAACTTTATAAAAAAAAAATAAATAAAAAAAAACGCTTTATAAAATTAAAATACTTTGCTCTCTATGGAAATATATCTTGTCCGAATTATAAAAGTAAAAAAAAAAAACATGAAAATATTAAACGAAAACGTTGCTTTTCCACAAAAATAAAAATAATAATTCACCGTTTCTTTGCTCTTGGGCCGTTTCAGAAAAGTTGATTCAAACTTTAAATATGTTCCCGTCAAAATCGTACCGGTTGAAAATACGAGCGCGCTCCAAAAAACCCTGGAAACACAAAAAGAAATTGTATTTCCATCAAAAAGAATGGAAACTCTGAATGCTCCGCATCTCTTCTTGTTTGTTGTTACACAGATCAATGTAAAATGATATAATTATATTACGGGCCGGATATGGCCCGCAGGCCTTAAGTTTGACACCTATGTCTTACATGAATTCACACATATTTGTAAATATTGAAGGGTGTCCTCTTGACAGCAAATTTAAACTAATCTCTGGAACGTTTACACATTGCTGCATGTCCACCAGATGTGGACTGGATCTCTATGAGAACATGTGGACCAAATGAAAATTTTTACCAGGGCCACCTTTGGCTCACGTACAGCTTTCCAGTGCAGGCAGTGGGCCAGCGGTGCCAAAGCTCAGTCCAAATTGCCCCACATTCATCAGCCATCTGGGGGTGTTGGGCTGCCCGACGGTAATGCGGTGTTTAAAAATGATAATGAACCAATTATATACAATAATCCTTTATCTTTCACCTAATCCTCTACTAGGGTCACATGGGAGGGTTCCCCATGCCCATCCAGGGGAGAACGTTTCGGGTGCTGGGCAGATACACCCAGGACAGGGGGGCAATCCATCACTAGGCACACACTCGATTTATATATGCGGCAATTTGGAGCATTCAATTTCCATTGAATCCATGTTTTTGGACTGTGGGATTCGGGATTACATACAGATTCGGTTATTTTGCTGACTAATCATCAGATCCTTTAATATTAATTCAATCCACAGTTTTCCGCTTTATCCTATATTAGGGTCGCGGTGGGGTTCCCCATGCCCATCCAGGGTGCCAATCTATCACTGTACACACACTCACTCACACACACACACTCTACATGGGGCAATTTGGAGAACTCAATTGACTTGATCCATGTTTTTGGACTGTGGGAGGAAACCGGAGAACCCAGAGGAAACCCACGTGGACACGGGAAGAACATGGAAACACCACCCAGATTGGGATTTGAACCGGGAATCCCTAGTGCTGAGAGGAGAACGTGCCAACCACTAAGCCACCGTGCCGCCCTTAATATTAATTGTAATTAATATTGATTGTAATTAATATTAAAGTAAACTGAGATGTAAATCTCACTTCAGGAGCTGGAAGCCCGAAAGCCGTATTCGTGCTGAGCAGCAGGGGAGTCGGCGGGTTGGCTGATCAGTAAATCATCCCCTCACAACAAAACCCAATGCATGTGCACATGCAGCTGTCTGTCTCAGTGCAAGTGGTGTCATGTTAAATCACAGGAATGAATCGGTGCCCTGCCCACCTCACCCCTCAGCGGTATGCCCCTGAATGCTAGGAACAATCCTAAACACCACAAACAAACCGGGCTGAAAAACAACACCTTAAAACCGGATTTAGACTTAAAAACCATGGAACGATGATAATTAAGAGCGGATTTGTAAATGCACTCCTATTGCGATATCTATTGGACCGGCGGGACGCCCTCAATGGACTGATATAGTTTTCCAATTGTTAAATACGGGTCACATGACCACCACACGGTCTGTACATGGCTGTCCTACACTGTTGATGCTGCCCTGCCGCCCAAGGAGGAGGAGTCCCCCACTGACTCGGTCCTCACAAGGTTTCTTCCTTAAAATAACAACATAACAGGGAGTTTTGTCTTGCCGCTTTCTCTTCGTCTTGATCTTACAACACTGTAAAGCTGTACTATTGTAAAAAGTGCACAATAAATAAATTACTTAAACTTAAACACTATAGTTGAGGCAGCACTGAGGATCCCGGTTCGCATCCCAATCTGTGTGGAGTTTGCATGTTCTCCCTGTGTCTGCCTGGGTTTGCTCCGGGCTCTCGTTTCCTACCCCAGTCCAAAAAACATGGATTCAAGGTAAATTGTTCTAATGTTCTAAATTGCCCCATATAGTGTGTGTCCCAGCGCCCGAAATGTTCTCCCCTGGATGGGCATGGGGAACCTCCTAGATGAACATAGTTGAATTTCTCCATCGATTTATCCACCCTTGTCTTGAGGTGTAGTGGCTAGCACGTCCACCTCTCAGCTCTGGGGATCAGGTTCGAATCCCAATCTGAGTGTAGTCGCCATGTTCTCCCCGTGTCCACATGGGTTCTCCGGTTTCCTCCCGCACTCCAAAAATCATTGATAAAATACCCGTTGGTGGTTTCAATTAGACTGTAAATGGGTGAAGCCATAGAAACAAGGGCCCAAGTCAGAAGTGATGCAGAAAACCAACTACACTGTAAATTCATCAAACCTGATTGTTATTTGATGCTGCACCCCTCCCCCCTCCTTTTTATTTTACAACAGGTATTTGTTAAAGAGATGCGTCTTCAGTAGTTTCTTAAAACTGCCGAGTGTCTCCGCCTTACGGACAGAGTTGGGAAGATCGTACTATCATGTTGCCGTGGTGAACGCCACCGAGTGAGAATCAGCTCCTCGGTGAGGTGGAACCGCCAGGGGGCGATCATCACCGGAGCGAAGTGAACGAGTCGGAGTGTATTTTCAAAATATAGAGTGAAGGTCCAGAAATGGTTCTGTAGGCCAGAGTCAGGGAATTGTACTGAATGCGAGCAGCTACAGGGAGCCAATGGAGGGACATGAGTTCTTGGGTGGTTGAATACGAGTCGGGCTGCAGAGTTCTGAATTAGTTGAAGAGGTCTGATTGTGGAGGCTGGGATGCCGGCAAGTAGCGCATTACAATAAGCATTCAAGAGCTGTGAAGAAAAATACATGGCTGTATCCTGATCATTTGTTTATCGATTGAAAACGGTTGTTTTGCGTGACAGGTCGCAATAAAGGGCCGATTTTGTGTTCATCGTGCCTCCGTCTCCGGGGTCCAGTTCATCAGCTGTACAGATTAGAGTCCCTTCAACACGAGTGCTCCAGTGGATTGAGAACATGTGAAGGGCCCTCATGAGACTTTATAGCCCTGCACTGGATGACCACTTAAAACTCGTAGACGCCTCATGAAAAGGAAAACAGGATGCGGCCGCATTGACATCACCAGATCCACATCGATTTCCCGACCTGGACGGTTTACATTCATATCAGCAGCTGACCCCGGGCCTGGAAACCGATACGCATTTCTGAAATGTCTTTGCTCTCATCGCCGACCAAAACATCGTATTTTTTCGGACTCGCGGCATTAATTGTAATTTATCACCTCGGATACGGGATGCCCGTCGTGCCCGGCGTCGTCTCCATTCCCAACGCTCATGCATTCGTGCGTCGCGGGTCTGAGCTCGTGTTTCCGAAGCATGGCATGCGGCGTAGGGGTGTGGAGCAGGGGGTGGCATTCGATTGTTTGACACAAACTATGACCTGAATCTTCTTCCAGATTCGGGCTCGGGACGTCATCGGAAGCCGCGCTCTCCTCCTGGATTTATGAACGGAACAGAAATACGTCCTCCGGGTTTCTCCCCTCATCTCTTTAGGGTTTAAATCCGGCCTCGGTCTCGGTTGACCTTCTCCCGTGTCAGCAAGCGGACAAATTTAGTGCTACGGTTTCTGGACAGACCGAATAATCGAAATAACGCTGTATCGGGAAAATAGGAGGTTTACACTTATATAAGATAATGTGAGTGTTTCTTACTCGATCCAGCCGAGGATTAAATGCCGGGATGTGTCTGGACTGCCTGGATACACAACGAAATGGCAAATATGTGAGACTTGTTGTGACACCACTATGGCATGTTCATTCCAGCACCGTGACGTCCACCGCGTCACAACCGCCGCACTGTTTCCACTCTCTCCCTGACGGCAGGCTTTAAATACCCAGCCGTGTTGCGCGTGTACACTTCCCATTTTCTAGAACCAATAAAATACTAATTAATCTCTAAATTAAACCAACTCATTGCACCAGTTGGCGTTCAATAACTTGTTGCCAGCTAAAAGATAATCACCCTTGCAGTAATCATCCAGCAGGCTCGTACCTGTACAGTATACCTGTACGTTACATCCAGGTGGCGACTTTTTTTTTTGGCCAGGCAGTGTGTACGGGTATAATGAGGACCACAGAATGACACACACCTTCCGTTGAAGTCCATTAATAAAACATTTTTCCCCCAATTTTTTTTTTCATTTAAAAATTCATTCATTCATTATCTTCCGCTTTATCCTCTATTAGGGTCGCGGTGGGGTTCCCCATGCCCAGCCAGGGGAGAACGTTTCGGGCGCTGGGCAGACACACCCAGGACAGGACGCCAATCTATTGCTGGACACACACTCACTCACACACACTCTATATGGGGCAATTTGGAGAACTCAATTGACTTTATCCATGTTTTTGGACTGTGGGAGGAAACCGGAGAACCCAGAGGAAACCCACACGGACACGGAGAGAACATGGAAACTCCACCCAGATGGGGATTCGAACCGGGAATCCCCAGCGCTGAGAGACGAACGTGCCAACCACTAAGCCACCGTGCCGCCTTGTAAAAGATAATCTAAAAGATAATCACCCATGCAGTAATCATCCAGCAGGCTCGTACCTGTACTGTATACCTGTAAGTTACATCCAGGTGGCGACTTTTTTTTTTGTGTGTACGGGTATAATGAGGACCACAGAATGACACACAACTTCAGTTGAAGTCCATAAGAGTTTAATAATAAAAAAAAAAATCCAAATCCTAAATGGTCCACATTTTTTCCCCCAATTTTTTTTTATATATATTTTTTTTTTATTATTTAAAAATAATATACATAATACTAAATACCGCCTTTAGAAATGCCTATACGTTCTGTTCAGGCCTTAAAAACAGCTTTTGAATGAATATTTAGCACGTTGTGGCTTCTTTTTGGATTTATCTCATCGCTGTTACTTGGAAATCATCCTTCGCTTGGGGAAAATGTTTTACACCAGCGGGGTCACGGAGGTAGCTCTCTGTAAAACAGCGTGTTTTGGCAGTAATTTGAGGTAGGCAGGAGATAGAGGGTTCCCTACCATAATTGGAGAACAGAGGGCAGGTGGCCGAAACAGACCCGTCATGAGGAAGAGACGAGCGGACAGCTGGTCCTGTCAAACAATGACTTATTCTTCACCGCTGAGCCTAGAACCGCATGACCCAACATCCCAGCACACAAGGACGTTCTGTGTGGCTTTGATGATGAAATGGGCCCTCAACCTGAACCTGAAGCAGAAACACCTTTAAAATAACAATAGCTTTGGGAACATTAGCTGGGGTATTAAAAATTATTCCACAATTAATAAACTTACGCTTTATATAACTTAAAATACTTTGCTGTCTATGGAAATATCTCTTATCCAAATTATAAAAGTAAAAAAAAAAAAACATGAAAATATTAAATGAAAACGTTGCCTTTCCACAAAAGTCAAAATAATAAGTCAGGTTTCTTTGCTCTTGGGCCGTTTCAGAAAAATAAATTCAAACTTTAAATATGTTCCCGTCAAAATCGTACCGATTGAAAATACGAGCACGGTCCCAAAAAAACCCTGGAAACATAAAAAGAAATTGTATTTCTTTCAAAAACAATGGAAACTCTGGATGCTCCGCATCTCTTTTTGTTTTTGTTGTTACACAGAGCAATGTAAAATGATCTCGTGGGCCGAATATAATTATACCACGGGCCGGATATGGCCTGCGGGCCTATGGCTTGACACCTATGTCTTACATGAATCCACACGTATTTGTAAATATTAAACAGCGTCAGCTTGACAGCAAATTTAAATTCATTCATTATCTTCCGCTTTATCCTCTATTAGGGTCACGGTGGGGTTCCCCATGTCCATCCAGGGGAGAACGTTTCGGGCGCTGGGCAGATACACCCAGGACAGGGCGCCAATCTATCGCTGGGCACACACTCACTCACACAGACACACTCTATATGGGGCAATTTGGAGAACTCAATTGACTTGATCCATGTTTTTGGACTGTGGGAGGAAACCGGAGAACCAGGAGGAAACCCACACGGACACGGGGAGAACATGGAAAATCCACCCAGATGGGGATTCGAACCGGGAATCCCTAGCGCTGAGAGGCGAACATGCTAAACCACTAAGCCACCGTGCCGCCCAAATTTAAATTAATCTCTGGAAAGTTTTACTTCAACTTTGGGAACAAAGTTAGTTGGGTTATTCATCTCCTCATCTACAAAAAACACATAGTCGAGTTGAGTTAGGAGGTTGTCCTGTCGTGGAAAATGGTAACAAGTCTGAAGGACCCAAAATCTTTTGAGTTCTTTCGCAGGTAAACAAGGACATATCCTTGAGGTAAATGTTCTGCCGACATGCAGCTGTTTCTGAAGGTTCTGCAGATGTGATCGAGCTGAGAGAACTTGTCCAACCCCCCGCCGTGCCAAACCCCCTCTGAACTCCTGACCTCGGAATTGATCGGAGGTTCATTAAGGTACTTGGATTAATCAAGAAAGCATTAGAGAGACGATGCATTTCCCAATTTGGTAAAGAAATATCTTCATCATCACGTTCTGCAGACGGTGATGTGAGAAACTGATACTTGTAGTGATTGCAAATCGATTTGCCCCCGTCGCTCATTAATCATGTTAAATGTTATGCCGTGGGGGCGGCACGGTGGCTTAGTGGTTTAGCACGTTCTCCTCTCAGCACTAGGGATTCCCGGTTCGAATCCCCATCTGGGTGGAGTCTCCATGTTCTCCCCGTGTCCGCGTGGGTTTCCTCCGGGTTCTCCGGTTTCCTCCCACAGTCCAAAAACATGGATCAAGGTCAATCGAGTTCTCCAAATTGCCCCATATGGAGTGTGTTTGTCTGTGCGAGTGAGTGTGTGCCCAGTGATTGGCACCCAGCGCCTGAAACGTTCTCCCCTGGATGGGCATGGGGAACCCGCCCCCGACCTCCGCGACCCTGGTAGGAGATTAAGATAATTTATTCATTAGGATAATGAATAAATGATTAAATAAGGGAATAAATGAATGAATAAACGATTTCGTATGAGGGGCTTAGTGGTTCGGCATGTTCCCAGTTCAAATCCCAATCTGGGGTGGAGTTTCCATGTCCTCCGGGTTCTCCGGTTTCCTCCCACAGTCCAAAAACATGGATCAAGGTCAATTGAGTTCTCCAAATTGCCCCATATAGAGTGTGTGTGTGTGTGTGTGTGTGTGAGTGAGTGCCCAGCGATAGATTGGCGCCCTGTCCTGGGTGTATCTGCCCAGCGCCCGAAACGTTCTCCCCTGGATGGGTATTGAGAACCCACCCTCCAACCCTTGTAGGAGATTAAGCATAAGATAATGAATGAATGAATGAAAAAACAATTTTGTATGAGGGGCTTAGTGGTTTGGCATGTTCTCCTCTCAGCACTAGGGATTCCCGGTTCGAATCCCCATCTGGGTGGAGTCTCCATGTTCTCCCCGTGTCCGTGTGGGTTTCCTCCGGGTTCTCCGGTTTCCTCCCACAGTCCAAAAACATGGATCAAGGTCAATCGAGTTCTCCAAATTGCCCCATATAGAGTGTGTCTATGTGAGTGAGTGTGTGCCCAGCGATAGATTGGTGCCCTGTCCTGGGTGTATCTGCCCAGCGCCCGAAACGTTCTCCTCTGGATGGGTATTGGGAACCCACCCCCCAACCCCACGACCCTTGTAGGAGATTAAGCACAAGATAATGAATTAATAAATGAAAAAACGATTTCGTATGAGGGGCTTAGTGGTTTGGCATGTTCTCCTCTCAGCGCTGGGGATTCCCGGTTCAAATCCCAATCTGGGTGGAGTTCCCATGTCCTCCCCGTGTCCGTGTGGGTTTCCTCCCACAGTCCAAAAACATGGATCAAGGTGAATCGAGTTCTCCAAATTGCCCCATATAGAGTGTGTCTATGTGAGTGAGTGTGTGCCCAGCGATAGATTGGCGCCCTGTTCTGGGTGTATCTGCCCAGCGCCCGAAACGTTCTCCCCTGGATGGGTATTGGGAACCCCCTCAACCCTAGTAGGAGATAACGGATGGATGGGTATTGGGACGAGTCTAAAGGGAACCATTAGCAATTCCTGTGTCCTTCTTCCAGTCCTGAAGTCGGCGCTACAGCCGACGTTGCCCTAATCCGTATTGCCTCCGAACGCAGAAGAAGACAGCGCTGTTAATCCCAGGCTGGATTATTGTTGGGATTTTTTTTATTTTTGTAGTTTATTTATTCTCCTTATTTTTCAAAGCGCGTCTTCTGCTCGGGCGACGTCACCACCGCCGCGCGCGCCGCCATGACGAACTTGCAGTCGCTGAGCGTCTTCCTGACGGAGCGCCTGATGTCGGCGGCTCAGGACATCTACAAAGCGGTGGAGGTGACGCTGACGGAGTACCACGACGAGATCGCGCGGTTCCGCCATGAGAACGAGCTGCTGAAGCGGCGGCTGCTGCAGGCCGGCCTCCACGTTTATCCAGGTGAGCGCCACCAGCCCGAAAACCCGGCGCTTTAACGCCGCCCGTCCCGAAAAGCGCCTCGGCGGCGGGCGGAGTGCACTACAGCGGGCGCTAAAAACAAAGCCGCGGATCTAGTGCACTTCGGCGAAGGCAGGGGGATTGAGACGCGGCCGAGCGCAGAGCCGAATTACGCGCGCCGTGTCAACACAAACGCGCACTCCGCACTCTTTTAATCACTTATTTTGTATAAACGAAAGCCTTTCTGTACGATATAGTGTTTATTTTAGATAAAAACAAACGTTTTTTGTTATTGTTTGTATTTTTAAAGTCGCCTCGCCGATCGAGGCAACACAACACACACAGAACAGAGTCCAGCGTTATGCAATCACAGACAAAAAGACTTCAAATCTATTTATTATTATTATTTAACTTGAGAAATAGTCTGCATTTTGGATTTCCCACACGAATGACGCGAATTACACGTTTTTTTCTGACACAAAAGGCTTTTAAAAGAGTTAGAAACTTCAAAGGTCCATCAGCCAGAATCCAGTTATTATGATTATAATTAGACATAATGATTCTTTGGAAACAGGGCGGCACGCACGCTGGCTTAGTGGTTGGCATGTTCTCCCGGTTCGAATCCCCATCTGGGTGGAGTTTCCAGGTCCTCCCCGTGTCCGCGTGGGCTTCCTCCGGGTTCTCCGGTTTCCTCCCATAGTCCAAAAACATGGGTCAAGTCAATTGAGTTCTCCAAATTGCCCCATATAGAGTGTGTCTGTGTGAGTGAGTGTGTGCCCAGCGATAGATTGGCGTCCTGTCCTGGGTGTATCTGCCCAGCGCCCGAAACGTTCTCCCCTGTATGGGCATGGGGAACACCCCCCCCCCCCCGCGCGCAACCCTAATAGAGGATAAAAGCGGAAGATAATGAATGAATGAATGATTCTTTGGAAACATGTAAAGTGATCTGTTTTGCTTACACACCGAAAATTTTGTCCTCCACGTGCAGTGAAACACACACACACACACACACACACACATTCATCCATCCATTATCTTCCGCTTTATCCTCTATTAGGGTCGCGGGGTGTGGGGGGGTTTCCCATGCCCATCCAGGGGAGAACGTTTCGGGCGCTGGGCAGATACACCCAGGACAGGGCGTTAACCTATCACTGTACACACACTCACTCAAACACACACACACACACACACTCTATATGGGGCAATTTGGAGAACTCACTTGACTTGGTCTATGTTTTTGGACTGTGGGAGGAAACCGGAGAACCCGGAGGAAACGCGGACACGGGGAGAACATGGAAACTCCACCCAGATGGGGATTTGAACCGGGAATCCTTAGTGCTGAGAGGAGAACATGCTAAACCACTAAGCCACCGTGATGCCACACACATATTAATCATCTATTATATATAATCCTCTAATAGGGTTGTGGTGGTTCCCCCATGGCCATCCAGGGAAGTCGTTTCCTCTGCTGGGCAAATACACCCAGGACAGGGTGCCAACCTATAGCTGGACACACACTCACTCACACAGACACACACACACTCTACAAGGGGCAATTTAGAGCATTCCATTTACCTTGAATCCATGTTTTTTGGACCGTGGGAGGAAACCGGAAAACCCGGAGGAAACCCACATGGACATGGGGAGGACATGGAAACTCCACCCAGATTGGGATTTGAACTAGGAATCTCCATTGCTGAGAGAAGAACATGCCAAACCACTAAGCCACTGTGCTGCCAAATTTTTTTTTATTTTTTTTATTTTTTTTTACACAAATACATGGCTGGTCCTTTAAACACAAGTTGAGTGTATAATGTAAAGTGTGTGTGTGTGGGGGGGGGGGTATGTGGTGTGGTTTGTGTATGGGGGGGGGGGAGTGTGGGGTGTGTCCGTAGCCACTCTTGTATTGTGTTTTTTTATTTTTTATTTGTTTTTTTTGTTTTTTTTAATACTTTTGATGAATTAATAAAACCTGAACGCTGAACGTTCATCTTTCAGAACTGCAGCCCGGTTCCGCCATCCAGCTGGAAGAACCCCACGCCGTCGCTGATGTGGAGACGGTGGAGGAGGAAATGCAGGTCAAGCGGGAGCACAGCGCTCCAAAGAAAGAGGCCGAAGTCGGTCAGCCTCAAGCGCCGACCGCGGCCCAAGAGCCGCTTCCCTGCAGTCCGTGCAGAGAAGCCGAATGCAGCGCGGAGGGGACGTTCTTCGCGTCACCCACGACCGACACGCATGACGATCCGCCGCCGTGCATGCAGATCAAAGAAGAACGTTCCGATTCCAAGTCTGATGTAGAAAGGGGCGCGTCCAGCGAGCCTCGGATGTCCGGCTCCGTCGGTCCGAACGGTGTGGCGGCGCCCGGTCACGCCGACGGACTCGAGAATGAGCTGAACCAGATGTCCTCCATGTGCAAGAATCCAAAGGTGAGTTTGTAGACGACCCGACACTGCGTCCACATCCACTGCGTCCACGTCCACTGCGTCCACGTCCCCTGCGTCCACGTCCACTGCGTCCACGTCCACTGCGTCCACGTCCACTGCGTCCACGTCCACTGCGTCCACGTCCACTGCGTCCAGGGTTAGGGGTTCAAATATGCTGATCTGGATCTTTTCTCTTTACAGCTTCCGTTGATCGACAGCGTGGAATTCGACGGGTCTGAGAGCTGCGCTGACCCCATGGTGCCGGACAAGGAGGTCGCACCGAGACGAGATGGGTACGTTGGGACACCTCACTGGTTTTATTTACTCGGTTCTACAGGGTTCATACCCCCCGCTTTAAAACCAGTGTCCGGTGTTCATAACGTCCATTTATCTGATCTTTCCATTATCTTCCGCTTCATCCTATATGAGGGTCACGGGGGGGGGGGGGGGGGGCATGTTCCCCATTTCCATCCAGGGGAGAACGTTTCTGGCGTTGGGCAGATAGACCCAGGACAGGATGCCAATCTATCACTGGACACACACTCACTCACACACAATTTGGAGAACTCAATTGACTTGATCCATGTTTTTGGACTGTGGGAGGAAACCGGAGAACCCGGAGGAAACCCACGCGGACACGGGGAGGACATGCAAACTCCACCCAGATGGGGATTCGAACCGAGAATCCCTAGAGCTGAGAGGAGAACATGCCAAACCACTAAGCCACCATGCCGCCCACGGAACAGGTCACCAATCACAAACACAATTACACCCGGGGGGGGCGTTTCCCTTTGGACTGTGATATTGAGCCCATAGAGAAAACGTGGCCCATGCCACCCAGCGCCCACCCGGGAACCCGGTGCCTACTAGAGGAATGCCGTGCCGCCCCCTTTTTTATCAAACCAGACTTATTAAAATTCTATTTTATTCATCCATCCATGATCTTCCGCTTTATCCTCTATTAGGGTCGCGGGGGCCGGGCAGATAGACCCAGGACAGGGGGGCAATCTATCGCTGGGCACAAACTCACTCACACAAACACACTCTACATGGGGCAATTTGGAGAATTCTCTGAACTGTGCTTCACCCTTATCACGTCCAGAGCTGCTGTGTATACGCATAAAAACATAGGATTTAATCCCAATTACAGTGTATTTTAAATTGTTTGATATAAAATCCAGAATGCGAGTGAAGAGCGTCAGTTTAAGAGTGTGCAGAACGTGTGTGTGTGTGTGTGTGTGTGTGTGTGTGTGCAGTTATTTCTGAAACCCATCACAGATTGTCTCTTTCAGGAGAGCGTGTGGAATTAGCAAACCCTCGAAAGTGGCAAGAGAGAGGAAACTGGAGGCCAGGATTGCACACCGGCGGACATTTAGGAAGAAGGCGTGTCTCCCGGACGGGCTGCTGTTGGACGAGGAGCACGGTCTGCCCGCACGTAAGCACTCCTGATTTTATTTTCGCTTTATGGTCTTCGGGGGCTTCAGTTTTAAGGAAACGAACCGTGATTGGTCAGATTTTTGCAGACAAGTCGTCCCATTCCATTGTTCAGACAGCAGTTCGGTTCTGGGCGGGGGGGGTTCCCCTTGCCCATCCAGGGGAGAACGTTTTGGGCGCTGGGCAGATACACCCAGGACAGGGGGGCAATCTATCGCTGGGCACACACTGACTCACACAGACACAATCTATATGGGGCAATTTGGAGAACTCAATTAACTTGATCCATGTTTTTTGGACTGTGGGAGGAAACCGGAGAACCCGGAGGAAACCCACGTGGACACGGGGAGGACGTGCAAACTCCACCCAGATTGGGATTCCAACCGGGAATCCCTAGTGCTGAGAGGAGAACATGCTAAACCACTAAGCCAGGTGGTGATATATATAATTTTAATACATAATCCATCCATCCATTATCTTCCACTTTATCCTCCTCTGGGGTCGTGGGGGAGAACGTTTCGGGGCACTGGGCAGATACACCCAGGACAGGGCGCCGATCTATCACTGAACACACACACACTCACTCACTCACACACACACACACACACTCTATATGGGGCAATTTAGAGAATTCAATTGACCTTGATCCATGTTTTTGGACTGTGGGAGGAAACCGGAGAACCCGGAGGAAACCCACGTGGACACGGGGAGGACATGGAAACTCCACCCAGATTGGGATTCGAACCGGGAATCCCCAGCGCTGAGAGGAGAACATGCCAAACCACTAAGCCACCGTGCCACCTTAATATTACATATATATATATATATCACCATTTATTGTAATGTCAGCAGTTTTTTTTTGGTGAATGCTCTGACCCCTGTGTCTCGCTCTGACCCCAGTCTTCCAGGGCGGCACCGACGGCATGAGCGAGGCGGACGTTCCGCTGTACCCCGACTCGGCGGCGCTGTACCCCAACCAGCCCCAGGCTCATCAGTGCGTGGTGTGCGGGAGGAGCTTCGGCTCGCGCGGACTGCTGAAAGTCCACCTGAGGGTGCACTCGGGGGAACGTCCGTACCACTGCCCCTACTGCAACAAGAACTTCCGGCAGTCCAGTCACCTCAGCGTCCACGTCCGGATCCACACGGGCGAGAAGCCCTACACCTGCCTGTCCTGCGGGAAGAGGTTCAGCGACCGTAGTGCCTGCAACCGACACATCAAGGCTCACCTCGAAAATCCGTGACGGGGCCCTCGCTCCTCCTGATGGACCATGTTTATTTTATTTTTAATTATTTTTTTTTTTTTGTATTTGACCCTCTATCTGTGAACATAGAACAAGTGCGCTCGCGCCTCCTCCTCCTCCTCCTCCTCATCTTCATCTTCCTCCAGGACTGTTAATACTATTTTTAATAGCGTTTTTTAAACACTAGGAGGCTTTAGATTTCGGATCTCCGTCTTTGGGGAGCAGTTAGACGTCCCCAACGGCGTGAACCATCTCGTTGCTGCTTTTAATTCTTCGACACGATGTTTTAAGTTTTTACGTTAAGATCCCAAAATCCTTTACGCATTCAGAGCACGGACGTTTCCCTGGACCTGGACCTGGACACTCGGGGCTGTCCTGCTGACCAGAGCTACCGTGTGCATTCCGTGTCATCTGCCGTATTTGGGGGGAACTTTTACAGGGTCGTGTGAAAAGGACGCAGGTTGGTGCTTTTATTAAAGGTGAATTTATTCAATCAATATCCCTGTTATTTTGAAATGCCCCGGCCATTTCACCCGGTCCCCCCCCCCCCCCCTCCGAGCACCTTGGCGTCACCCGGCCGACGTCTCGGTCTGAGCCGGTGTCTGTAAGCTACCTAACTGCACTAAAAATTTTACGTAAAACGGTCGAATAATGAATCCAATGAAATTCCTGCGATGTATTTATTTCCAAAAACCAATAAAACGCTCCGGATGACATCACGCCCCCCGAGGCAGGTCTGCATTTTTATAATGTGTATTTGTTTGTTTATTAAATTAAAAAAGATATTCATTCATTCATTATCTTCCACTTCATCCTCTATTAGGGTCGCGGGGGGTTCCCCATGCCCATCCAGGGGAGAACGTTTCGGGCGCTGGGCAGATACACCCAGGACAGGACGCCAATCCTTCGCTGGACACACACTCACTCACACAGACACACTCTATATGGGGCAATTTGGAGAACTCAATTGACTTGATCCATGTTTTTGGACTGCGGGGGGAAACCGGAGAACCTGGAGGAAACCCACGCGGACACGGGGAGAACATGGAAACTCCACCCAGTTGGGGATTCGAACCGGGAATCCCTAGTGCTGAGAGGAGAACATGCCAAACCACTAAGCCACCGTGCCGCCTTTATATATATTTTTTTTATTAAATTAAGTTGATTTCGGGGGCAGCATGGAGGCTTAGTGGTTTAGCATGTTCTCCTCTCAGCACTAGGGGTTCCCAGTTCGAATCCCCATCTGGGTGGAGTTTGCATGTCCTCCCCGTGTCCGCGTGGGTTTCCTCCGGGTTCTCCGGTTTCCTCCCACAGTCCAAAAACATGGATCAAGTCAATTGAATTCTCCAAATTGCCCCATATAGAGTGTGTGTGTGTGTGAGTGAGTGTGTGCCCAGCGATGGATTGGTGTCCTGGGTGTATCTGCCCAGCGCCCGAAACGTTCTCCCCTGGATGGGCATGGGGAACCCCCCCCCCCCTAATAGAGGATAAAGCGGAAGATAATGAATGAATGAATGAATGAAAGTGGATTTCGGAACGTGTCTCAACGATCAAAGATGATGTTCTTGGGTAACCGAGCTCACAGTCTACATTCTGATTCATCCTAAACATGTTTGATTGGCCGAAGGCGGCTTCCTCTGGACGTTCCAGCGTCTTTATACATTTTAAAGAGTTATGATATAATGTTGGGTGAACTGCTGACCAATCCAGGGTGCTTCCTCTGCCGTTTGCTCTACAAGAGCTGGGATAGGACTCAAACCCTGCAACCCTAATAAAGATAAGTGGCTATTGAATCTTTCATTCATTATGTTCCTCTTTATCCACTATTAGCGTCGCATGGAGGGGGGGGGGGTTCCCCATGCCCATCCAGGGGAGGACGTTTCGGGCGCTGGGCAGATACACCCAGGACAGGGGCAATTTATCACTGTACACACACTCACTCACACACACACTCTATATGGGGCAATTTGGAGAACTCAATTGACTTGATCCATGTTTTTGGACTGTGGGAGGAAACCGGAGAACCCGGAGGAAACCCACGCGGACACGGGGAGGACATGGAAACTCCACCCAGATGGGGATTCGAACCGGGAATCCCTAGTGCTGAGAGGAGAACATGCTAAAGCACTAAGTCAGCGTGCCCGGCTTTTGAATCTCATCGTCTTAATTCATCAGTGACACAGTCTATTACAGTCTATTGGGTATTCTATTCAAAATTAATCATTATTATTAAAGGGGGGCGGCACGGTGGCTTAGTGGTTGGCATGTTCTCCTCTCAGCACTAGGGATTCCCGTTTTGAATCTGGGTGGAGTTTCCATGTCCTCACCGTGTCCGCGTGGGTATCCTCCGGGTTTCCTCCCACAGTCCAAAAAACATGGATCAAGGTCAATTGAATTCTCCAAATTGCCCCATATAGAGTGTGTCTGTGTGAGTGAGTGAACAGTGATAGATTGCCCCCTGTCCTGGGTGTATCTGCCCAGCGCCCGAAACGTTCTCCCCGTGACCCTGATACAGGATGAAGTGGAAAGATGGTTGTTGACTTTTACAAGATGTCCTGGTTGTCTGAAATGAAAACATAAATAAAGTCAAACTCATGATGAGTTAAATAGTTCATGTTACTTTTACTAAATGACTTCAAAGTCTTATAAAAACCCGTTACATGTGCATGGTTGTGTTTGTATGATGTTTGCGTTGTTCGTGTTGTTGCAATAAATTAAAAAAAATAAATGCACAAGGCGGAACCAAAAATCGGGAGGCAGCGTTGCACTCCAGACCGAGTTGCTGGTTGCACCATCAGCTGTACACGCTGCTACGCATGCCACGCTGCGTGCAGCCCCGTTTGGACCCACGAGTGGAAACCATCCACGCAAATCGCCCACGCCGTCGTGTTTACGCTCACCGGGTGTTTTTTTTTGGAGGATTTCGGTTCCCTGTGAATGACAGCAGCGTCGGAGCAGCGCGCGCGTGGGACGAACCCGGACGCTTTTGTCGGCTGTGCTGCAAGTTTGTTTGTTTATGTCTCATTAAGCTGATTAAATAAGTCACGTGACCGACTTCAACGTCATCTCTGTTACTTTTAACACTAAATTAATTAAACCTTCTATTAATTGATGAGATTGGAAATCCCCCCCCCCCCCCCCCCCCGGCAATAAAGCGGCATTAAACTTATTTAATTAATTATTTGTTTAAGTTTCTTTATATAACCTTCCCACATCCTCTAAACCTATGGCAACGTTGCAGCATATAGAGCATTATTATTATTGTTATTATTATTATTGTTATTATTATTATTATTGTTATTATAATTATATAGAGTGCGTATGTATTCATCCGCGCGGATTAATACAGGATTCTGATTCCTGCAGCGGTGCTGAACCTGCTGTAAAACATTTGATAATAAAAAAGGGAGGGAGTGGTAGCTCAGTGGTTCGGGTGTTGGGCTGTCAATCTGAAGGTTGGGGGTTCGAATCCCAGGTCCACTGAAGTTACCAATGTGGGTCCTTGAGCAAGACCCTTAACCCTCATTGCTCCAGGGATGTTGTGATGAACCCTGTGTTCAGCTTGTAAGTCGCTTTGGATAAAAGCGTCCAATAAATGACCAAATGTAAATGTAAAAAAAAAAATTAAAACATAAAAAACATCTTCGCACCGAACCGTAAGGTCCAGAAGCTGAGGTTGTGAACATCATTGTTAAAATTTAAAAATGAACCTCTTTATGAGGATGTTTTCTTTCCATAAACCTTTCTTTGGGTGGACGAATAAATTAGTAAAGCATATAAGCCCCTGATAAGAGGACGTATTAGAATAAAACATGAGCCCGTGATGGAGGACGTAAACAGGGGAATGAACCTCTTTAAAGGGACTTTTTAGTTAAAATCTATGAGCTTCTTACAGGGGATTTCTGATTGGCTGATTGATATGAGCCCCCAAGAAAGAAGAAAAGAAAAAAAAATTCGAGAATTAAAACAGAAATCTCCCCCCCCACACACACACACACACACCACTATACCGAATTCATACTGAGGTCCATTAATTTTGTGTGCTGTTACACACCTAATTAATGAATATAGAATTTAATAAGTGTATAAAGTAGATATAAAAGAGTTTTATTAGGACGTTTTTTTTTCAATAATCCTTTCTTTGGGTGGACAAATCAATTTATAACACATATAAGCCCCTGATAAGAGGACGTATTAGAATAAAACCTATGAGCCCATGATGGAGGACTTAAACAGGGGGATGAACCTCTTTCAAGGGACTTTTTAGTTAAAATCTATGAGCTTCTTACAGGGGATTTCTGATTGGCTGATTTATATGAGCCCCCCCCCCCCCCACACACACACACCACTATACCGAACCGTACTGAGGTCTATTAATTTTGTGTACTGTTACACCCTTAATTAATAGGTACATAAGCCATGATTGAGAAAATGAATATAGAATTTAATAAGTGTGTATAAAGTAGATATAAAAGTGTTTTATTAGGACGTTTTTTTTCAATAAACATTTCTTTGGGTGGACAAATCAATTTATAACACATATAAGCCCCTGATAAGAGGACATATTAGAATAAAACCTATGAGCCCATGATGGAGGACTTAAACAGGTGAATGAACCTCTTTCAAGGGACTTTATATTTAAAATCTATGAGCTTCTTACAGGGGATTTCTGATTGGCTGATTAATATGAGCCCCCAAGAAAGAAGAAAAGAAAAAAAAATTAGAGGATAAAAAAAATCCCCCCCCATACACACACACACACCACTATACCGAATTCATACTGAGGTCCATTAATTTTGTGTACTGTTACACCCCTAATACGCAAGCTAAGATTGAGAAAATGAATAGTACGTATAAAGTAGATATAAAAGTGTTTTATGAGGACGTTTTTTTCAATAAACATTTCTTTGGGTGGACAAATCAATTTATAACACATATAAGCCCCTGATAAGAGGACGTTGCTTAGAATAAAACCTATGAGCCCATGATGGAGGACTTAAACAGGAGAATAAACCTCTTTCAAGGGACTTTTTAGTTCAAATCTATGAGCTTCTTACAGGGGATTTCTGATTGGCTGATTGATATGAGCCCCCAAGACGTTTGTGTTGTAGTTAGTAAAAATGTCGTGTGCATAAGTATGGAGTAAGTTCTGTTGATAAAAATGACCCGAGTTGGTCGATAATGTCCGAATCAAACCTAATGACTGACCGCTCAGTGTGTTCATAAGATATTGAATTTAGATTTTTTTTCCACAGAGCATCGTTCTGATTGAGGAGCCGAATCCAGCGCCGTCATCCCGGTGTAAATAAGGTCAGTCTACATTTTTTTGTTTTCCACAAACTCTCCGGCAAATGCCTGCTTTCTACATAAATGTAAATCCACCTGTTTGTAGTCAGTTTGGTGTTAATGGAGTACATCTATTTCTGTTTTTTTTTTTTTTTTTTTTTTTTAGTTATTTTGGTTATCCATCGTCAACTTTTCCATGGTTTTTTAGCTTTTTTCTTTTTTTTTGGTTGGTTGGTTTTTAAAATTTTTTTTTTGGTTGTGTTTTTTTTTTTTTTTTTTTCAGTTTTTTTGGTAGTTTTTTTTTTTTTTGCAGCAGCAGCAGTCAGCCCTTCCAAGCCAACTTCAAAAGCCAAGTCTCAAACTTTCCTTTCTAGTTGTTATTATTATTATTATTCATTTTTTAATTGATTTATTATTATTATTATTATTAAATATATATATTTAAATTACTAGACTTTTTACTTCGCAGTTATTCAAGACTCCAACCTGTTAATGCATCACAGTAGCATTTTATTTTTACTGTCACACATTAAACACAAGAGGGCAGACAAATTCCAACATCTCATTCTCTTACATAAGCCATGGGGTTCCATGATGTTCTAGATCCTCCACACTACGGGGTTTTTTTTAGTATTTAAGTGTTTAACCCTGCTCTAATGTTACAGGTTAATTTAACCCATTTTTACTTTTGTTTGTTGTCGTATTTAAACTGGGTGGCTCGATTTGACCCGTGACATCATCACGTGACAAACATCCTGACATGGACCGTTGCCCTATTTATGTATTATATTTAATTAAATTAGATTTTAAAACGGATAGCTCATGTCCATAACATTATATACAATGTTACATACAATACGTTATTTTCCCGATGTTTTTATTTTTATTTTTTATAAACTGTGTTTTGTAATTTGGCCACTAGATGGCAGTTGATTATAAGAGAAACCGGAATCCTGTTACTCGGCAATCAGCGATTACTTTAAAAATGGTCGAGATTACGTCGCGGACGAGCAGATTTTTCTTACTATAAACGCATTTCTGAAATAAACCAAATTTTTTTTTATTATAGTGTGTTTGTAATTGTTTTATTAAAATAATAAGACACCCGAGGTTGTGTATTATTCTGAATAAATCACAGGAAACTGTACTCCGCTACTCGTCGGGACTAATAATACCTCTTTAAAGTGATTTATTCAGAATAATGCCACACCCAGAATATATATATATATATATATATATATATATATATATATATATATATATATATATATATATATTTATAGTAGTAAGAGATGAGTATAAATTAGAGTATGTACAGAATGTAAAACATGATTATTGTTAATACAATGTGTTATAAGAAACATCTAACAGCGATGTGATGCTTCCTTTGAAGGTGGAACACCTTTTATATAAAGTATTAATAGTATATATAAATAGAATGCTGAAAACATCCTAACGATCTTAAATGAAAAACAAAAGGCCGTAGTTCCCGTTTCTCTCGACTCGGCTGCCACCTCCGGAGGTTCGAGCCGCTGCCGTGCGGCGTGTTCCAGCATGTTGCCTTAGCAGCGAGGTCGCTTTTCATTTTCATTTTCATTAAGGCTTCGCTCCGGCTGACCCCACCTTCAGGATGCAGGCTGATGCCGGAGGGCCTGTTCGAGCGCGTGCAGGTCTGAGCAGCGCGTCGATACGAGGTCTGGATTTAATGAACCGGGTTCAAGTCCTGAACCGGCTCGCTGAGACCGAGAATCCTTAACTACTTCACTTTTTTTTTTTTTATAAGCCAGACTAAAGCACCATGACGGCGGACGCATTCAGACGCATTTGATCATGGAATACATTACGTCATTTTAAACATGCTTTAACCGTAATTAAAAAACGTGTCGTTCCGCTCCTTAAATCTGATTTGTTGAGCCATTTTTTTCAGTCGTGACATCATTGACAATAACTCTCACAACTCTGAGTGCATCACCTTGTATCAATGCATGATATACAATACATTATTTTTTCCAAGTTTTTTTAAATTAACTGCATTCTGTTATTTGGTCACTAGATGGCAATATGTAATTGTAAACCTGTTACTCAGCGATCAGTGTTCAGACTAGATTATGATTTTGCTTCCAATAAACACATTTATGAATCAGACCTTGTTTTTTTTTTATTATAGTGTTTATTTGTAAGTGTTTTATTAAATCAATAAGACACTCAAGGTTGTGTATTATTGTGAATAAATCACGTAAAGCGCTGGAACTGTACTGCGCTACACGTCGGGACCGATGACACCTCACTACGTGGTTTATTCACAATAATCCACAACTTCGAGTGTCTTATTGCTTAAATAACTTACAGACACTCCACCTGATTTGGGGTCGGGATGCAGGATCGTCTATGATGTGGCAGGTCCTGGAGCTATAAGGGTTAAAGGGCATTGCCCAAAAGTGAATCTTCAGATTGGTACCCCTGCGTCCCCCCCCCCCCCCCCTCTGTGCCTGCATTAAAAAAAGAGGACTCCGGTGTTTGGCCCTCGTCTGTAATCCAGCTGCAGGATTTATCGGCTGCCTTTACGAAGCGAAAAACCGCATACAGGTGGAACGTGTGCCGCCAACGAGCCAATCGGCAGTGACGACTGAAGGCTCACCTCCAGCCTCCACCGTCCTGCTGACGATGCCAGATTTTGTAGGTGACTCCTCCTGTGCCGTGACTGTGCACATCAGAGCCGTACGGACGCGTCCCGTTTAACTCCCATGACTCTACTGCTGTTTACAATGAACCCGGGAGAGCCAGATCTGTCCTGAGGACGTCCCGAGGGACCCCCCACAGAGTTTTATTAAAGGGTAGAAATGGAAAACGCATGAGGAATAACGCACATCGCAACGGACGACAGAAGTTCGGCTTCCTTTTCGCTGCTCGGCGACGTTTGCGTAACGTTGTTTTCGCCTAGAAATGGAGTTAATTTAATGTCGGCGCTGCAGAACGTGCAGAGCAGAACCCAGAATCCCCCCCCCCCCCCCCCCCCCCCCGTTTTCTCCGTTCTCCTCTTTCTGCTGTAACTGAAAGGACTCCATAGCAACCCGTTGCCATTAGATACTGCTGGGTTCAGTCGCCATGGCAGCGGAGTATAATCTTTGCCTTTCCTTCGGTCTGTAAACAGGTTTTCGTCTCTTTTATTATGACCTGTACATGGTTCCCTGCTTCGGGAACACATGTGTGAGATCATGACACCGGTCCTCTTTTCGTCTTTTTAACACGCTCGCCGTCGTTGTGATCCTCCTGCACAGATGTGCTTAACGTCCCCGAGTCCTCGGGTTTAAAGATTAACGATGATGATGGCGGTGATGCTTCAGACTCGTGTCTCTTTAATCGGAATAACCGCAGAGAAGCTGCATCAGGAACGTCCAACGGCATCAGGGGTTTCTCGTGCAGGCATCGCGATGACGTTCCGTTGTCGGTTTGCGGTTCTGCGTTCTACGTGAGGTCGGTTTTGACAGCCATCAGAGTTCAGGTTACGACGGCGGGAGGTCTGTGATGGTCCAACCCGTGTTGTGGTGTGACAGGCGTTCGAAAATGAGATCTGATGTTCTGTAGATCATCCACATCACCCCAATGTCCTCCTTCATTGTATCCCTTGACCTCCTCCTTGGCCTTCCTCTCCTCCCCCGGCCTGGTGGCAGGGGTCAGCATCCTTTCGCCAACATTTGGTCATTTGGTCACAAGTCTTCCAACTTGATGGCTGGGGTCAGAACACATGGTCAGTCCCCCCCGAATCAAAGACGGTTAAGGGCCTTCATCAAGGGCCCACGTTGGTAACTTCAGTAAACCTTCGGCTTGATAGTCCAACACCCTAAACTCTGAGCTTCCACATCCCCATGTGATCCCCAAAACACCCCAATCCCATCCATCCATTATCTTCCGCTTTATCCTCTACTATGGTCACGGGGGGGGGTTCCCCATGCCCATCCAGGAGAGAACGTTTCGGGTGTTGGGCCGATATACCCAGGACAGGACGCCAATCTATCACTGGACACACACTCATTCACACAGACACACTCTATATGGGGCAATTTGGAGAACTCAATAAAAATAAACCATGATCCATGTTTTTGGACTGTGGGAGGAAACCCATGCGGACACAGAGAGGACATGGAAGCTCCACCCAGATTGGGATTCCAACCAGGAATCCCTAGTGGTGAGAGGAGAACGTGCCAACCACTAAGCCACCGTGCCGCCGAATTACAAATAGTTACGCGAAAATATATATACTTACAATGTGAAAATTAAAAAAGAGAAACAATACAAATATAGAACTGTACGGATATAAACAAAAAATGGTTTTATAGCTCCAGGGTCCGAAGGCCACGTAGGCCTTCAGGAGACGAAAACGCCATAGAGTGAAGTGAAAGTTGGGAGCAGACCGTGATCATACGTCCACTCGGGGGCGTTTCGGAGGCTCGGCACTTTGGCCGTCGTTGCCGTCGTTGGTTCTGATATCAAGACATCGTCGCCTCGTGTGCAATCAGTCATCTTTCACGGGGCCAGACTTTTTCATAATTACTTTTTGGATGCGAGGGCCGGGGACCGAAGCTGTGAATGACTGGTAATCTGCACGCTGCAAAGCCTCAGTGCCCCGAGTAACGAGCGCCTTCAGAGCCATGAAGACAGAAGCCGTTCAGATCCGTCAGAGGTGTTGAGAGTGTCAATGGATTTCCAAACCTCTGACGTTCTCCTGACCTCAACACTCCATCTCTCAAACTTTCAAATGGATTTTCTGAATCTAGAACACAGACAGCCGGCGTCAGGGCAAGCGAGGACGGGCGGCGTGGAGTGGGCGCCGTTCCTGATGTTGAAAGAAATGCAATTTCAGTTCTTCAGATCTGGACCGCGTTTACATCTCAAATCCATCCATCCATTATCTTCAGCTTTATCCTCTATTAGGGTCACGGTGGGAGGGGGGGGTTCCCCATGCCCATCCCCTGGGAGAACGTTTCGAGTGCTGGGCAGATACACCCAGGACAGGGGGGCAATCTATCGCTGGGCACACACTCACTCACACAGACACACTCTATATGGGGCAAGTTGGAGAACTCAATTGACCTTGATCCATGTATTTTTGGACTGAGAACCCGGAGGAAACCCACGCAGACACGGGGAGGACATGGAAACTCCACCCAGATTGGCGTTCGAACCGGGAATCCCTAGCGCCGAGAGGAGAACATGCCAAACCACTAAGCCACCGTGCCGCCCACATCTCAAACGTTTTTCTGCCCCCACAGCGTTCTCGTCGACTGCTCAGTAAGGGGTCACATGACACCTGGGTCCAACCAAATAGTGGTTCAGTGTTTAGCATGTTCTCCTCTCAGCGCTGGGGATTCCCGGTTCAAATCCCAATCTGGGTGGAGTTTGCATGTCCTCCCCGTGTCCATGTGGGTATAGTGTATATTGTAGTGTGTGTGTGTGTGTGAGTGAGTGTGTGTCCAGTGATAGATTGGTGTCCTGTCCTGGGTGTATCTGCCCAGCGCCCGAAACGTTCTCCCCTGGATGGGCATGGGGAACCCCCCCACCCCCCACACACCCCACACTCCCCACACACACAACCCTAGTAGAGGATTAAGCGGGGGCCGGATTTGGCCCCTGGGCCGCAACATGCCATTTTACATAACATTTTATATCCATTTAATTTCATGATGCTTAAACGCACGTCGATGTTTTTATTCATTTAATTAATTTATTGAATTTATTTGGTAAGACGAATTTAACGAACGGATTCGGGCCGTGAATAAAGAAATCAGATTCTAATTGCAAACGTTAACGAATCAGAAAACGCCGCAAAGTCCACAGCGGCCACGAGGGCCACTGCTCAGCTCACAATGAGCCGCGCTGCATCACCTTGGAAACGAGTGACAATTACCACCTTGTTTGACGGGAGAAGAACAAGTGACAGTGAAATAGCGGGTTCCGTCTCCAACCCCCCCCAACCACCCCATCCCCCCCCCACAGCCGAGCATCTTTAAAAAAAACACGACGGGCACCGATACAACGAGGGGAAGGGCGAAGAGCCTGAACGTGGCAGATTTATACCGTTCCACTTTGTCTTTGCCTTTCAAACTGTATCCATCGTTAAGCGTAACTGTGGAGACAGGGCTATATGGGGAGCGAGCGAGCGAGCGAGAGAGAGAGAGAGAGAGAGAGAGAGAGAGCGAGGGAGAGATTAGGAGGAAGGGAGCTAACGATAGAGAAGTAGAACAGATACCGACGGCAAGCCGCTCACAGCTCCATCACCCTACCGAATACCTCCACAGTGTCCCGGGGGGGGGACAAAACCACCCCCGTGGTTTGGGTCCTGAGGCAGAACACGAGAACCCTGGGAAAGGCGGGTGCCGGTGCGGCTCGGCGTGAAAAAAAAACAAGAAACAAAAAAACAGCAGAACATCATCATCATCATCATCAGAGAGGACGCGGAGGGAGACGGGTGAGAGACCGAGCCGGGACGTCCACATCGATCCGCCTGGTGTTTCCCAGGTAAGAAAGTTGAATCTTTGATGTGGTGGAACTTTCCGGTGTTCTAGATTCTGCACACGTCCAAATGGGACGCGGCACGGACAACCTGGACGGAGGGAATACATTTTACAATGCAACTGAAAAGAATGTGGTCCTGAGCGGAGAACCCATTCGTTTCAGCGTCTGCACCAGAACCCAAAGTTGAGACGAGGGGACACGAGCCGTCTCCCTTTTTCGGGTCCCCACCGAGTCCCGGTCGGAATTAACATGCCGGGCACATCGGAATCGAGCGGAGCCGCTGGAACTTGGCAGCAGTCAAGTTGGGGTGCTCCATGTGGGAATGCAATTCAACGGCATGATGGGGCAGAATGGGTGTCCGGGGGGGGGGGGGGGGGGGGGGGGGTAGGTGTTCGGGGGGTGAATGTGCATGGAGGTGAACATGAGAGAAAGGGGGGGGGGGGAGAGCCAGAGAATGCAGGAGGATGCATCCGTCATGTCGCCAAAGTGCTGGGCGTCTGGAAATCACTCTTCGTCTTCCTCCTTCTTGACCCCTCCCTCCCCCCTCCCGTCCCTGTGGCAGTGCCCACAACTCTTGGCGTCCGCGCCGGCGCAGATGCTCCGCCGTTTGCCGCCGACTGAATCCTGCTGCTTCACTTTTGCAGCAAACATCCAACTGGCCGTTATTCCCATCTGCACCTCCATCTGACGGGATAGGACCCAAAATGTGCCTCGCGTCGGTTCGTGTTCTCTCGCCGCGCCCACACACGTGAGGGACGCTCGACCGGCATCCAAAAATCAATAGCGTTTCCTTTCATTATCGTTATTTCGGTTTATTTCTTAAACGAAACGAACGAACGAACGAAGGAAGGAACGGCGCGGTTCTGAAGCAGCTCATAAACATTCGCTCTGAAACAACCGAACCGACGTCGCGAGCAGTTTTGGGAAGATAATTGCTTCGTTCAATCATCTTAATGTTGATTAGACTTCAGGCTCGTCGATGGATTTAATCACAATAGATCACTATAGATACGAATCTATTCGTTTGGTGAGCGAATCGACTCAGTAGATTCCCTGCGTTACTCTGTTTGGTTATTAAAATGTTTAATTTTACGACGTATTCAGGGGGAGCACGGCGGCTTAGTGGTTTAGCACGTTCTCCTCTCAGTGCTAGGGATTCCCGGTTCGAATCCCCATCTGGGTGGAGTTTCCATGTTCTCCCCGTGTCTGCGTGGGTTTCCTCCGGGTTCTCCGGTTTCCTCCCACAGTCCAAAAACATGGATCAAGTCAATTGAGTTCTCCAAATTGCCCCATATAGAGTGTCTCTGTGTGAGTGTGTGCCCAGCGATAGGTTGGCGCCCTGTCCTGGGTGTGTCTGCCCAGCGCCCAAAACGTTCTCCCCTGGATGGACATGGGGAACCCCCCCCCCCCTTCCCCGCGCGTGACCCTAGTAGAGGATAAAGCAGAAGATGATGGATGAACGTATTCAGAGGTGAAGCCAGATGACTTTGTTCTCATTGGGTTCCTTTTAATATTTCGGAGCATGCCACACCCAAATAGCACGTTCCACTGAGGGCACGCCGGGTCGGACCACAGATTGGTTGGTTCCAGATTAGGGTCAGGCTTCAGATAGACCTGACTAACATGGCCAGATCGTTACCAGCTGTGTTGTGGAACATCTGGAGCACATGAGGGTCTCTTCAGCACGTTGGTAGGAGTTCCAGATGTCTGCCAGATGTGGATCCCTTGAGGACCACTTTTAATCTAATTGCAGTTCATTAGAAGATGAATGTGTGTTAGATTAATTGGATTAGTAGATTATTGGTACATCTCTGAATGTCTTTGGATTGGATGCGAAAGGTTCTTCATCCTGAAAGGACGTTAAGCTCCACTGGGCTCATATAACGCCCATTTACATTCCATTGGGTCATTTATTGGACGCTTTTATCCAAAGCGACTTACAAGGTGAGCACAGGGTTCATCACAGCACCCCTGCAGCAATGAGGGTTAAGGGTCTTGCTCAAGGACCCACACTGGTAACTTCAGTGGACCTGGGATTTGAACCCCCAACCTTCAGATTGAAAGCCCAACGCCCTGACCACTGAGCTACCACACCCTTCAACACCCCACAATACGATGAGATCCAACCATCCGGTCGGATTCAGACGTTTGTTTGTCCCGTAATCTGACGGTGACAGAGGGGGAAACCAACAAAACCAAACGGTTACAGATATTGGAATGAGCTCTAATCCCATTAAGCACTGCAGTGAGTTAGCGGGAGCCACCACAGCGGCTGAAATCCCGATGCGGACAGGTTTATTAAGAGGCTTCCGGAAAGGCCCGGGATGTGAAAGATTGACTGCAGCATTGCCTTTGGCTCGGAGCATTCCCAAAATGTCAGAGTCTACCAACATGAATAATTCACGAGTCGCCCTGGTAAATTCAATTACAGGGAAGTGGCCGGCCATCAGACATTCAGGTAATACCACGGCGGCTTCACACTCGCCAACGCAGCCTCGCGTTCCGTCCCGAATCTCCTTCAGTCTGGCTTTTCATTCGGCTTTCATCAATAAAACGAAATCGGAATGAATTTTAACTCACACCGAACACTGACGTACAGCATCCGTGACAAACGCCAGGCTGCTATACCGCTACCAAACACAAGGGGCGGAGGTGTGAACATGAGTGGCATCTGGTTGGACCCCATTTACCCGTGTGGCGTATGTTCTCCTCCCATCCTGTGGGTGGCAACATCGAGCACGGAGAACGGAGTCCTGTTGGAACTTCATTTCCCAGAGTTCCACTGTGTCATTAGACTAAACGGCCCTCACCTGTGGAGCAGGCTATTTAATGGGAGTCGAACAGACACCCAGCGGTCAGACGAGTGTCAGACCCGGTTGGTAAAAAAAAAAAAAAAAAAAAAAAAAATGTGTCAAGCTAAAAGTGTGTCACAAATTAAAGATCAAAGGAACTGGAAGCTTTTTTTTAATTAATTAAAATAAGATTCAAGATTCGAGAAAATGTTATCATTAATATCACATGTGGTACATGAGATAAGAACGAAATTATGGGTCACGGACCCCCATTACCCGGTTCTTTCATTTCATCAATTAAATTTAAATTTTAAAGAAAAAAAAAAGTTTTTTTTTTTTAAATGCAGTATATAGTGATATATGTAAAATATAATAGAATATACTATGAATATCTCTCTCTCTCTCTCTCTCTCTCTCTCTCTCTCTCTCTCTCTCTCTCTCTCTATATATATATATATATATATATATATATATAATATATACAAATATAATATAGAATATTTTAACTATAAATATAATATATATGTATATACAGTATATAAAATAAATTTAAGAATATATATATACACTAGGTCGGCACGGTGGCTTAGTGTTTAACATTCCCGGTTCGAATCCCCATCTGGATGGAGTTTCCATGTTCTCCCCGTGTCCGCGTGGGTTTCCTCCGGGTCCTCCGGTTTCCTCCCACAGTCCAAAAACATGGATCAAGTCAATTGAGTTCTCCAAATTGCCCCATATAAAGCGTGTGTGTGTGTGTGTGCGGGTCTGTGTGAGTGAGTGTGTGCCCGGCGATAGATTGGCGTCCTGTCCTGGGTGTATCTGCCCAGCGCCCGAAACGTTCTCCCCTGGATGGGCATGGAGAACCCCCCCCCCTCCCCCGTGACCCTAATATAGGATAAAACGGAAGATAATGAATGGATGGATATATACACTATATATAAAAAAAGTAGTATTTAATAGATATAGAATATAAATAGAGCAGCATATAAAATGCATATATATATATAAAAAAAGATGTTAATTCAGAAAGAAATGTGGTTTTAATGAGTGCTTGTTGTTTGAATCAGAAGCTGGAAGTCCTCATAATGCACATGTAGTCGCAGAACCGGAGAACCACATACACATCCGCCCAAGAACATGAATCCCACGTCCCCCGAGACGCCAAACCCGCTAAATATATCTACTCTTGATCTGGGTTTTGCCGGCAGAACCCGCCGCTTAGAATAAACTCCACGCTGGACGGAGAACCGTGTGGTTATATATTTAGCTCGTTAAAAAATAAATAATGTTTTCAACCCACACACCATTTCACACTCTTTTAAAAAAATTTTTTTTTTTTTTAATTAATTTATTTTCCTTCCCTTCTCTCCACGACACCCATATGTAGAGGTTGCCTCCTGATATGAGCGGCACTAGACCTCTGAAGCAGGCTGCTGTTTTTTTTTTTTTAATTTGCATCGTCATGTGCACCGGATATAACGGCTGTAACGAGCGACACCGATTCGACGTCGTATTCTGCCGTTTAGATTAAACGAGGGATGTCGAATCCGAACCTAATGAGCGGTCCCGCCTGTCTGGTACGCCACGAGGCCATATGCGCCGGGTGAGAGTCCTGTTTGGGGTAACGACCCAGCCGGCGCGTGGGGAACTCGTTACTCGGCGTGATGGACGCGTCCACGTGGGGTCCGGGTTGCCGCGTCGCAGTCTCGATGATGAGCATCTGCACACTTTTCGCACGCCACTAATCTTTATAGGCAGCGAACACCTGCTGGCGAGGAGGAAGCGGTGCGGAGTCGTCGACGGCGTTACCGTGCGCACGGCGGGGGGTCCCTGCACGGCCCTTAGTGCACGGCCGATGCAAATGAGCGCGGGGCGGTTCATACACGGCGGCGCGAAGGTGAACGTGGGGGCCGTGAGAACGTCTTTGGTCGCGTTGCCTTGAAATAAGGAACACGTTCAGTATAATGAGGCATGGCTATAATTATACCGTATTTAATTATATAATTATATTACGTAGGGTGGCACGGTGGCTTAGTGGTTTGGCATGTTCTCCTCTCAGCGCTAGGGATTCCCGGTTCGAATCCCCATCTGGGTGGAGTTTCCACGTTCTCCCCGTGTCCGCGTGGGTTTCCTCCGGGTTCTCCGGTTTCCTCCCACAGTCCAAAAACATGGATCAAGTCAATTGAGTTCTCCAAATTGCCCCATATACAGTGTGTTTGTGTGCATGTCTCTGTATGTGAGTTTGTGCCCAGTGATAGATTGGCACCCTGTCCTGGGTGTATCTGCCCAGCGCCCGAGACGTTCTCCCCTGGATGGGCATGGGGAACCCCACCGCGACCCTAATAGAGGATAAAGCGGGAGATAATGAATGAACGAATAATTATATTACGTTGGTTTTTGTCATGTTCTCCTCTCAGCGCTAGGGATTCCCGGTTCGAATCCCCATCTGGGTGGAGTTTCCATGTCCTCACCGTGTCTGCGTGGGTTTCCTCCGGGTTCTCCGGTTTCCTCCCACAGTCCGAAAACATGGATCAAGGTCAACTGAGTTCTCCAAATTGCCCCAGTGTATGTGTGTGTGTCTGTGTGATTGAGACTTTGCCCAGCGATAGATTGGCACCGTGTCCTGGGCCCGAAACTCTCCCCTGGGGAACATGGAGACCACCCCCCCCACCCACCCATGACCCTAGTAGTGCATGAATGAACTGAATGCTCCAAATTGCCCCATATAGAGTGTGTCTGTGTGAGGCAGTGTGTGTCCAATGATAGATTGCCCCCCTGTCCTGGGTGTATCTGCCTAGCGCCCCGAAACGTTCCCCCCTTGATGGGCGTGGGGAACAACCCCCCCCCTTCCCGTGACCCTAGTAGGGGATAACATGGAAGACCATGAAATCCCAGGTCCACTGAGGCTACCAATGTAAGTAGCAATGTATTGCTCCAGGGGGCGCTGTACAAACCCTGTGCTCTGACCCCAAGCAAGATGGGGAAATTTGATAGTAACGTCGGGACAAAAGTGTAAATGTAAATAACGTCGTTCTGTTCCGCGGTTCTAAGGTGGAGACGGTACCGGGAGCCCCGTCCACGCCGGCCCGCCGGGGTCCGGGCAAAAAGGTCAGGACCGGCGAGATTTACTGAACAATGGCTTCAGCTGGATGAATATCGGCATCTCGCTGAGCACCGAGAACAAAGGGACCGGGGCCGTCCCCTCAGGCATCGGCGGTGGGGACACCGGTGCACGTGCTCCTTGTGCCAGACCCTTTTGTCCTACGGATGACTCTCACAATTCCAGAAAAGGCCAATGAAAGCTCCGGAGCGCCCCCAGCAGGTGAATGAAGCTGAGCGAGGTGTCCCACGGCAACGTTCCCTCGTTCCCTCGTCCTTTTGACGAGGGCTCCGGATTTATGGCTCGGTGTCTCCCTCCGTCATTCCCTCCTGAAATCGCTGCCCATTTGTTTCCCCCGTCTGTTCGTTCTACCATCACAAATATGCGGCGTGATAATCTGTTCGAATGCAGGCTGTGCAAGAACGTCGCCATCCCGCCCACCGAAAGAGAAATTACATAAAACCCAAATCTGGGTGGGGTTCGCATGTTCTCCACGTGCCCCCATGTTCTTCTGGGTTCTCTGGTTTCCTCCCATAGTCCCAAAACATGGCTTCGAGGCCAAAGGATGCCCCAAATTGCCCCATATAGAGTGTGTTTGTGTGAGTGATAGGTTGGCGTCCTGTCCTGGGTGTCTCTGTTCAGCGCCCGAAACGTTCTCCCCTGGATTGGCATGGGGTACCCCCCCCAGCTCGTACAATTGGCCGAGTGCCATTCCGCCGTTCCTCCTCCTCCCCACCAATCACCTCCACGTTTCCTTGAAGGTTGCCATGTCTTAAAGCTCTGCATCAGCGTTGCTTTGATGTGCTAATTGAATTTGGGGGATTAATCGGTCAGCGCGTCCAGAGAAAAGACTTTGTGCTCTGGACTGATCTTCAGGCTCCAGCTACGGCATTCACAGCTTCAACCATTCCTTCATTATCCAGCTCCCTACCTCATGACCTCCCTACCTCCCTACCTCCCTACCTCACAACCTCACTACCTCACAACCTCACTATCTCATGGCCTCCCTACCTCACGACCTCCCTACCTCACTATCTCACGACCTCCCTACCTCACTACCTCACTATCTCACGACCTCCCTACCTCACTACCTCACGACCTCCCTACCTCACTACCTCCCTACCTCACTATCTCACGACCTCCCTACCTCACTACCTCACTATCTCACGACCTCCCTACCTCACTACCTCACGACCTCCCTACCTCACTACCTCCCTACCTCACGACCTCCCTACCTCCCTACCTCACTACATTACTACCGCCCTATCTCACTACCTCCCTACATTACTACCTCCCTACCTCACGACCTCCCTACCTCACGACCTCACTACCGCCCTACCTCATGACCTCCCTACTTCACTACCTCCCTACCTCACAACCTCACTACCTCCCTACCTCATGACCTCCCTACCTCACGACCTCCCTACCTCATGACCTCCCTACTTCACTACCTCCCTACCTCACGAACTCCCTACCTCACGACCTCCCTACCTCCCTACCTCATGACCTCACGACCTCCCTACCTCACGACCTCACGACCTCCCTACCTCATGACCTCACTACCTCCCTACCTCACGACCTCCCTACCTCACTACCTCCCTACCTTACGACCTCCCTACCTCCCTACCTCACTACCTCACTACCTCCCTACCTTACTAATTCACTACCTCCCTACATTACTACCTCCCTACCTCACTACCTCCCTACGTCACTAACTCACGACCTCCCTACATTACTACCTCACTACCTCCCTACCTCACAACCTCCCTACCTCACTACCTCCCTACCTCACTACCTCCCTACCTCACTACCTCCCTACGTCACTAACTCACGACCTCCCTACATTACTACCTCACTACCTCCCTACCTCACAACCTCCCTACCTCACTACCTCCCTACCTCACTACCTCACTACCTCACTACCTCCCTACCACACTACCTCACGACCTCCCTACCTCACTACCTCCCTACCTCACGACCTCCCTACCTCACGACCTCCCTACCTCCTTACATTACTACCTCACTACCTCCCTACCTCACGAACTCCCTACCTCCCCACCTCACGACCTCCCTACCTCACTTCCCGGTTCGAATCCCCATCTGGGTGGAGTTTGCATGTCCTCTCCGGGTCCGCGTGGGTTTCCTCCGGGTTCTCTGGTTTCCTCCCACAGTCCAAAAACATGGATCAAGGTCAATTGAATTCTCCCAATTGCCCCATATAGAGTGTGTCTGTAAGTGTGTGCCCACTGATAGATTGGCGCCCTCTTCTGGGTGTATCTGTCCAGCGCCCGAAACGTTCTCGAAACGTAGTGGAAGATAATGGATGGATGGACGGCAGTTTCAGCGTTTAAGCCAAACGTTTGCTGGAATTTACATTGAAAGGTGCCGTTTTCGTCAGTTTCATTGATGAAAATGCAAGAACGATGCAAGACAGGCGATCGAAGGACCGCCAGAAGATGCGCCCACTTTAAACGAACCACCAAATATAATCTCACAGCATTGCGATTTTATATAAAGACATTCTGAACGGGAACATTGGGAATGCTGAATCGTCCAAGCGTCCTGTGGAGGGGTGTGGGGTGTGTATGGACCTGTCCCACGGTGCCTGGCCTGCCTCGTGTCTTCGTGCCGCTGATGTAAACAAGCAGCCCTGCATTAGTTTTAATGGAGGTAGTCGGTGCGTGTCTGCCGCCGCCTGCACGCGCCGATTCGTACGGCGTTCTAAGGGCTGTTAGTCTTCGCCTTCATGGGTCGTGAGTCAGGTCTCATAACCTATTATTACATCTTTTTTAGCGAGCAAACGACGCGAGCGGTTCATTAGGATCGCGCTGCCGACTGGCCGAGTGTGTAATGATGCCTCAGCCTCCGAGGCACTCCGAATTCAAAGCGTTATGACTAGAGAACAAGAGAACGTGTCAATTTAGCCGGAAAATAAACGATGTAGTCATACAATATTAATAGAAACGATGTGTTTGGGAAGCCGGGATTGGGAAATTGTGCGCGAGTGTGCGTTATGAGGTACTTACATCTCCATTTAAATACAAAAAAAAGTAAAATAGACGTTTAGTACCGTTCGGCTTTTAAAAACGGCGGTAATTATAGACGGACCACGCAGCATTCCTCGGAGAACGTTTAGTCGGAATTTTTATTTATTTATTTATGTTTTTCCTCACTTGCGATGGAAAATACAATAAAATGGGTCACTCCTGCTGTCATTTCACACCGAACTGCAGAATCATTAGCACCCCCTCGACTTAATGAGGCATCAGAACAAGAGGGAGGTGCTCCATCCGAATGTCCAGGACGGAAGATGTGGGTCAGTTATCAGTTAATATAAATGGCGTGCACCGTCTGCTCTATCCCTCATGCTCGGGTTTTTTTTTTTTTTTTTTGCTTCGTTCGTTGCTTCGTCAAAGCGTCGCGGGATGCCGGCGCCTCGTGAAAAGGTGGGAAAAAATGGGGAGGGATACCGGGGTTAGTAAATGGCCTTCTCCGGGTCATATATCAACGAGCTAAAGGGCTGGCTCTCGGTGGCCTGCAGGAAGTTTTAGTTAATCAAAGTTAAACCCTGCCAACGAGGCCGCTGCCTCGCCCGGGCCAAGATTGAGCTCAGGGGGAGGCTTTAGTGTATCCGTCAGCACATTGCAGGAGCCGGGTCATCCGTCAGTGCCGTGTGAATCGATAGCCTGAGCTTCTGCGCGATCTGATTTCATTACACAAGTGAAAATAAATAGAGAAACAATGTGCATGAAACTGGGACGAGGTTCCATTTCGCTAATGTGGAGGCGACGGCGGAGGGAGACGTGGAGGACAAAGCAGGTACCGGTGGACGCTTGGATCCAACGCCACCTACGGGGTCTTAACGTGAGGTTTAAGGTCTGGGTCTGAGGGTTAAGGACCTTCCCTAAAGGCACACACTGGGAACTTGGTTGAACTGTAGGGAGCACAGTGAATTAAAGCACTGCTCTCGTTATGTAGTTGCATGGGGGGGGGGGCACCAATCATTGGGCATACACTCACTCACCCAAATACACTCTATATGGGGCAATCTGGAGAATTCCATTGACCTTGAATCAATGTTTTTTGGACTGTGGGAGGAAACCCGAGAACCCGGAGGAAACCCACGCGGACGCGGGGAGGACATGCAAACTCCACCCAGACTGGGATTCGAACCGGGAATCCCCAGCGCTGAGAGGAGAACATGCCGAACCACTAAAGCCACCGTGCCGCCCCACAATACATTATATTTCCTGATATATTTGAAGAACTGCATTCCGTATTTGGCCACCAGATGGCGGTATTTAATTGTTAGAGAAAAATGAACGTTGCGCTCCGTGAAGTTACCAAAGTGGGTTCTTGAGTAAGGACCCTTAACCCTCACTGCTCCAGGGGGCGCTGTGCCAACCCAGTTGGAACGCTTGTGGGTCACCTTGGACGAAAGCGTCTGCAAAATAAGCAAATGTAATTTAATGGAATGTTTATGGAACGTTGACGAAACGGCCGCCATCGGTTTGGTATGTTCACGGAGCTCTCGTCGTGTAAATACATAATAAAATTCAACGACGGAATTCTTACGCATACAAATATAATAAAATAAATAAATCAAATATCAACATTTCTATCAAGTTTCCTTTGAAGTTTCGCGGGTTGCACGTAGTAAATTGTTGACGAATCGCGACTCTAATGGCAACCAATCCGGCATTTTAACCTCAGTTACCTTCAGAGCCCTAATGTCGGAGCCCTAAATGAATTTCCCGTCAGTCTGACCGATGGCTCGGGCTTTTCTCAGCGACAGAACAATCTTTTAATCCTTCAGGAAAGAAAAAAATAATAATAAATAAATAAAAAATCCTAATGCAGGATGTTATTTTGCAAACACCTCCCTTTTTCGCGCCTCCTCCCTGACGGCATTGGAGTCGGCGGATCGGCGAATCTGCGCGAGATGGATGGATGGCGCGGCGCGTGCGCTCCATCGCTGTAGACTATTGACAATTAAGTCGTAAATCTGACGTCGCCAGACTTTATCTTCCGGGCCTTCTGTCTGCTTTTAAGGTCCGATTCTTTAAATCGTTCGCCGTTTCCGAACCTGACAAGATTCTCCAGCTGTTGGGGGGGAGGGGGGGGGGTTCGGGTGACGGCGCCGGCGCCGGCTGCGGAGTCATGGCGGAGAGGACGGGCGAGGAGGCCTGTTCCTGCGAGGAGAAAGACGGGACAAAGGAGGACAAAAAAAAATTAATGAACTTGAAGTAATTATTCCAGAAATGTAGAGATCAAAGCGAGAGAGAGAGAGAGAGAGAGAGAGAGAGAGAGAGAGTCTTCAAAGCCGGCGGAAACTTTGCATATTCTGTTCTCTCTGTTGTCCTCACATGACTACGATTACTGTGTCGCTCCTGGAAAGTGCGGCAGCTTCAGTTGTAACCGCGGCGATGACACCCACCGCCATTCAAACCTCCCGTTTCGGCTCGTTTTTGGTGAAATGGGAACATCCATCCATCCATCCATCCATCATCTTCCGCTTTATCCTCTATTAGGGTCGCGGGGGGAGGGGGGGGTTCTCCATGCCCATCCAGGGGAGAACGTCTCGGGCGCTGGGCAGATAGACCCAGGACAGGGCACAAATCTATCACTCGACACACACTCACTCACACAGACACACTCTATATGGGGCAATTTGGAGAACTCAATTGACCTTGATCCATGTTTTTGGGATCTGTGGGAGGAAACCGGAGAACCCGGAGGAAACTCACACGGACACGGGGAGGACATGCCAACTCCACCCAGATTGGGATTCGAACCGGGAATCCCTAGTGCTGAGAGGAGAACATGCCAAACCCCTAAGCCACCGTGCCGCCCCTGTCTTGGGTCCCCACAAGGTTTCTTCCTTAAAACATCAAAATAACAGGGAGTTTTGTCTTGCCACTGTTGCTGTTGCAGCCAATTGATGGGGCAATTTGGAGCATCCAATTGACTTAACCCATGATTTTGGACTGTGGGAGGAAACCCACTCGGACACGTGGAGAACATGCAAACTCCACCCAGATTGGGATGCGAAGCGGGAGTACCTAGTGCTGAGAGGCGAACGTGGCAACCAATAAGCCACCGTGCCGCCCTGAAATGGGAACACTTATATAAACCGAGTGCTGCAGTCGTGTTGATGTCACCTTAAATGGGATGAATACGGTGTCCAGAAATGACCTCCATCAGGTTCTGCGAGGAACAAAATTCGTTTAGAACCTGCTGCGCTTCATTCGGTGTGAATTTTTCAGCCAAAACGTCGCAGGAATTTAAAAAAACGAGGTGTATTAAAGCTGGCTGGCAGCGACGCTCGATGTTGATGAAGGACTCCAATCAGGGTTTGTTTAAAAAGTCTCTTTATAAAGTCTGAGGGACGTGTCTGAGGGCGTTCGGCAGAATGAGACGGAATGAGAACGCACGCCCCCCCCGCCCGAGTCCATCCATCCATCCATCCATCCGTCAGGAGGCACACCGGAGCCAGCGGGGTCACGATGCTGCGGCCCGGGATGGCAATAGAGACCCCCGCAATTGGTTTAAAGAAGCGGGGGGACGTGGCGTCCTCCTCTGAGGCAGGTCTGCTAAACAAAATGTTAAGTGAGAAGGACTCGAGAGTCTCCCAGAGGTCCTCGTGTCCAAGTCCTGTATCTTTGCTGTGGGTCGGTGAGGGATGATGGGAATTTAAAGGGAATTTAAAGGGAACAAACCTTTGGGTTTTTAAACCTAAACTCAAAAACATGAAACGAACCTCGGGATATCCCGGGTCTGATCTGGGAAGACGAAACAGAATAAAGTCTGTTCGAAAAGGGTGAGTATTTTTTGGGAAACACATTTTGGAGACGAAGAATCCAAAAAAAAAAAAAAAAAATTCTCCCTGTTTATTGGTCCAAATAACAGATTTCAGGAAGAATTAAGGAGCAGAGACGAAACGCTCGCTGTATAAAAGTGAGAAACGGCTTCATAGCTCACGAGGTGGGTGTAATCTGACAATCTGATGCTTTTAGAACCCAGCCTGAAGAGACGTTCGGCGTTTCCTTCCTCGCCGTCCTTTAGCATCTCTGCCGGCGTTATGTAATCACATGCACATAACCAGGTTTGCTCGCTCGCACCCACACGAAAGCCCACTGCAAAAGAAACCCCAGACAAAAGATGAGCTCTCCACGCGGGTTTCAGAGTGCGGATTTCAGAGTGCACCGGAGCCGCTGCGCCGGCGCGACGCGGTCTGAACGGCGGTGCAAAGTTCTCCAGGTGGAGCGTATCGATTCGTGCTTCGTTTCGTTAAAGTCAAAGTCAAAGTCAAAGTCAAAGTCGGCTTTATTGTCAATTCCTTCACATGTTCTATACATACAAAGTAATCGAAATTACGTTCCTCGCTGTCCCACGGTTACAAGACATTTATAACATTAAGACATTAAACAAAAACAAAAAAAGTAACTAATACTAGCTTAATAACAGTAAAAAAAATAATTAAATGCAGTGTGATGTAATGGAATTCAACAGTAAAAATGTTTAAATACTAAAATTATGTAGTAATAATGAAAGGCAATGTGTATGCGATTTAAATAGTAACAATAATATTGGAATAACTATAGTAATGATAGCAATAACAATAACAATAATAAGTAGTAGTAGTAATATTAATAATAATAATAATAATAATAATAATAATAATAATAAATAATAATAAATATAAATATATATTATATATAAGTAATAGGCGGCACGGTGGCTTAGTGGATAGCATGTTCTCCTCTCAGTGCTGGGGATTCCCGGTTCGAATCCCTATCTGGGTGGAGTTTCCATGTTCTCCCCGTATCTGCATGGGTTTCCTCCGGGTTCTCCGGTTTCCTCCCACAGTCCAAAAACATGAATCAAGTCAATTGAATTCTCAAAAAAAATTGCCCCATATAGAGTGTGTCTGTGTGAGTGAGTGTGTGCCCAGCGATGGATTGGCACCCTGTCCTGGGTGTATCTGCCCAGCGCCCGAGACGTTCTCCCCTGGATGGGCATGGGGAACTTTCCCCCCGCGACCCTAATAGAGGACAAAGTGGGAGATAATGAATGAATGAATATAAGTAATAAATAATAATATATGATTGGTAACAGTAGTAGTAAAATATAGACCTGAGTTTGTGTTCCTGCATTCTAACGGCCGCGTCGCCCGTTTACTCGGATGTCCCGCCGCTCTCCCCGGTCGAAACCGAAACGGAGAGTACATATTGGCGTGGACGGAGATGGCGAGGGGGGGAGTCCACATGGGAGCGAAGGCTGACAGTGACGCTTAGACTCCTCCATTAATGAAGATGAATACTGAATCTGCGAGCGAGGCCCGTGTCAATATTGCGCCTGATAAACGGTCTGCCTTCAAATAAGTCCCGCCTTCCTACCCGCCGCAGTGGGCCGCCGCTGCCTCGAAGATTCATTGCGTGTGAATTTTTGCTCCGAGGCCCGAACTCGGACTCAGGATTAAACCAACGTTTTGTACGTTTGGTGACATTTTGGTTCCAATACGACGCGACGCGCGTCGTCTGATTTACGGCACACTTTTAATAATTTTTAATAATCGTAATTTACGATTCGCCTAATGAGAGATGTGGGCACATTGATGGCACACAACTCTACACTGTTGGTGCCGTCTTGGGTCCATCCATCCATTATCTTCCGCTTTATCCTCTATTAGGGTTCCCCATGCCCATCCAGAGGAGAATGTTTCGGGCGCTGGACAGATACACCCAGGACAGGGCGCCAATCCATCGCTGGGCACACACTCAAACAGACACTCACACACTCTCTATGGGGCAATATGATGAACTCAATTGACTTGATCCATGTTTTTGGACTGTGGGAGGAAACCGGAGAACCCGGAGGAAACCCATGCGGACACGTGGAGGACATGGGAACACCCAGATGGGGATTCGAACCCGGAATCCCTAACGCTGAGAGGAGAACATGCTAAAAACTAAGCCACCGTGCCGCCACTGTCTTGGGTCCTCACAAGGTTTCTTCCTTAAAACATCAACAAAACAGGGAGTTTTGTCTTGCCGCTGTTGATTCGTCTTGCTCTTTGGGGGTTTAAAGGTGTAAAGCTGCTTTGTGAAGATGTACTGTTGTAAAAAGCACTATATTAATAAATCACTTGAACGTGAACCTGGGTGGAGAACATCTGGACGCCATACACACCACATCAGGACCGTATGTCTGATAAAAGTGGCGTGCAGACGGATAAAACAGCCAAATCTCTAGCAGGTGTGGACCGGAAACGTTTGGGAGCATGTGGTTTGCCCATGTCTCACATGTACGTCCAACGTGCACCAGATATAAGACCTATTTTGGGACCTGTTGGCCTAATAAATATTTTTCTCTGAGCATCTCAGTCTGTAAGTTGTTGAATATGAGATGTTCTATAATAACTCTTACATTTAACCATCTGGGATTTCAACAGGTTGCATAGGATATGTTCATTAGAATACTGGTCTATGGCTTTGGTATGTTCTCCAGTAAAAGGAAAATAATACAAATATAGGCCGCTTGGTGCTCTCTGTTCACTGTTTTGCTTTGTTTGTTAAGTTCGTTAGTCTTGGATATATGCAGATCATATATATGTATATATATATATATATATATATATATATATATATATATATATATATATATATATATATATATATATATATTCATTCATTCATTATCTTCTGCTTTATCCTCTATTAGGGTCGCGGGGGGGGGTTCCCCATGCCCATCCAGGGGAGAACGTCTCAGGCGCTGGGCAGATAGACCCAGGACAGGGCTCCAATCCATCGCTGGGCACACACTCACTCACACAGACACACTCTATATGGGGCAATTTGGAGAATTCAATTCACTCGATCCATGCCTTTGGACCGTGGGAGGAAACCGGAGAACCCGGAGGAAACCCACGCGGACACGGGGAGAACATGGAAACTCCACCCAGATGGGGATTCGAACCAGGAATCCCTAGAGCACTGAGAGGCAAACGTGCCAAACCACTAAGCCACCGTGCCGCCATACCAAAATATTATATATATATGTATGTATGTGTGTGTGTGTGTGTGTGTGTGTAGGTATATATGTCTGTATATATATATATATTTATATATCTTTTTTTTATTATTTTATACAATTACAAACTTATTGAACGTTTCCATGGATACATGTTCTCTGTCGTTGGTTCTCGGTCGTTAAGAGGAACCACTCGGCATTTTGTTGTATCGTGTACAATGAAGCTCTCTAATGTATGAAGCTCTCAAATTTAAAACCAACTAAATCCATTTCGCCGAACGGCAGCAAGTGGGCAAAGTATGAGCGAGAGAGAGAGAGAGAGAGAGAGAGAGAGAGAGGCAGGGCTCTCTCAACTTTCCCACTGACCTTGTAAAGCACGGAGACAGATCTCCATGGCAACTCTGCAGCGAGCGCCGCAATAGCTTCTTCCAAGGAATAAATGATGGCAGCTATGCAGAGCTCCGCCGCCGCCGTGCAATGTGAGAGAGAGAGAGAGAGAGAGAGAGAGCAACAGAAATGGCAAGCGGGAGGAAGCGGGAGCCCTAACGCAGCTTATTTCCCCCCTCGCACAGGAAGCCATGCTTTTAAATGGCAAACAAAAGACAATCTGCTAATGGATATTATTAGGCCGCCTTTCGCGCGGCGGACAGCGTATATAATTATATAATCCCCGTCTTTTTCTTCTCCGTCCTGACAAGCTGCCATCAATTCCCAGCGCGCTCATGCTGCGGGACCCATCCAATTATTACAAAGGCTAATTTACTTTGGGAAGGTGAACATAATACACATCATTCTCAGGGGACCGGGGGGAGAGGTGGGGGAGGTTGGAGGGGGGGGTGTGATGCAGCAATGGCGATGCAAAAGCAACAGAGAATTAAAATGGGCTGAAGAGTCTGAAGTTTGGTTCGGACTCACTACAGCGGGGCTACAGCTCTATGATGGACAGACTACAGCTCTATGATGTTCTACATGTTCATTCATTCATTCATTCATTCATTCATCCATTATCTTCCGCTTTTATCCTATATTAGGGTTGCGGGGGGGGGGGGGGGGGTGTTGTGATGTCACCATGTCGTGGTATTGCTGGTGAAGAGCTAAGCTCGATGGCGAAGAATGGATTTTGAATGACGTGATGCACGTGTCTGTGATCTTGAAGAACCAGGCTGATGGAGTTTGGTTCTCGATAGTTGCTGAGAGCTTTTACTAAAAGCAACGTTCCTAAACGATGTCCATGTGATGTTCTCAGGTTCCACCTGCCTTCATCACTTTCATTTTAATCTTTGAAATCCTCTCAGTGAAGTAGTAATCTGTAATTATACAGAAATGGCATTTTAAAGGGGAAAATCTGTTGACTATAAACTATTTATTGACTGTCAATGAACCTTAAAGGACCCCATGAACACCCCATCCGTCCACTGTGGTGGGACCAGCAGTACGGAGCTGATCTCAAGGATTCGAGGAGACTTTATTGTCGTTTACATGACATGTGGTACATGAAATGTAAACGAAATTCTATTTTACGGACACAGTTTAAAAAAATGTAATTTAAATATTACATTAGGGGGAAAAAAATTATAATAGAATTAAATTGAAAATAAAAAATTACACATAGCAGCGTAATAGCGCAATAAAAATGTATATATAAAAATATAATGGCATTAAAAATATATATATAAAATATCTGGTGGGTGTTTTATTATGTGTATTGTAAATTATCTGAGGCGCGGTCCATCAGGCGCGTCAGGACACAGCGCATCATCAGAGCGGGCCATCCTTCTGTCCAAAAAGTTGACATTTTGTGAAGGAGTTCCGCAGCAGGGCATCCACTCCGACGGGAGAGACATGATGAAAGCTCAAAAACAGTCTGCGGCTCCCCCTGCGGGCGGGTGGGAGGAGATTAGGAGAGAGGCAAGCATTTAAAGCCATCAGGTATCTCTCTGATGGACTAGAGACCGGTCTTGATTGGGCTTTGGGAGGCGGGATGGAGAAAACCGGGGTGGACACCAAAGTCTGAGCAAAAGTCCTGGCCAAGCGGCCTCTTATATGATGAACGATATGAACCAACCAATGAAGTCATGTTCTGTCTCATGTTTTTGTCTTTTCTAGATATTTATCTGAAGCGGTCCTCAAGGCTCGTCTGTCGTAACAGGGTGCAAGTCGAAGCTGATGGGAAAGAAGCATTTTAAAAGTACTTCGTACTGAGGAGGAGGAAGAGGAGGAGGAGTAGGAGGAGGATCCCGTTCCCCTTTGGAAGGATGCTCTTTTGAGTCTTCGTTTCCGACGAGCCTGCGAGAGCTGAGGAGATGAAACGGGGGACGTCACATGGGAGATAAAGTTCTTCTGCAGAAGTCGAGTGAACTCTGGGCTGTTTTGTCACATGGATAGATAAGCGGAACGCCGATGTGAAATCAGGCCGAGGGCGCCCGCCTGCCCCGATAACGTAACTCATTAGCTTGCGTAATGAAAATGAGCGAGATTACGAAGTTCCTCCTGCACGTCCTTCTCCTGCTCGGAGGACTCGCCGCCGCCGCCGACTCGCTGGCCATTCACTCCATGCCCTGGAGGGTTCCGTGCCCGCACCAGTGTGTATGCCAGATCAAGCCGTGGTATTCGCAGGAGTCGGTGTACAGAGAGGCGCCCACTGTCGATTGCAACGATTTGCTGCTCACTCAGCTGCCCACATCCCTGCCGCCGGAGACGCAGACCCTCCGACTGCAGAGCAACCTGATCGGTTCGGTGAACCAGAGCGAACTGCGGGCTCTCGCCAACCTGACCGAGCTGGACCTGTCCCATAACAGTTTCATCAGTGCCCGCAACCTGCGAATCACGGACCTGCCAGCTCTTCTCAGTCTCCATTTGGAGGAGAATCAGCTGAGACACTTGCCTGAAGCCGCCTTCTCCGGCCTGCCTAGGCTCCAGGAATTGTACCTGAATCATAACAGGCTGAGGAGCATCTCCCCCGGGGCGTTCAAGGGTCTGGATAATCTATTAAGGCTTCATCTGAACTACAACCACCTCACGAGGATCGACAGGCGCTGGTTCCATGCCCTGCCCCAACTGGAAGTGCTGATGATCGGAGGAAATTTGGTCGACACCATCCAAGACCTCAACTTCAGACCACTCGCATCCTTGCGCAGCCTGGTCTTAGCCGGCATGGGTCTCCGCGGGATCTCGGCGCGGGCTCTGGAAGGACTTTCCAACCTGGAGAGCATTAGCTTCTATGACAATCACCTGACCAAAGTCCCGAAGGAGGCTCTGGACAAACTGCCCATGCTGAAGTTCCTGGACCTCAACAAGAACCCAATCCAGCTGGTCCAGAACGGGGACTTCAAGGACATGCTGCACTTGAAGGAACTGGGCTTGAATAATATGGACCAGCTGGTGTCTATTGAGCACGCGGCCATGGAGAACCTGCCTGAGCTGACCAAACTGGAGATCACGAACAACCCCCGACTTTCGTACATCCATCCACAGGCCTTTCAGAAGTTACCAAACATGGAGAGTCTGATGCTCAACAGCAACGCTCTGAGCGCTCTGCATCGGCAGACCGTCCGGTCTCTGCCCAGCCTTCAGGAGATCAGTCTGCACACCAATCCCATCCACTGTGATTGCCTGATCCGCTGGGTGGGCGCAGAACGTGACAAGATGGTGCGATTCATCGAACCGCAGGCCACATTCTGCTCGGAGCCTCCCGAGCTGAAAGCCCGAAAGGTGCGGGATGTTTCCTTTAGAGAAATGGCAGATAGCTGCCTTCCCTTAATTGCCCCTAGCTTGTTCCCATCCTATATTCAGGTCAGCCACGGGAACAACATAGCCCTGCACTGCCGAGCTCTAGCAGAACCAGAGCCCAGTATTTATTGGGTTGTACCACAAGGCCTGAAATTAGCTCCAACAACGGTGTTTGGGCGTTACCAGGTTCTGACCGAGGGCACTCTGGAGATCTTCGGCGTAACCTCAGAGGAGGCTGGTTCCTACACCTGTGTTGCCCAGAATCTGGTTGGCGCTGACACGAAGAGCCTGACCCTGCGGGTGGAAGGCTCGGCCTTCAGGACGGCGAGTGCCCAAAGGAAACAAGACGCCATCGAGGTCCATGATGTTAAAGAGCGCGGCGCTTTCGTCACCTGGCGGACGGCTCATCACGTTCTCCCAGCGCAAATCACTTGGGTGGCCAATGACAGCTTGACCGATAACCACCGGCACCGGACCCGGATACTGGCCGGAACCACCGGCTTCAATCTGACACGCCTCCAACCGGGCACCCATTACAAGGTCTGTCTGCACGTGGGCCCCAATCACACGTCCTGCGTCCATCTGAGGACTAAAGAGGCCGTGGCACCACCTCCGTATCCAGACGTGACCCCGGCCGTCCTCCTGGCGGTCTCGGCGTTGCTCCTCCTGCTGGCCGTCCGGGCGTGTCGGGGAGACTCGGCCAACATCTGGAATCAACAGACGTCCGGATTTGCGAAGTCGCACTCCAGTGTTTTGACGCAGGAGGCCAAGGCCTTCATCTTTCTCCCCGTGACGCTTCAAGAACCTCAGCGGCAGCACAAACAGAAACTTTCAGACGCTCGGGCCGAGCCGGAGGTTCGGGAGACGTGCTGAGTCCGGTGCCCGACCGCCGACGAGGGCTTCAGAGTACGACGCATCCAAGAGAACATCCACATTTTGTAAAGCTCAAACTAATCGGATAGTCGAGGTTAACCGCAACTTAAAATAAGGGTTTTCTATTAAAAAACGTTTTCTATTGATTAATACGATGTGCGTTTGCGCTCACCTGCCGCTTTGTTAGGTTCTCCTCCTCTGTTCTACACCTCACTGCCTATTATATTCCATCCATCATACCATTATCTTCCTCTTTATCCTCTATTAGGGTCAGGGGGGGTTCCCCATGCCCATCCAGGGGAGAACGTTTCTGGCGCTGGGCAGATACGCCCAGGACAGGGGGGGCAATCTATCACTGGACACACACTCACTCACAGACACACTCTATATGGGGCAATTTGGAGAATTCAATCGACCTTGATCATGTTTTTAGACTGTGGGAGGAAACCGGAGAACCCGCAGGAAACCCACATGGACACGGGGAGGACATGGAAACTCCACCAAGATTGGGATTCGAACCAGGAATCCCCAGCTGAGAGGAGAACATGCCAAACCACTATGCCACCTGCCTATTATATTAATACCTATAAATAGACTTTGTAGTTCTCTGTTCCTCAACATACTCTGTTAGCCGTCTGATGATCTGTACCCCACAGAGCAGGATTTATTCGGGTGGTGGATGATCCTTAGTACTGCAGTGACCCTGGCATGGTGGCGTGATCACAGGATGCCTACAGAACGTACCGTAGAACTACAACGTCCGTCTATCCGATCGGTGGAGCTGATATAATAAACAGTACGGTGTAGAAACGAGGAAATGTAACTAATAAAGTGGCCAATGAATGTAAGTCTACTGTAGATATATATATTCACAAAAAGAATACGGTGGGAATTTGGAGGGCACAGTGTTATTCGTAACGGACGTTGACGGGTCGGCGATTGTATTTGTAAGCAGCGTCTGAGATTTAAAAGGAAGATGTCCATATATTTTCTTACGGAGAGAATTAAATCTGCGAACGACATTCCATTCTATAAATCCAACCCAAACGCGGCCGCGCACTGCGTCCCAAATCACCTTCTCTACTACGTACTAGATTTAATTACGTAGTTTCTGTTTAATTAGTAAAGCGGGATGAGTGTGTACAATGTAGTATGTAGGCCACGCCCACATTTAATATTGAACTATTTTTTTATATATATTTTTTTTTGATATTATGATATGATATTAAAAGATTGATATCGATATCATGAATTGTGGGATAGCAGCGCTCCCAATTAATCGTAACAGCCATTCTAGTTCAATTTCAAGTATAAGCAATTAATTTATATAGCGATTTTTACAATCGTACATCGTCACAAAGCAGCGTTACAGTATTGTAAGCCATTAAATCCCCAAAGAGCGAGCTGAAGAGACAGCGGCAAGACAAAAACCTCCCTGTTATGTTGATATTTTGAGGAAGAAACCTTGTGAGGACCGAGGCTCAGTGAGGGAGCCTTCTCACATACAGCGTTCGCCCACTATAAAGTACGGTGGTTTGGGACGCAGCCGTGGTGTTCATACAGTCGTGATTGATTTATAAAGTCTACGAATGCGATGAACTGTCCGAGCGTGTTATGAAATTCTATATGTAAAAAAAAAAAAAATCAAAAAGGGTATTTTTTTTTCTCGTGTCGTGAAACCATACAGCCTGATAATCAGCACTCTGACGGTCGGTCTGCCTGATCTCAGAACTGTGGTCGCTCGCTCTGCCAACTGTCTGCCGCCTCACTTTAGCACGGGACGCCGTTGTATTTGACCGTGGACTCGTCCTTCGGGCTCTTTTTGGGGAGCTTCGGAGCCGCGAGGAGATCCAGGCCCTCGGGTCGGGAGGAGAACGCCGCTGTGGTGGAGCTCCATCAGTCGGAGGGTCGAGAACTGATGAAAAGTCACGTTCCCGTCAGAAATCCTACAGGATGCCAATGGATGTCTTCTCAAACTGAACTGTGAGAAGTTTAAAGAGCAAGCTCTCGCGTTTTGCGGCTTGTCGGGTGATTTATTTTTTTTTTAGGTCCTGTTGGGGGAACCTCCGGGACGTTGACGGTACAGCGGCGGTGAGATCGGTCTCTCCTGAAGTACAGCAAGCAGCTTTTTTTCTACTACAACTATGTCATTTATGGTAATCCTGCATCGTCCGAGTTGTTGCTGGTCCGTGGGTCACGTGCCTCTCTGCCTTCTCCTTCGTTCTCGGCTCAAACTGTACATAATCTAAATCAGTCTGGTTTCCCGTCCGCTCCTAAACGCAGAACCGATATAACGACTCTGTTAAATTCTATTTTGAGGTATTAATAAACATTTTAGAATGATGAAAGCTGGTGCGCTGACTTTCTGAAGCATGAGATTCCAAAAAAAAACTGAGTTTAAATGAGATTCGCTCGGTTCTGTCCTCCTGACGTCCTGCCAGGAGTTCCAGGAGTTCGGTGTGAAGGAACGTCGGGGGTCTGCACATGCAATATTTAGGACAGATTAATGAGGACACGCCGGGATGCAGATCTGAAGAGGATGTGAGCTCAGAGAGTCGTGTGTGTTCTTATTCAGGTGGAATAATTAAATAATTTTTCATTCATTCATTATCTTCCGCTTTATCCTATATATTATATTAGGGTCGCGGGGGGGTTCTTCATGCCCACCCAGGGGAGAACGTTTCGGGCGCTGGGCAGATACACCCAGGACAGGACGCCAATCTATCGCTGGGCACACACTCACTCACACACACACTCTATATGGGGCAATTTGGAGAACTCAATTGTTGATCCATGTTTTTGGACTGTGGGAGGAAACCGGAGAACCCAGAGGAAACCCATGCGGACACGGGGAGAACTCCACCCAGATGGGGATTCGAACCGGGAATTCGAATTTGTGCTGAGAGGCGAACGTGCTAAACCACTAAGCCACCGTGCCGCAAAAAATAATAATTAATATTCATTTCAACCTCAAGTTGACTTTAATACCCCAGTTTGTGCTTTTAGAACGAGGATCCAAACGATAAATACTTTGGGGTTCGTTGTTGGTTCTCATGTGAGGACTGTATGCTTTTGAGGACGATCCAACATGAGGACCGGCGAGCCGACGCCCTGTTCTGAGTTAAAGTCCACCTAATCCTCTACTAGGGTTCCCCATGCCCATCCAGGGGAGAACGTTTCGGGCGCTGGGCTGATACACCCAGGACAGGTTACCAGTCTATCACTGGGCACAGACATAGACACACATACTATATAGGGGCAATTTAGAGCATTCAATTCACCTTGAGTCTATGTTTTTGGACTGTGGGAGGAAACCAGAGAACTCTGGACTGTGGGAGGAAACCCACGTGGACGCGGGGAGAACATGGAAACTCCACCCAGATTGGGACTCGAACCTGGATCCCCAGCACTGAGAGGAGAACATGCCAACCACTAAGCCAGTGTGCCCATGCAGCAATTTGGAAAGCCAGGAACCGCTGATGTACAGATCTACATGGAACCAAGATGAACCGCAGGTTCCTGCACTGAGACTGAAGACCCAGGCTGGTTTTGGTGAGCAGGTAAACTGTAGGTCACTGTGGGCTTGCTTCTGGGTTTGCACTGTGGGTTCTGGGTAGTGGGTTTGGGGTCTGGGTTCTGGGTTTGTGGTGGGGGATCTGGGTTTGAGGGTTGGGTTCTGGATATGTGGTTTGAGTTGTGGGTTTGTGGTCTTGGTTCTGGGTTCGGGTCTGGGTTCTGGGTTAGCGATCTGGGTAGTGGATTTGTGGTCTGGGTTCTGGGTTAGCGATCTGGGTAGTGGGTTTAGGGTCTGGATTCTGGGTTTGTGGGCTGGGGTCTGGGTTTGAGGGTTTGGGGTCTAACAATCTGGGTTATGGGTTGGAATCTGGGTTTGTGGTCTGGATTCTGGGTTTGTGGGTTTGGGGTCTGGGTTCTGAGTTTGTGGTCTGGGTTCTGGGTTTGTGGTCTGGATTCTGGGTTTGGTGGTTTGGGGTCTGGGTTTGTGGGCTGGATTCTGTGTTAACGATCTGGGTTGTGGATTGGAATCTGGGTTTGTGGTCTGGATTCTGGGTTAGTGATCTGGGTTGTGGGTTTGGGGTCTGGGTTTGCAGTCTGGATTCTGGGTTTGTGGGCTGGGTTTTGGGTTTGTGGGCTGGGCTCTGGGTTCTAGATTTGTGGGCTGGGTTCTGGGTTTATGATTTGGTTTCTGGGCTGGGTTCTGGGTTTCTGGCTGGGTTCTGGGTTTGTGGGTTTGTAGGTTTGGGGTCTGGGTTCTGGGTTCTTGTCTGTGTGTCTCTGTCGTATACGTCGTACATTAACTTTATATCTAATGTCTTCACAACACAATGTACTCTTAACATTAACATTACAACCACGTGCTCTGCTTTCACCCTCGTTAGAGTTGAAGTCCACATTTCTTGAGTATTACTGCCCTCTAGCATCAGGAAAGCGCATGACACTCTGATGGAACCCGTCAAGTAGAGCAAAAAACGCACGTCCACCTTTCAGTGCTAGGAATTCAGGTGCGAAGAAGGCCCCTAACCCTTATTGCTCCAGGGGGCGCTGTACCAACCCTGTGCTCTTAGATAAAAGCGTCTGCTGAAGGACAAAACGTAAACACATGCTGGCGAAGCCGGAAACATACATAGAGACACGCGGAACATCAGGGGAAATCGGGGGGCAAAGTGCTTTATTTCTCGTTAACCCAGAACTCCAAACGAACCGGTTAACCGAAGGGTGACCTGCTGAGCGGAACGCAGGGAAATAAAAGAGTCGTCACATGGTCTCAGAACTGCCCGACGACGGAACGCTTAAAGCAAAACCAGTCCATAAATAAATAAGTTATATTATCGCGACACTTCGATGTCCTTCCCGCTGAATTTAAATACAACACGGACCTGCGACGCGGCCCAAACTGTGGCGTCTGAATATCAGAATTCATGTCTGCCGGTCAAAACGTCCAGGTCGTCGCGGCTTGGCTCGAACGTCCGCTGACGCCCACGTCCTTCTGACCGCGGGACAATCCGGCAGCTTTAAAACAAAAAGTCCTTCTGTATTATACAAGTGTAAACAACTGTACAGAACCCCAAAGGCCGTCGGCGCGCCACCCGAAGTCCATCAGGAGGTTCGGATCTACGCCGGCGGCCGTGAGCGCGTGTGGGCCCCGTTTTAGGCTACGAAGGTCTTGATGACCTTCTGGATGATTTGTCCGCAGCCTGGGCACGGGGCGTGGCCCTTGTGCAGCTTGCGAGCGCAGGGAAAGCAGGTGAGCAGGTGCGCGGTGCGGCCGTGGATGATGTTTCCGTCCCTGGGACGTACGCGGCACAGTCTGCACGGTTCCAGCAGGACCTCCCGGCTCTCGGGGGTCTCCCGGGGGCCGCGGAATTCCCGCCGAGGGGCTTTGCCCTTTCCGGCGACCGGAGACGGGGGTCGTTGGCGGGACGCCCATTGGGAGGGCTGGATGACGGAGTCGGAGACGGTCCTCGGGCAGTCGGGGATGTCCACGCCCTCTTGGTCGTCGCCGTCGTCGTCGTCCAGCCCCGGGAGGTGCGGTACGGAGACGGAGTGCGCCAGGCGCGGGCAGTCCTTGTACCAGTCCTTGCGTAGCGCCCAGCAGCGCGTGCAGTAGCGCTGGGTGGCGCAGTTGAACCTGCGGCACTCCGCGCACTGCCAGGAATCCTGCCCGGGACAGGAGAACGTCATGAGGTCATCGGATTTGTATATGTAAACGGGCCCCGCCTTTCGACTTTAAGGTAGAAAACTGTACAGGTGAGCTCACCTGCGAGGAGACCTCGGTGTCGGTGTCATCACTTAAACACTGAGAGTCCTCGCCAAACTCCTCCTGCATCTGAGAACCGTCCGGAGATCAGACTAGATCAGATTTACACGTTTAAAGGCATATTTTGGAGTTTTTCCTAAGTATGAACCCTTATCAACCTCCTTATCCCCTCTGCTGTCCTTCCCCTGGTCCTCCTCCTCCTTGTCCTCCTCCTCCTCCTCCAGGGGTACCTCCGAGTCGCTGCCCTGCTCCAGCTCCGCCTCCTTCATCTCCACACTCGCCTGTTCGCTCTCCGCCTCGTTCGGGGGGCCCAGGTCGTCAGTGGTGTCCGAGACGACGGCCGTGTGTCCCTCCTGTCCGCGAGAGGACGGCCTCCTCAGTCCAGTCGCTGAACTAAATGACTAACCTGACTGATCCGTAGGTCCCATGCTCTTACCTGATTGGTATGGATGTCCGTAGATCCGTTGCTCCTGGGGGTGCAGCTGCTGCGTAAATTACCCAGGAACCACCAGGGCAGGCCAGACAGGTCCCAATCGTCCAGACTGACGTCGAGCTTCGGCCGCTTGCAGGCCGATCTGGGAAGGCCGTCTAAAAAGTCTGGAGAACGGATACATGGTATCGATACGGTACTACGAGATCTAGAACCCCGTTTCAGGACCGGCGCAACGATGTCCATACCGTCGTCTTCATCTCGCTGTCTTCGCTGCGAGGGGTTCGGCGCGGCACAGGGACTCCCGCCGCCCGCGCTTACGCCGGCTCCGGAACCAAACAACGTCATGCCGGAGACCTGAATGGGAACGGAGAAGCCGCGTTAGTGCTCGTAGCTACGATACGATCACAGGCAGGATGGAAGCTCCTCCACAGCGCCGACCTCGTCCATGGGGCGTCAACGCCACGCACAAGGAGAGGGACAGAGGGGAAAGGGAAGAACTGCAGCGTGGAATCTACGTATGGCAAAAAAAAAACAAAAAAAAAACGTAACTTTATTTAATTATAACGGTTATAATCAAAAAGGCACGATGGTGTTTGAAACTACAACGTGAATCCCACAAACTCCGATCGTGTTGTAACCCACGGACTGTATCTAAGAGTGGACTTCCAGTGGCATCAAAGCGCCTACGCTGCCCCCTGGTGGCCTCTGCTCTGGGTCTTGGCTCGAATGCCAGGTTGTACGGTCCACTCTCACATGCAGTCTACGTATCCATCCGTTTTAAACCCAACCCTCCGTCCGGGGGCTTGCTGCCGTGACGACCCCCCCCCCGTGGTTAATGCATACGAAGTTTGCAGGACAGAAAGGCAGGAGGTGGAGGAGGGTCCGGTCGGCGTGTGGGAGACACGGAGCTGCCATTCTGCCGGAGCAACGACGGAGCAGAGAAGGTAACTCTGAGTGGTAAACAGAGATGGGTACTCTGTTTCCCCATTACCCAGACTCCCACTGGTGGCTTTCGGGCCCACTCAAGACCACCAGTTGGAGCCGGCCATGGGGATGTACAGAGACGGTGCCACTCTGTACACACGTGACTGATGGAGGCGGCTGCTTCGTCAGGCTCTTTCATGGCAAACTGGTACACAGCTAATTAATCACACACACCTCAACGTCTAAACGACCTCAGACGCATTAGGTTCTAAACATCACAGGACATGATGAGGGTCATCTCTGGATCTCCATGTTGCTCTCGAACATCCTGCTCAGACAACCTGCAGACCTACGGAACACTGGGTATTGAAAATCAAGCTACTGTCTTTAAGGTCTACCCAGGACTTTATGGTAGACCCAGGACTTTAAGGTAGACCCTGGACTTTAAGGTCTACCTAGGACTTTATGGTAGACCCAGCACTTTATAGTAGTCCCAGGACTTTGAGGTAGACCCAGGATTTTGAGGTAGACCCAGGATTTTATGGTCGACCCAGGACTTTATGGTAGACCCAGGACTTTAAGGTCTACCCAGGAGTTTATGGTAGACGCAGGACTTTAAGGTAAACCCAGGACTTTAAGGTAGACCCAGGACTTTAAGGTAGACCCAGGACTTTATGGTCGACCCAGGACTTTATGGAAAACCCAGGACTTTAAGGTCTACCCAGAACTTTAAGGTCCACCCAGGACTTTAAGGTCCACCCAGGACTTTATGGTAAACCCAGGACTTTATGGTAAACCCAGGACTTTAAGGTCTACCCAGGACTTTAAGGTCTACCCAGGACTTTATGGTAGACCCAAGACTTTAAGGTCTACCCAGGACTTTATGGTAAACCCAGGACTTTAAGACATATCCAGAACTTTAAGGTCTACCCAAGACTTTATGGTAGACCCAGGAGTTTAAGGTCTACCCAGGACTTTATGGTAGACCCAGGAGTTTAAGGTCTACCCAGGACTTTATGGTAGACTCAGGAGTTTAAGGTCTACCCAGGACTTTATGGTAGACCCAGGACTTTAAGGTCTACCCAGAACTTTATGGTAGACCCAGGACTTTAAGGTCTACCCAAGTTCTTCTAAAGTATTTAACTCAGACACGTGATTTTTTTAAATTGAATTCTTCTCGTCTGTCGAGTGTTTGCCATGAAAGGGGCTGACGAGCAGCTTCTCTCCGGTGCACCATGCTGTCGCTTTACCTGACCGGGATCTTCACATGGAGACTGATTAGATTCCTTGCCGACTGTAACATTCTTTGCTGCGTCTGCATTTCAAATGAGACATAATAACATACAAAAAAAAAAAAAAAAACCTGCCCTTTATTACACACACACACTTCACACACACACACACACACACACACAAACACACACACAAACACACACACCATCCAGAGAAACATAATGATGTAGATGAGTAACGATTTGTAATGAGTTGTTGCCTCGGGTGGAGAAGTTTAAGTATCTCGGGATCTTGTTCACGAGTGAGGGAACGATGGAGTCGGAGGTTGACAGACGGATCGGTGCGGCGTCCGCAGGGATGCGCACTCTGCCCCGGTCCGTGGTGGTGAAGCGGGAGCTGAGCCAGAAGGCGGAGCTCTGAATTTACCGCTCAATCGATGTTCCTACCTCACCTATGGTCATGAACAAGTGGACAAGAAAATGAGGGGGCAGCTGAGGTGGTTCCAGCATCTGGTCCGGATGCTTCTTGGTGGGGTGTACCAGGCATGCTCAACAGGGAGAAGACCCCGAGGAAGACCCAGGACATAATGAAGAGCCTCCGTCTCTCCATGGTCCTGGGAATGCCTCGGTGTCTCCTGAGGAGCTGGAAGAGGTGGCGGGGGGGATAGGGATGTCCGGGCTCCCGTGACCCGGATATGAGGTACATAATGGACAGACGGATGGATGATTTCCATATATTTATTCCGTCCCATCCGAATGTTTTGTAAATTCTGTAGATCGTGATGTCACCATCTCCGCCCTTTGAAGCCGGCTGGTCAGGACATTCATCACTCGACCTGTTTGAGGTCTCCTGATTCTCCTTATGTACTCGGCGTTATCATGACTTTCTTGAACTGCTTTCTTTACTGTAGCATTGCAGCTTATTGTCAAACAATTAAATTATTATTAATTATTTACTCATTTTTTTATTATGATGATCTGCATTTATTTATTTATATGCATTCATTTTTTAAAAAAATTTTTTTTAGTTTAGTCTTGACTGTTCACATGGGTCCGACAGGGAATCAGGGTGGTGGAGGGGGGGGGGGGGTATTATGTTGCGACAATTTTATGGGATTGTGTGAAATTTGTTATGCAGACATTGTGACTGTTCCTTTTTTTTTGTTGTTGTTTTAATCAGTCATCCTTTAATATGTCCCATATATTGCAAAACCTTAATAAAAGAATGTTTATATATATATATATATATATATATATATATATATATATATATATATATATATATATATATATATATTTATATATATATATATATTTTTTTTTTTTTTTTTTTAACAACACATGCTGTCTTCATTACTGTTTTTTGATTAAGTGATCATTAATATACAATATCAGACTGATATATATATATATATAAAAAAAAAAATAACAGTGCTGATCCCAATAAGGATCAAAAAATGACATCCTTGCACCTCTACTTCACAAAAACTTCATCATTTGAATTGATTTTTGTATTATAATCTTTATAATATTGATATTTTTCAAACCTGGCGTACCTGGCACACATCCTCACACACATTCACACCTTCAGTCGTCAAGCCGGGCAGGGCACTTTATCCACAGTCATCATTTTACAGACATTTTCATAAAATAGGGTAAATGTTCAGTCTAAACAACTTACCAGAACAACTGAGAACGAGCAGGTTCTTCTTCAGCATCTCATAAACCGGGCTGTGGATCAGATATTAAGTGCTTTATTTGAGTTGGATTTATTTGGCTGCTGTTATAATAAATAAAATAAAAAAAGGTGAGATGAACTGACCTGGGGTTTCGGACGGAGAAGCTCTCCACCTCCAGCAGCTCACCCAGAGGGTCATCCTGACAGTGCACTATGTGCTGCCGTTGTTTATCATACAGTTCCTTCACAATAATGTATTGGCCGAGATAGTGCATCACCTGTACAGGGCAACGTTGGGACGGCCGACATTTTATTTCGTGATAACCCGCCACCTCATGTTGTTACCATCATATTCATCCCCGTTTTCGACGGTACGAACCTCCTTCAGAGTGAAAATCTCCTCTTGAGCTCCGGCGACGCGAAGGATCTGAAGGAGCGGACCTTTCGGTTGAACCTACATTAAAAGAAAAATAAAATAATAATAATTTTAATGGATAAATAAATGTATTTAAATTTTTTCTGAAGGTAAAGAAATGGGTTACCTGGCTTCCCTCGGCTGGGAGAGATTTACACACGGTGCTTGAAGCTGAATGCAGCGCCGACGACAGCGAGGTCATATTTAATAAGCTGTGAATAATTAAATAGGAATGAAAATGCGGATACAATTACAATTACGACGCACACACAACAAACCAACACACATATGCCCTGCATCACCACATCAACTGTTACACACACCGACGCACAATGAGATTTTTCTCAAACCTCTGGTCTCTAAATTCAGTTTTTTTTTAAAAAGGCATTTATTTATAATAATTCTGATTTTCTCCGCATAATTATTAATAGAATATTAACATAATATATCATCTTGTAGCGTGCTCTCAGTGTTCCATGACTTGAGGAACACATGTAAATAGTGTTATTTATCATCCTGATTTTATTTTTATTTTTATCTCTATTATATTTTTTATTCCATATTCTATTTTTAACTTTATGTGGAGATGTCGGGTAAGAATTTCACTGCTGGCTGTACCGTGTATATCTACGCATGTGACCAAAAAACCTGATTTGATTTGATCATTACGATATAGTATTTATTCTTTATACACACACACACACACATATATATATATATATATATATATATATATATATATATATATATATATATATATATATATATATGCGGGGGTTCTCCATGCCCATGCAGTGGAGAACGTTTCGGACACTGGGCAGATACACCCAGGACAGGGGGGCAATCTATCACTGTACACACAAACACTCACACAGACACACTCTATATGGGGCAATTTGGAGAACTCAATTGACCTTGAATCCATGTTTTTTAGACTGTGGGAGGAACGCGGAGAACCCGGAGGAAACCCACGTGGACACGGGGAGGACATGGAAACTCCACCCAGAAGGTCGATTTGAACCGGGAATCCCTAGCGCTGAGAGGAGAACATGCCAAACCACTATATATATAATGTTTATATAATAATTTGTATGTAATTATAGATATAAACTTTTAAAGTCGCTAAATTTAAATGAGTAGGTTTGAATAAAGGAGAGCGGCGTTAGCTCTAACCGATAGCCCGCGCTGCGTTCTACATACTCCCGTACTAAGTAGTACGCGACGTCACGTGTTCCCTACGGAGAGTCGACACTTCACTCGCATACTACTTAGTACGGACTCCGTCGCCGAGGCCTAGCGTAATGAAACCCGGCGAATCCGACTCTTTAAAGGGGAATAACGCGCTCACCTCGGTCGCCGGCAGCGGATTACATCGCACGCGCTCTGCGAAGTCGCGCCGATCAAAGAGAAAAGAGGAGATTAAGATTAAAATTATAATCTGGCCAGTTTAAACCGGCCCGGGATTCGCGAGTCGTGTGCCGAACGAGTTCATTCGGACGAATCGATTCAAGGGCCCTTTTCGCAAATTTTTTTTTTTTTGGGCGCGCAGTTCGAAAATTTTTTTTTCGAAATTTTTCAAAATAAAAGTTCCCGAGCCGCGAGGACGCGACGTGGACGGCGCTCTTTGAAGTACAGTATAAATTTAAATAATTTAATTTTAATTTAGTTTCATTGAAACCACCACGTATCTGGTGTTACAACAGCACCGGTGTGCATTTAATCAGTCTCATTCGCCTGCTGTTCCCCATTTAGAGGTTTATTTACAATACACAGCCAGAAACTGGAGAATAAACCTGCAGATTTAATCTTGTTAATTTAATCTTAATGGCTTGCATTGTTAAACGTGAAGGTAGCATTGAGTTAAGGTTTCAGTTCACACCTTGCTTTAGGTCTGTGTTCTGGGTGGCCAGCTGTGATCAGACCTCACTCTCTCCTTTCACATGCAAATCCAAATCTGATGTTTCCATTTAAAAAGAACCGAACCTTATGGGGGGAATGCGCCCACAAATAACATGGAACCTCGGCTACCCTATAAGTATGAAACATTTCAAATTATAATGAACAAACCCCCTTTTAAATGATCTCAATAAATATACAAAGGGCCTTTAATTAAGTGTATACAGATGAATAGGTCGGTTCATATTGCGCGAGGTCTGTTTGAGTGTGAATGCTGGTGAATAAATTACTTTAATCCGTGTTATTAGACTGATCGTCCATTTTTATGTGTATACTCTATGTTTATATGTATGCAATTCCTGCATGATCTCTTTATCGGGTCTTGGTACACAAAACAAAGTCCATAAAGGCCTGGCTGAGGGAATCTGGTGTGAAAAAAAAATCTAAATAGCGCACAAGGATTTAAACCCGGGGCCATCAAACACATTTGGGATGAACTAGAACTGAGATCATGGGCCAGGCCCTGTTACACAACATGTTTGACCCTTAAATATGTTTTAAAATGTTCCACATAGACACATCTTGTAAAAAGGCTTCTCAGGAGTTAAAACTGTAAATATGGGATTGACTTAAGTAGGTGTAGATATTCATATATATATATATATAATATAGGCACGGTGGCTTAGTGGTTAGCATGTTTGCTGCTCAGCACTAGGGATTCCCGGTTCGAATCCCCATCTGGTTGGAGTTTGCATGTTCTCCCAGTGTCCGTGTGGGTTTCATCCGGGTTCTCCGGTTTCCTCCCACAGTCCAAAAACATGGATCATGTCAATTGAGTTCTCCAAATTGCCCCATATAGAGTGTGTTTGTGTGAGTGAGTGTGTGCCCAGTGATAGGTTGGCGCCCTGTCCTGGGTCTATCTGCCCAGCGCCTAAGACGTTCTCCCCTGGATGGGCATGGGGAACCCCCCTGTGACCCTAATAGAGGATAAAGCGGAAGATAATAATGAATGAATATATATATATATATATATATATATATATATATATATATATATATATATATATATACAGTACACTCTCACACACACACACACACATATATATAAAAATATATAATGTGTGTGTGTGTAATTTTTCACTATAGCCTTTGTTAAATGTTTAAATCATTACCAAAGTGAACATTTAAATTCATAGAACCTAAATGTAAAAATCTAAATGGCTTAAAAAGTCCCGCGTGTCGTTTCGGCTCGGCTGAGTCGTGGAGCTGCTGCTATTTGTCTCATTTACAGGTTTTTCTGAAATCACGCCGGGCTCGTGCTGAGGTCAGGCCGGTGTTCATCTCTGTTTTTTTTCCCCCTCACAGGCCCCCGAAAAGCCCGGACCCGAACGTCAAACGTTGAGCCTGGATTCAGCTTTTTTGGCTTCTTCAACATGGATTCCTTGGTCAAGGCCTTGCTGTTCTCGCTCCGTCCTTAGCCCAGCTCCGGCTGAACAAAAGACACTCAGCCAGGAAGCGCCTCGGCCAATCAGCGGCCACCTTCCAGCTTGCCAGCAACCCCCAGCCAATCGCGAGCGGCCTTTTGGCTCGGCAGCCTCGGAGTGCCGAGGCTGTGCTTATGCAGTGGGAGAGAGGGCTGAAGGCTGTCCTCCATGTTTTAATAAGCACTGACATTACACACAAGTCTTTTTTTTTTTTTTTAAAGCCATGCATCCACAGAGGTAAGTTGGCTTTTCTATCCTTTCACTTCCTATTCAGCAGATCTGCTAATGTTGTACAGTGTGTTAACACAAAAGTAGATTGTTCTTGTGCTGGGGAGGTGGGGGGTGGGTGGTGGAGGTGGTGGTGGTGGTGGTGGTGGTGGAGGGGTAAAAAAGAAAAACCTATCCCACAGCAGAGAGCTGGATCCTGACAGGAACAGTGCTCAGCAATCTGTCTCCCTCTTCTCAGGGTTTTTTGTGGGTTTTTTTGGTCTCTTTTTGTCTCTTTTTGTCTCTGCTGGTATTTTTGTGAGGCCTAGTGAACGTCTAAAAGGCTGTCCAGGACGAAAATGTCCTCCTGTGCTCGTTCTCTTCTGCAATGTGGAGCATGTAAATGATCTGCAATGGAGAGGAACACAACACTCTCATAGGCCAAGCCTCTCAAAATGGCAGGCCATGCGAGTGTAAGGGGAAACCCGGACCTGAGTGGAAGCCCCGGGCTCCAGTGACAAAGTGCAGATTACTGCTGGCCTTTTGTTCTCGTGGAGACCAGGATGATCATCTTCATGGAGAAAAAATCACAAGCTGAGGGATTGCGTGCGGCCGAGCAGGCTGCAGTTGACCTCAGTGCTGCTTTGGGTTTGGACTCTGAAGGGTTCTGCAACGCTTCCCCCTCTCGACCGTGGCGTTTTTAGGCCCAAACCTGTGGGCTAACGCACCCAGAAAGGTTATGAAGAAGGTCTTATTTGGCTCTCGAGCCTATGCTGAATTCCACAGGTACACATGCTTACCAGTATTTCAATGATCAGCAGAACGTTCCATCAACGCTGAAAGCAAGTAGAATTAAAATATAAATATATATATATGTGTATTCTGATCTCTGACTGTGTGAGAAGTCCAACGAAAATCCATTTGGCAGAGCGGACATGGTCCATGGTGTGCCTCAGGTGGGGCATGTTTGTTCATTTGGCGATTCTTGGCCAAACAATTTTGTTGTGAATTCTGCTGTGACGTCACGAGAGAGTTTAGATTGTCTTTTAAAAGTGAGATTGTGGACGGGTTGGACTGTAGCTGCTTTACGATGGACATGGTCTCCTAATCGTTCTGGTCATTTTTAGGGTTTTGGGTTGTATATACATATTTTGTTATATGCATATAAATATATTATGTGCACATATATATTTGTGTGTTTGTGTATTTGTATGTCGCACGAAACCAAAGCTTGGGATTGTCCCAAAAACCAAGGTTGGTGAAGGCCATGAGTGCAGGGGTGTAGATCATGTGATGCTGACCCATCTCATTATTTGTAATACTCGGTTTTAATTGTATGTTTGTATACAGACTTTCTACCATAACACGGTGTGACATCATCTCAGAGCAGCTTTACAATGTTCTAGGCCCGAACCTATAACACACAAACCGGAGTGACAGTGGCAGGGAAAGAGTCCTGGTATTGGTTTGTTTAAATAGTAGTAATGTATACGAATAATCATATATTAATACTAATGTGATGATAAGTTTGGGGAATCCGCCAATAAATGGGCGGCACGGTGGCTTAGTGGTTAACATGTTCTCCTCTGAGCGCTGGGGATTCATGGTTCGAATCCCAAATATGGGTGGAGTTTGCATGTCCTCCCCGTGTTCAGTCCAAAAACATGGATCAAGGTCAATTGAATTCTCCAAATTGCCCCATATAGAGTGTATCTTTGTGAGTGTGTGTGTGTACAGTGATAGATTGCCCCCCTGTCCTGGGTGTATCTGCCCAGTGTCCGAATATATAGGATAAAGCGGAAGATAATGAATGGATGGTATTTGCCATTAATAGTCATTTCTCTGTTTAATTGTCTCTGAAAACATTTATGTTGATGATGATGATAAATGGGTGACGTGGTGGTGCAGAGGTTAGTGTTTCGGCCTCACAACAGAAAGGTCTTGGGTTCAAATCTCCTGCGGGGACGTCGCGTGTCCGTTCTGCATCTGCAGCGCTTCTCTGAGATACGGGAGGTACTAAATTGTCCTGTACACGTCATTGCGCTGGTGGTTCAGGTCCCAGGCCTGGATGAGTTCGCGGGTTGTCTGCACTTCTTCCCGGCTGTAGTGACCCCTAATGGAAACCGAGGGTGAGAGACTTTAAATACATATGTGCCTTTCACGAAATTTGTAGCTTTTTGGTGCTAAATCTAATAATTTTATGTGAGTGGAGAATGGAATGGCTGCGTTTTCAGACTACATGTACAAAAAAAGGTGATGTTTTTATGAACGACGGCAGAGTACACGTTTTAAAACTACACAACTCCGTTTCTAAATCGCTTATCGATCCGGAGCGGAGCGGGGCGGTTCTAGGACACCACCCCGTCCCGGGGCAGACACAAGCGACAACCCCACCGCGCACCTATTTATACTTTTAGTGTTGCCAGTTCAACATCTAGCAGGTTTCCGGACCGTGGGAGGACACTGGAGCCTCTGTAGGAAACCCTGGGGTGGGGGAGAACATGCCAACACCACACACAAGTGACCTTGTTTACCCTACCAGGCTGTTCTTGCTGTGACCCAACGAGGGCACCGATTACTGCACCATCATGCATGTTGATGCTCAGATGGGTGTTTGCTTGAATATATATATATGTATAGTGTTTACTGTATCAGCACTATAGCTAGAATTAGAAATATAGAGCTTGTTTTTTTTTATTTTTTATTACAGCTGTGGTGCCAGATTTTTCAAAACCACTGGATAATTAAACCATAACGACTTTACAGACTGCTTGCCAGCGTCGTGGCATCGTGTATACCGATGGTAGGGAATCTAAATGGGTCTTCCAGTATCATGCGAGCTCGTTGATGGATATAAAAAGACGTGGCGCAGAAGGACGAGCTGAAGGGATGATGCGGCGGGGTATTTCCCAAAAACAGCTGTTTCTCGTAAGGCATGGGTTACCTTTTCCTTTTGTTTCTTTGTCTGTCTGTCGGTCGGTCGGTCTGTCTTTTTGTCTGCTTGTGTGTGTGTTTGTGTGTGTGTGTTTGCGCATACACACAACTGCATGCAGGGCCCTCTTTGCATTCCTACGAGTCGCTCTACTGGCAAAGCTTGCGTTGTGCCGTCTGCCACGGAAGGCTCTCGAAAATGGGCCGTGACATCGCGTTTTACCTTCTGCTGGAGGAAATGGGGAAAGCCAGCATACACACATACGTACACACACACACACACACATACACACATGGACGGATGTGAGAATAGTCAGGCAGCGGCTTGAAAGGAGAAGTGGAGTGTAATTCGGAGTGTGGTGTAGATGGCGGACGGCGGCGGCAGCCCTCCCTGCATTGCAGCAGTGGATCAGAGAGGAGTGAGGCGAGCAGAGCGAGCCGGCGTGCCACACAGCACGGAGCGCCCAATCACACACTTCCGTGTGGCTCTCAAACCAATCGGCAGCTCACAGCCGAGGTTAAAGATTGACAATTGCATCGAGAGCGGCAGGGAGCGAGCAGGGCCCTTCTGGAAAATTCTGCACCCATCTTTGTTCCATTCCCCCCTCACCAGCTATTAGATTCAAGGGGCAAAGGGGGTTTTAAAGGGAGCCCTGGCTGAAGGACCTGTGCCTTGTGCACATAAAGGAAACGAAGGTATGCCGACTCTGCGCGTCGATTATATATATTTTATTTTATTTATTTCTTTTTTACATTTCCGCCGGACTTGTTAATGTGATGCCATTTCTGCGACGGGGGAAAAAGAGGGTTTATCTGTGCGTCATGCCACCTTGTCGTGCGAGGGGACCGTGCCAGGTGGGATGGGGATGCCGGCCGTGTGAGGTAAATGGCTGGGAGGTGCGGGCAGGGTGGAGGAGGGAGGGAGGCCAAGATAGCAAGTGAGGGAATTGCCTTAAATGGACAGGTGCATCGGGACACGTCAATGGATTTGGGTGTTTCCGTATGGGCCCTTTGCCACAGGTGTGTAAAACCGAGCGCCGTGCCATTTCGGACGACTGTAGGCGTCCAGCTTATTGGGAACAGTTTGGGGAAGGCCTGTTCCAGCATGACTTTGCCCCAGCGCAAGGCAAGGTCTGAAGAAATGGTGGGATAACCTTGGTGTGGAACATCTTGAATGGCCTACAAAGCTCTGCAGAACGAGGCCTGGCATTGTCCTGCTGAAATAATCATGGAGTTTAGGAGAAAAGACGTCGTTGTGTTTAAAATATCAATAGAAGTCGATGCATCAATGGTACCTTTTACGTATTTACAGGTTATCCATGCCGAGGGTTATTATACTCAATGTCAGTGGCATCACGGGGTACTTGTACTTGTATGTATTATAAATACTACACATTCCAGGAAAACCGCAATCGATTTTCTAGACTAAGACCCTGATCTATACTTACATAGTCGCATGATGGCTTGTCGGTAAAGAGCAGCCATTGGCCAATCCTGGTCCTCACAAGGATATCTTCTATACAATAAGATTATTATGTTGTTATGCAGCATCCAAAGACCCCAGAATGAAGAACCACGCGAGTGTCCGCAAATTGATTTCGAAATCAATTCAGAGACGGAGAGATGGCTGCCCTTGAGGACCAGGCTGACGTCCGCCGTCCCATCAAGCCTTTGATGACTCTGAGCTGTTTATGAGGTGGACGAGTTCCCTCATCAAATGAGCAGCGCTCCGCTATAATGTGCTTCTTTATGAGCCAATCACCAATTCATCACTCCGAGCAATGACGCCGAGCAATACAGCACACGGCCGGTGAACACACCGGGCACGAAGAGTTGGTTTTTCCAAATCTGCACGCTCATCGGCCGAGTTTTATCGTCCTACGAGGACAATTTGTCTTACAGCGGAGTACGACAAATATTACCGCAACGTTGAGGCCCTATGAGGGATGTGTAGCGTATGTGACCCTAGTGTAGGACTTGATTTAAGGTGTTTAAATCATCTGTATAGAGGAAAAACGGTTGGTGAATGGATTTATTTTATTGGATTTATTTCGTTGGGTACTATTTCCAGGAGGCGGCTCATGATGTTTCTCCTTTAAAGATCCCAGAACAGATTTTTCTAATGCCAAATTCCCAATATCATCTTAGAATCATTAATTAAGTCATTAATAAAGAGTTCCCATGGGAAATGTACTCAACATTCCAAGGATGAAGCTTTTCTGTTTGGAGTAATGGACTACATGTTCTCCAGGATTCACCACCAGTTACTGGAAACATTCCGTGGGTTCCGTTATTGCACAAGGTGGTACTTTTAGTTATGTGAATATGTGATGATGATGATGATGATTGTGATGGTGGTCATGTGTTGGCAGAAATGTAGAATGTTGGGGAAATTCCTTGACGTATTTAATCACTGAAGATCTTTCTCGTTCCATCATCATCAGAACCTTCTCAACGTGAGGTTGTAAAGAGGGGTTTGTTTTCTTCCTCTAATCTACGTCCCAAATTAAGCCGCCCTCTTCTGTGTCCCGCAGTTTAGCCGAAGAGGAGGTGAAGGTAGAATCAGATGTAACCGAAGGGATGGAGATTGCCACTCGATCCAAAGGTTTGTTACCTTCCGCATAAAAATTCTGCCTCGAATACAAATGTTCTCGTGAAATGACCTTGGTTGCACCCATCGTGCTTCGTGCAGTGTCCGATCCGGGGTCAGCGGAGCGCAGCGTGCCCAAGCGCAAGGCGCCGAGCCCGCCCCATTCGTCTAACGGACACTCGCCGTCGGAAACCTCTCCGAGCCCCGTCAAAAAGAAGAAGAAACCGGGAGCGGTCAACAGCAGCAAAGATCAGGTGCGGACTTCCCTTACATTCCACCCAAAATACCGTTTCCATAGTTACCGTCACAATTCCAAGCTTGGTTAGCTTTGCCCTGTCCATACCTGGCATCAACATGCATCCCGTGGCGTCCAGTTACACAGTGAAGGTTATAAACACACCCAAGGTGCACTGAGGAGCACTTGGACCCAATTTAGAGACGTTCTGGGACACATGTACGATTGGGCCACTGTACGATTGGGATAACTGGATCCATGTCTTTCGACTGGAACGCTGTATTTAAATGAAAGTCATCTGCAGTGTCCCAAAAAAAGCACATGAGGGTTGGTGTTTTGGTTGACTGTCTTTACTGTTGGGGACGTAAAGGTGTGCCATGATAAACCACTCGTATCCTGACAGTTGGGTGTTCACTCACACTCATGAACCAATGAAATCAATGGGCGCCTTAAACAGTGATCCCAATCCACTTCTATATTAAAATGCTGTGTGTTGGGTTATTCATCTGAAGGCTTTAAGTTCCTCAAAATGGTCAATGTTGAGCCTCAAACAAAGCCCTGAACCCGTATTACCTCAGAGGCTGTATGGCTGAACCTCTGCTCTGATATCAACCATGTTGGGACATTTGGTTTAAAAAATGACGTTCTGTGACTCACTTTACCTGCTTTAATTCCTCAGACCACGTATCAATAATAATAATAATAATAATAATAGAATTGTATTCAAGAAATACAAGGCACTTACAAAATAATAAGAAAAACAATAATAGAAATGAAAATGCAGGCGTATAGGAACAACATCTCATAGAATAAAAACCAATAGTCCCTTTAGTTGGCCGTTTCAGAGGCAGCTATTGGGAGTTAAGGCGTGATTTGCGTCTGCACATTCATTCGTTCATTTATTATCCTCCAATCAATACTCTACTAGAGTCGAGAACGTTTCGGGCGCCGGGCCGATACACCCAGGACAGGGCGCCAATCCATCGCTGGGTGCCATCCCATCCACAGCTACCTGAGTGATTGATGAACACGTTAAAGATTTATAATAAACCAACTTATTAAATTATATTTTATGGAAAGCCTCAAAAGTAAAAATCGGACCATTGACCCTCGATCTTCTGCTGCGTGAATATAAGCATGGGAGATTTTAACCAGCCGTAGAAGAACGTTAGAATCCATGGGCACCTGGATGCCGTACGAAGCCATGATCCTCATTAAACACAGGAGTCTGCTCATTTACAAACTGAGCACATGGTTCCCCAAAAAAAACGAACACCATGTGGTGGACTCTATGGGGACGTGTTTGGGGAACATGTATCTGAAACTGATGACTGGATCATTTGAGATGCATGGGGATGCCGGGTATGACACGGGGCCAGTGTTCGTGTTGATTTTCTTCATTATTATTATTAGTATTAGTATTACTATTAGTATTATATGTCTGATCTTTGTGGTTAATGCTTTCTTTATCCCTCTGTTTGAATAATACACTACTCAAAAAATGTGACAGGAAGCTGAAACCGCATCTTATGCATGCGCTAAATTGGAATGCCAGGCACTTCCTGTAGAATTACAACATACATGAATGTTTTTTGTTAGTATTACAGTCCGGTATTTGATGTTGATGTGAAGTTTTTGGTGTAGAGGATTGTTAGTTTTCACTGATTTGCACAGTAAGGAAAGCAACCTCAGGATGTTTACTATAGTAATAATAATTATAATTAAGTTTATTAATTGAAATGAAGTCAGGAGTTTTGATGACTGTCCATATCTCTGCCCTCGTTCTTTGAATGCAAACCTTCACCTCTGTGCCCGCTGCATTGCCCGCATTTTGAAACTCCTACTCTCTTGTTTTTCTCGCCTACGTTTCAGTCCGAACTAAGACATGGTCCCTTTTACTATGTGAAGCAGCCCGCACTCACCACAGACCCTGTTGATGTTGTACCACAGGACGGCAGGAACGACTTCTATTGCTGGGTGTGCCACCGCGAGGGCCAGGTGCTCTGCTGTGAGCTCTGCCCACGCGTCTACCACGCCAAGTGCCTCAAACTCGCCGCCGAGCCCGAAGGCGACTGGTTCTGCCCTGAGTGTGAGGTATTAACGCGTTTAGCAATGACATCATTTGTAGAGACTTAAAAGTGTGTAGAGGAACCACTTTAAAGGTAACCGTCTCCAGGAACCCAGCCGAACCGGATCGTTCGTCATCTAAATGGATCGTGAGGTGGTTTTTATTATTAACTTATTATTAAATTACTATTTAATAAGAGAGAGGGGGAAAAAAAGTGGCAGGCAGCTTTTGGGTTCAAGTCCCAGTTTGCATGCTGTCCCCGGACCGGTGTGTGGTTCCGACCTCAATCCAAATTCCCGCTGGTTGACGGTTTGGAGGTCGTGCTGTCCTCCGTCATCGTCGCCTCTCGGTTTTGGATGGAAGGTGAAATGCCCCGAAGGACAACGGCGTTTTTAACTTCCGCTCTTTCTGATGAATCTTTTAGAAAATAACAGTCGCCGAATGCATCGAGACCCAGAGCAAAGCCATGACCATGCTGACCCTGGAACAGCTGTCCTACCTTCTCAAGTTTGCCCTTCAGAAGATGAAACAGCCGGGTGTAAGTCTTCAATCACACTCATGGACCATCGGAACGCCAATGGACATCACTCACATCTTTATTAAAGGAGAACGCCGTGCGTTGGGTTATTGAGCTAAGTTCTTCAAAATGGTCGATGTTGACTCTCAAACAAAGACCTGAACCCTTATTACCTCACCATGGCTGACCCTCTGCTCGGATAGTAACCGTGTTGGGACGTGTACGTTGTTTTGGTTAAAAGCTTTTGCAAAAATGACAAAACTTACAGCTTTACGCCATTAGACCTAGTACCTACAATTTAAGAGGCCATGTCACATGTAGTTGGATGAAGTCTATGTAGAACTTTAAACTGTATTATACGATGTCTAAAACATAGAGATGAGGTATGTACCCCACAAAGAACCTGCGACCATTGGTCTTGGGATCAGTTACCGGTTGATGGATCAACTTATATATTCATTCATTCATTATCTTCCGCTTTATCCTCTATTAGTGTCGTGGGGGGGTTCCCCATGCCCATCCGGGGGAGAACGTTTCAGGCGCTGGGCAGATACACCCAGGACAGGGTGCCAATCCATCGCTGGGCACATACGCACACAGAAACGCACACATAAACACACTATATGGGGCAATTTGGAGAACTCCATTGACTTGATCCATGTTTTTGGACTGTGGGAGGAAACTGGAGAACCCAGAGGAAACCCACGCAGACACGGGGAGGACATGGAAACTTCACCCAGATGGGGATTCGAACCAGGAATCCCTAGTGCTGAGAGGCGAACGTGCCAAACCACTAAGCCACCGTGCCGCCCATATATATATATATATATATATATATATATATATATATATATATATATATATAACTTAGATAAATATAAAACCCTTGGTATTAATAGCCAGCATCAGAACAGTGGGTCCATTGGGCAGGTCAGATCCTCATGAAGTAAAATAAATAAATAAAGATTGATCAGACTTTTTAAGAATTTCAGACAGTTTTTGCAATGTGTGCCTCTGGATGCTCATGTATTTACATAGCTTGGTGGGCGTAGAGTATAGTATAGGATATATCCAACCAACCATCCATTATCTTCTGCTATATCCTCTACAATAATCCCCATGCCCATCCAGGGGAGAATGTATCATGCGCTGGGCAGATACACCCAGGACAGGACGCCAATCCATCACTGGGCAAACACTCACTCACACAGACACACTCTATATGGGGCAATTTGAAGAATTCAGTTGACCTTGATCCATGTTTTTGGACTGTGGGAGGAAACCGGAGAACCCAGAGGAAACCCATGTGGAGAACATGGAAACTCCACCCAGATGGGGATTCGAACCGGGAATCCCTAGTGCTGAGAAGCGAACGTGTCAACTGCCCAATACGATATATATATATATATATATATATATATATATATATATATATATATATATATATATCCAAAATAAGGATAGAACGGTGTGGATCTTCTCTTTCAGATTGCTGTATTTATTTTTTTTTATTCTGTTTCTCCAGACAGAACCATTTCAGAAGCCAGTGTGTCTCGAGCAGCATCCAGATTACGCTGAATACATTTTTCATCCCATGGATCTCTGTACGTTAGAAAAGGTAACGATGTCCTGATGGAGCATCCTGATCTGCTGATGGTCTTCGTTTGTTCCATCAAGATGTTCTTAACTCTTTTTGTCTTTTTTTTACGTCGTCGTTCAGAATATCAAAAAGAAGATGTACGGCTCGACCGAGGCTTTTCTGGCTGACGTGAAGTGGATTTTACACAACTGCATCATTTACAATGGAGGTTGGACGGGAATCCTTTATTGGATTGGATTTGAAATCTGAAGTGATTTAAAATTTTTTTTTTTTTTTTTTTCGGATTGAATTACACGGTTCTGGTTTTTGCTTTCAGGAAATCATAAGCTCACCACGACGGCCAAGGTTATCATAAAGATCTGCGAACACGAGGTGAGATTTTCAGAGTTTTGGAGTCTCGGTTGGTGTCGGTTTTGGTGTCGGTTGCTTTAAAGGTTCTTTGTTTGGCAGATGAGCGAAATCGAGGTCTGCCCTGAGTGCTACCTCTCGGCGTGTCAGAAACGGGACAACTGGTTTTGTGAACCATGTGTGAGTTACGCGTCGTCTACTCCACGTACATTTAATTATTCGGTACACCAGAGATGAATCCTCACGGTTTTTAAATTTCTTTGTTTTTTTTTATTATTTTAGAGTAACCCTCATCCACTCGTCTGGGCCAAACTGAAGGGCTTTCCATTTTGGCCGGCCAAAGCTCTGAGAGATAAAGATGGACAAGTGGATGCTCGGTTCTTTGGACAACATGACAGGTGACAAAAAATAATTAGGAAATTAATCCGCTGTCTTAATTTACAGGAATTAACACTTAATGTACCATAATATACATTATAAAACAGGTAATTTCGCTCCTTAAAGCTGATTGGCTGAGCTGTTTGTCCAGCTGTGACATCATTATCAATAACGCACACCTCTGAGGGCTTCACATTCGCATCAACGTGTGATAAATTGTTTTAAATTAACCTAAATAATCCTAAACCTGTTACACTGTTTTTATAAACTGCATTATTGTTTGAGAAACCACAATCCTGTTACTCAGCGATCAGCGTTCACTTTAAAAACCAGACTAGATTACATCGTGGAAGAGCAGATTATTAACGATTTTGCTTTCAACAAACGTATTTCTGAATCAAAGCTTGTTTTTATTTTATTGTGTGTTTGTAAGTGTTTTATTAAAGCAATAAGACACTCGAGGTTGTTAATTATCGTAATTAATTAACCTCTTTATGGGATTTATTCACAATAATGCAATGCCCTCTCACACCGTATTGCTTTAGTAGGAACAGATATCATGTCCTGATTCAGACCCGTGAATTTTGCGGCCCCGGGGCCGTAATTCGGCCCACGAGGTCATATTTTTCCACGTAATGTTATCGTATCGGGTATAACGGTGGTTCTGTTGGGTTCGTTTGTGAGTGTGTTATTAATTAATCAGTAATGATGACAAAGTACATGAACGTCTCTCTCCTCACCACTGTTACTTTTTTCAGAGCCTGGGTCCCGATCAACAACTGCTACCTCATGTCCAAAGAGATCCCGTTCTCGGTGAAGAAGACCAAGAGCATTTTCAACAGTGCCATGCAGGAGATGGAGGTCTACGTGGAGAACATCCGCAAGAAGTTCGGCGTCTTCAACTACGCCCCGTTCCGCACGCCCTACTCGCCCGACAACCAGTTCCAAATGTTGCTGGACCCGCTGAACCCCGCCGCCGGCTCGGTCAAGCCCGAGAAGCAGGAGAAGATCAAGTTCAGCTTCGACATGACCGCCTCGCCCAAGCTCCTGAGTAAGAGCGTGATGTCCGGCGCAATCGGGGGCGGGGGGAGTGCCGGCAGGAGGATCTCCATGACCGACATCCCTCGCTCCCCGATGAGCACCAACTCCTCGGCTCACACCGGCTCCGACGGGGAGCAGGAGGGGGGAGAGAAGAGCCAAACCAGGGGACTTTTACAGCATCACAGCACCGGGGAGGAGTCCCTGGACAGCACAGGTACTCCACACGGACTCCACAGGTTTCTTGGGTTTAAATGATTCGAGAAATGTTCTGCGGCTTGGCACTTAAAACATGAATCCCGTACTTCGTTGTCCACAGCGTCCCCTGCTGCACCACGAGGAGGTCCCGCGGTGGACAGCCCAAAACCATTCCACTCCACCGTTACCAATACACCCATCAAACAGGAGAAAGCCCCCAGCACCGGCGGCATCCTCAACCTGAACCTGGGTAATTACGGTCCACTCGACGCCGTACCTTATGTCTAAAACTCAACATAAAAAAAAAAAAAAAAAAAAAAAAAAAAAAAGTCCCTAAATTTGGGTTTTGTGTTTGCACGTCAGACCGTAGCAAAGCTGAGATGGACCTGAAGGAGCTGAGTGAAACGGTGCAGCAGCAGCTTCCCCAGGCCTCGCTCACGTCCCCCAAACGGCAGATCAAGAGCCGCTTCCAACTCAACCTCGACAAAACCATCGAAAGCTGCAAGGCACAGCTGGGTGAGTTCAGCGGAACCTCAGAACCCACCGCTAATCAAAATAGAGCTACCGACTTAAAACCAGTGGCGGCTGGCCCATAGGGGGCGCTGGGGTGCGGCCCACCCCCCTTTAAAATTGTTAAGATTCAATCATTCATTATCTCCCGCTTTATCCTCTATTAGAGTCGCGGGGGGGGGGGTTCCCCATGCCCATCCAGGGGAGAACGTCTCGGGCGCTGGGCAGATAGACCCAGGACAGGGCGCCAATCCATCGCTGGGCACACACACACACACTCACACACACACTCTACATGGGGCAATTTGGAGAACTCAATTGACTTGATCCATGTTTTTGGACTGTGGGAGGAAACCGGAGAACCCGGAGGAAACCCACGCGGACACGGGGAGGACATGCAAACTCCACCCAGATGGGGATTCGAACCGGGAATCCCTAGAGCTGAGAGGAGAACATGCTAAGCCACCGTGCCGACAATTGTTAAGATATTAAACTAAATTAATTGTGAACTGCAAAATAGTTCATGGACGGTACACTGGCTTAGTGGTTGGCATGTTCTCCTCTCAGCGCTAGGGATTCCCGGTTCAAATCCCCATCTGGGTGGAGTTTGCATGTCCTCCCTGTGTCTGCGGGGTTTCCTTCGGGTTCTCCGGTTTCCTCCTACAGTCCAAAAACATGGATCAAGGTCAGTTGAGTTCTCCAGATTGCCCCATATAGAGTGTGTCTGTGTGAGTGAGTGTGTGTCCAGCGATAGATTGGCGTCCTGTCCTGGGTGTATCTGCCCAGCGCCCGAAACGTTCTCCCCTGGATGGGCATTTCAATGTGTGTTCTCCGCAGGTATAGATGAGATCTCGGAGGACGTGTATAAAGACGTGGATCACAGCGACTCCGAAGACTCCGACAAGTCTGACTCGAGCGACAGCGACTACCCCAGCGACGACGACCAGAAGCCGAAGGCGGGCCAGCAGGACCCCGCGGCCGGCGACCTTAAGACCGAGAAAGAAGCGCCGAAGAAGAAGTCCAAGGCGGCCGCCGCGCCGGCCGAAGACAAGGACGGACGGACGGAACCGTCGGCTTCGGCCGCCAAGTGTGAGAGTCTGCCGAAGAGCGGAGCCGCGGCGTCGCAGGCCAAAGACAAACCGGCCGGCGACGCCGAGAAGGACGCGTCCAAGGCGGCGTCGGCGTCGGCGAGCGCCAGAGACAAACCCAAGGCGTCGGAGGAGTCCAGACCCTCCGTGGCCGTGGACATGGACTCGGACTCGGAACGCGAACTGGTGATCGACTTGGGCGAGGACTCGGGAGGGAAAGAGAGGAAGCGGCGCAGGAAGGACTCGGCCGCCGTCACCGCGCTCAAAGAGCCGTCGGCTTCCAAATCCGAGGGTGAGTCGGCGTCGGCGTCTCTGTGGCCACTAGGGGCAGTAGTTTTAGTTTTAATATGTCAACCTCGGACCTCCTTCGTTTTGTCCCGCAGGTAAAGGACCCCCCGCCGGTAGCCTCGTTCCGACCCAGACTCCCGCGGCCCCGTCGTCCACGCCGGGCCTCAAAGACCCCTCGCAGTCTCCCATGGCCGTCCCTCTGAACGTGGTCGCGGTGCCGGCGGTTCCCAGCGGCACCGCCCCTGCCTCGTCCAATCTGCCCAGCTCCATTCCTCCCACGGCCCCGTCCTCCTCCGCGCCGACCGCCTCGGTGAAGAAGCCCCGCCCGCTGCTGCCTCGCGAGAGCGTCCCGGTGGTGCAGCGGGCGGTGGTGTGGAACCCCAGCGCCAAGTTCCAGACGTCGTCTCAGAAGTGGCACATGCAAAAAGTGCAACGGCAGCAGCAGGGCCAGGTCCAGGAACAGACGGCGGCGCAGGGGCAGCCGGCCTCGTCCCCGACGCAGCAGCCCTCGTCCAGCACGCGCTATCAGACGCGACAGGCGGTCAAAGGTAAGGTCGCCGAGCGACGCGCCCGGCTGTAAGAAGAGGCGACATTATATTATTTAACATGGTCTATACCACCTTTACTTTGCTGTCCTCAGCCGTGCAGCAGAAAGATTCTCCGCATGGCACGTCCACCTCCGTGGCGACGCTCGTCACCAGCGCCCCTGTGTCGGCCGCCATCATGGCCGGCGTCACGGCCAACTCTTCCTCCTCGTCCTCGTCCTCGGCGGCGGGAGAGCTCCAGATTCCCACCGCCTCCGCCGACGTGGCGGCAGACATCGCCAAGTACACCAACAAGGTGCGACCGCTGGCTTCATTTTAAATCGTAACGTTTTGTCTGTTTCATCTCAGAATTCGTTAGTTTTTTAATTATTTTTAATCAATTATATATATATATATATATATATATATATATGTGGCATGGTGGCTTAGTGGTTGGCATGTTCTCCTCTCAGCACTTGGTATTCCCGGTTGGAACCCCAATCTGGGTGGAGTTTCCATGTCCTCCCCGTGTCCGCGTGGGTTTCCTCCGGGTTCTCCGGTTTCCTCCCACAGTCTAAAAAACATAGATCGAGGTCAAATTGAGTTCTCCAAATTGCCCCATATAGAGTGTGTCAGTGTGAGTGAGTGTGTGCCCAGCGATGGATTGGCGCCCTGTCCTGGGTGTATCTGCCCAGCACCTGAAACGTTCTCCCCTGAATGGGCATGGGGAACCCCCCCCGGTTGGAATCCCAATCTGGGTGGAGTTTCCATGTCCTCCCCGTGTCTGCGTGGGTTTCCTCTGGGTTCTCGGGTTTCCTCTCACAGTCTAGAGTGTGTACCCAGCAATAGATTGGCCCCCCCTGTCCTGGGTGTATCTGCCCAGCGCCCGAAACGTTCTCCCCTGGATGGGCATGGAGAACCCCCCCACCACCACCTCGCGACCCTAATAGAGGATAAAGCAGAAGATAATGGATGGATATATATATATATATATATATATATATATATATATATATATATATATATATATATATATATATATATATATATATATATATATATATACGATTAAGCTGAAACTTTGCCCAATTGTTCATCGCTGATGCCGACACATGAATCAATTAAAGAAATTACCAATTAATTAATTAACTAATTTATTTTATTTTTCTATGGATAAATTGCCCAATTTCTACTTCAAAAGCAGAATTCATTTAGGATAATTTCATTTCACACAATATAGGGGTGGAGTTAAAAAAATGATATAATTTATATATATTTTTAAATATTTTTCTTGTTCAGATGATGGATGCAATTAAAGGCACAATGACGGAGATTTACAACGACCTTTCCAAGAGCACGTCGGGAAACACGATCGCCGAGGTATGAAGCTCATGAATATTCATTAGCGCTCTGTGGATTCTGTCCTCGCTACATGAGAGTTTTTCTTTTTCTTTTTATTATTTAAATTTTATTTTTTTTTTTTACAGATTAGACGGTTACGGATCGAGATCGAGAAGCTGCAGTGGCTCCATCAGCAGGAGTTATCAGAGATGAAGCACAACTTAGGTTTCTGAATGCATTCTCAACTCTCGGTTGATTATTTAAAGGCCTCTGACGGTTCTTTCTCCCGGGCTTTTCCGACGTCTAACGTCCCGCTTCGCTCCCGAGCAGAACTGACCATGGCTGAGATGCGGCAGAGTCTGGAGCAGGAGCGAGAGCGGCTGGTGGCGGAGGTCAAGAAGCAGATGGAGATGGAGAAGCAGCAGGCGGTGGACGAGACCAAGAAGAAGCAGTGGTGCGCCAACTGCAAGAAGGAGGCCATTTTCTACTGCTGCTGGAACACCAGCTACTGTGACTACCCCTGCCAGCAGGCACACTGGCCAGAACACATGAAGTCGTGCACGCAGTCAGGTAGGAACCGACGCACCAACGAACCCAAAAAAAATAAATAAATGTAAAAACAAGAAAAAAAAAAGAGTCCGAATTACGGGCGACATGGTGGCTCAATAGTTGGCACGTTCTCATCTCAGCACTAAGGATTCCCGGTTAGAATCCCAATCTGGGTGGAGTTTCCATGTCCTCCCCGTGTCCGCGTGGGTTTCCTCCAGGTTCTCCGGTTTCCTCCAGGTTCTCCGGTTTCCTCCCACAGTCCAAAAACATGGATAAAGGTCAATGGAATGCTCCAAATTGCCCCATATAGAGTGTGTCTGTGTGAGTGAGTGTGTGTCCAGCGATAGATTGCCGTCCTGTCCTGGGTGTATCTGCCCAGCGACGGAAACGTTCTCCCTTGGATGGGCATGGAGAACCCCCCCTCGCAACCCTAATAGAGGATGAAGCGGAAGATAATGGATGGATACAACTACTGAGTAGAGGAATGAGCATTTATTAATATTATTATTATTATTATTAATATAGCATATATTATCCAATCAGTAGTTTTCAATATACAAAAATCTACACAAACAAAGAAAAAAATTCATTATGATCAAATAAAACTATCTGCCAAAGTGAAGCTTTCTTAAAGTAAGAAGTTTCTAAAAGAAACTAGATTATTTATATTAATTAGAAATCCATTAAAGTCAAAAAACAGATTTGTTACACAATTTTTAAGATTTTCTGACACGTTTTCGTGATTTATAAAGTAGGAGACATGTGTATCGCTTCTTTTATCCGCAGAACAAGATAGAATTCAGATTAAAGGTGATGTCATTACACGCTTTCAAGCCGAATCCTTTGTTTTTCAATTGAATTTAAATAAAAAGTCACGTTGCGGATGATGACGATATTTAAACGCTGAATCTTTTTGGATTTTTTTTTCTTTTTTTTCTTTTTTCGCAGCCACGTCGTCGCAACAAGAGACCGAGACGGAGCCGAGCACGGACGCCGTCCCCAAAACATCGGGCCACAGTAACAGTGTTCAGAACTCTCCCCGAGAGACGGCGGCGGCGGCGGCAGCAGCAGCGGCAGCGGCTGCGGCAGCGGCGGCGCCCCCCGCGGACAAGGACGGCGAGCAGGACAAACCCAAAGACGGTGTGAGCGTGTCGTTGTCGTAGCTCAGACATGCGACCCCCCCCCCCACCCCACCCCCTTGCTGCTGGACCGCGTGGCGTGCGGAAGTGTACAGAACGTCCCGACTGCATCACTACAGCAAACGAACTCGTTTTCTACTCGCCTCGGCCCGGGCGCACCCTTTTTTGGAAATTCGCTCGTCCCCGTCGATTGTACCTTTCCTCTCGGAACCTCGTGGAGCATTAAGGGCCGTTTCTCGGTGGATTCTGGGTGTTTCGTACGACATCGTGTCGGCGTCGCTGCTTGAGTCACGTTTTTTTTGTTACGCTCTTGTCGCCGGTTTGTTTCCATCGGATCAGGCTTCAGATGCATTCCACTGATTATGAACGGACAGGGCCAAACAGCTGATCAGCACGGACACGCAAACCAATTTTAACTAATTTGGGCCACGTCCTCCGTCGCGGAAAACGGGAAAGGGACGGACAAATAAAACCCGTCGGTTTCCATCGGTTCCCGTGGCTGGAAATTTAACGCCGTAGAAGAAACGCAGGGTGCAAACGCAGTACAAATGCGCAAAATAGATATATCTTGATATCTTGACCTAGCCTTAAAAGCGCCAGGTTGCCGTTATTCACCCCTACACACCAAGCCCCACGTTGGGCGGATACGATAAAAATTGGTACCCTGTAAAACTCGGTCAGGTGTTGCCACGGCTTCGTTCTCTGGACGTCGTCTGTAAGCTTTTAGTTCTGATGATTGTTATTTTTCCCGCTAATACCAGATTATTTCTCGTATTTGGTGTCGATGGACCTGTTGAAAGGCACAGTGTACAGGAGCTCCGTCTCTGAAGGCGTATTGTCGAAACACTGCCAAAGCGATTCGCTTAAATAGACGACAAAACGGAACAGACCTTTGATTTAGTTGAAAACGACGGAGCCCTTTGCATCACCCCGTCCACTAATTCCCCCCCCCCCCCCCCCCCGTTCTGAAGCACTTCTGGTGGATTATAAACCTCTGCGACAACGGCACCTTCGTCCAAACGCGTCCCCGCGGCGCCCATTCTACAGATTTCTACGCAAGCGAGACCTGAAGCGTCGTCAGATGTCCGAAACGTTTATAGACAACCCGTTTGAACGCCTCCTAATTTGGTTATTTGTTGCCAACGGACCCAATGGTTGATGCGTAAGTGGTGAGATTATGTAATCGCGTGGGATTAGCAGTAATTCAGGAGGTACCACCGAAAACCCAAAGCATAGAGCAAAGGTCCGTCTTCTTTTTCCTAAAAAATAAATGTAATTATATATTTGATGTTGGGCGGTTTCGCATTATTTTGTCTACTTGGTTGAACTTGGTTCCCATTCTCTACCTATGGAACAACAAGCTGCTCGAGGAACTTCAGTTCCTCTGTCGGGTTCCCTCCGGTTTCAGAGTAACGGACCTCTGATGGTCCTTCGTCATAACTGTAAACCTGTAGGAATCTGATGACGTGGATCATATTTAGGCAGAAATACTGAACCTTTGCCCCGCGGGTCAGAGACACCTGGACCTTAAGACTCAGAATTTGGGAGGAACAGTAGAACCAAGCTGGAACAGACCGCCGGCCTCGTACGAATGGAACTGTTCACTGTGAAAGCTCGTCCCCGTGTGGCCGTCACGTGTCGTGTTACATTTTTCTGTATTTCCTACGATATAAACTTTATAGGGACGGGCGGGCGGGGCACAAATATGGAAAAAAAAAATTTTTTTTTTTTTTTTTTTTTTTTTGTTTCCAATGGTTCCTGAATTTAAGAGATAAATATTTGTATATGTTCATAATTTATCAGCATGTGTCCAGTTATCTGAAGCCAAGAAAATGACTCTGCATTTTTATTTTCACTATGCATCGCTCGTTCAGTGCTGACTCGGTTGGTTTTTTTTTGTTTGTTTGTTTTTTTTAGAACCTTTAAGTGTTATTTTATTGTTCCTGTTCGGTTTCACCAAAGTACAACCCCCCCCTCCTCTGCGTCACCCGACGTAGGATGTTTGTAGCTCATTTGTAAAAGATGACCTTTTTTTATTTAGTTTTTATTTCTAACGTTGACCTACAGAGGCGCCGTTCATCATTTTTTTACGCATTTCGTTAACGGGATCTGAACATGTCAATCACTGGGTCTCATTTCGTCCTGCTCTTTATATTCTAACGCAGACGGCTGGACTTGTCCTCGTCGATGTTAGACGCCGGTCTTAACATATTGTTGAGTCAGGATTTTTATTTTATTTGATTTTTTTTTTACTCGTCCTCTAACAGTTCAGAAGATACCACTTTTATTATTGCTCAGTCAGCAGTTTTATGTTGTTCATGCTCATGTATGATCAGAGTTGAGACGGTCTGTTCTTCTTCTTCATCATGATCATCATCATCATCGTCACAGTTCTATTGTAGATGCCGCAGAGTAAATACAGCATATTATCCTCCTTTCACCAGCCTCCCTCACACAGTATCTGTTCATAACACATTACGCTAAGCTCTTAAGACAACTGTATATATTTAAAAAAAAATAATAATAACTTTTACATATTGTACAGAAATAAAGAAATTTTGGTGGTCTTAATGAGTTTTTCTTTTTTTCATTCCTTCTTTTTAGATTCATTAATAAATATTCACTTTTTTTGTCCGAAACCCAATCTGGGTGGAGTTCCATGTTCTCCCCGTGTCCGCATGGGTTTCCTCCGGGTTCTCCGGTTTCCTCTCACAGTCCTAAAACATGGATCAAGGTCAATTAAATTCTCCAAATTGCCCCATATAGCGTGTGTCTGTGTGAGTGAGTGTGTGCTCAGTGATAGATTGGTGTCCTGTCCTGGGTGTATCTGCCCAGCGCCCGAAACTTTCTCCCCTGGATGGGCATGGGGAACCCCCCCCCCACGACCCTAGTCCATCAACACAGAAAACAATAATACAAATATAAACATTTAAAAGATGAAATAAATAAATGAATAAACTAAAGGACAGCGATGGATTGGCGCCCTGTCCTGGGTGTATCTGCCCAGTGCCCGAAACGTTCTCCCCTGAATGGGCATGGGGAACCCCACCGCGACCCTAATAGAGGATAAAGCGGGAGATAATGAATGAATGAATGAATAAACTAAAGGAGGTTTAAAAAAGTAAAGAGACGAAGAAAAAAAAAGGCCGGCATGGTGGCTTAGTATGTTCTCCTCTCAGCGCTAGGGGTTCCCGATTCGAATCCCAATCTGAGTGGAGTTTCCATGTCCTCCCCGTGTCCGCGTGGGTTTCCTTTGGGTTCTCCGGTTTCCTCTCACAGTCCTAAAACATGGATCAAGGTCAATTAAATTCTCCAAATTGCCCCATATAGAGTGTGTGTGTGTGAGTGAGTGTGTGCCCAGCGATAGATTGCCCCCCTGTCCTGGCGCCCGAAACGTCCCAGCGCCCGAAACGTTCTCCCCTGGATGGGCATGGGCATGGGCATGGGCATGGGGAACCCCCCCCCCCCCCCCGACCCTTATATATATATATATATATATATATATATATATATATATATATGTGTGTGTGTATAGGATAAAGCCGATAGTTGGTGTGTTTGTTGTACGATTTCAAAACAATACAAATATTTACATTAAAAAAAAACCTGAATATGTCCCTTATTAATTGAGTAAACGCTGAACGCTGCAGAATAATAATTAGTTCATCGTTTTTTACACCAACGTTTTGTATTTATCAGAATTCGACCCGTAAACACGTCATCTGTAGATCAAAGCGCCGGTCGAACGGCCCACCGCGCATGTGCAGAGCCCCGCGCGCGCTCTCCCGCTTGCTCTTCGTCCGCCGCGCCGGTGGAGGCGCTGTTGGCGACGCGACTGCGGGCTTTCTCTCGAGAGGGAGAGTCGCCAGCGAGCTCGGCGGTGAGGAGCGGAGAGAAAATGGAGGTCGGGACGTCGCGCTGAGCCGCGCTGCAGGACACACGGCGCTCGCAGGTACGTACGCGGCGGCGCGGGCGAGGCCTCCCGGCGGCGGCGGCGGGGCGGGCGGAACGCGGCGCGGTGTTTCCCGGAGCAGCGGCGGCGGATTCGGGGGAGGGGGGACCGACTCGACCGCGCGTCCCGTAATGGCGTCACGGGCCGCGGCTTTGTGCTTCCACCGCGGCGTTATAAGCGCTCGTAGCCGCGCTGTTTCTGAAACGCGTGTGTCGTGTGTTTTAAAACGTTCGTTGTGACGTAGATCGGGCTTCGCGTGACCACGCAGATCAAACGAACGCGGCGCGGCGCGAGCGAGCTGCGTCGGGCCTCACCACGTGACTCGGTGTAATTGCACGTTACGCAACGGACCTTAATGTGACCCCCCCCCCCCCCCCGTTTTTTTTCTTTCTTTTTTTTAACATAACCGACTTTTCCCCCCGTGTGCTCAATGGCGCCCCCATCGGTGATCCGCAGGCTCTGTATACTTGGAGTGGGCGTGAACGTTTGTCTCCGTTGGCGACCTGTCCATCCATTACTCCATTATCTTCCACTTTGACCTCTGCCGGGGTGGACGGGGAGAACGTTTCGGGCGCTGGGCAGATACACCCGGGACAGGGGGGCAATCTATCACTGGGCGCACACTCTCTCACACACACACACTCTATATGGGGCAATTTGGAGAATTCGATTGACCTTGAATCCATGTTTTCCATGACTGTGGAGGACATGGAAACTCCACCCAGTGCTGAGAGGAGAACATGCCAAACCACTAAGCCAGTGTGCCGCCTTGGTGTCCATCCATCCATTATCTTCCACTTAATCCTTTACTGGGGTGGACGGGGTGAACGTTTCGGGCGCTGGGCAGATACACCCGGGACAGGGGGGCAATTTATCACTGGGCGTACACTCTCTCACACACACACTCTATATGGGGCAATTTGGAGAATTCATTTGACCTTGAATCTGTTTTCCATGACTGTGGGAGGAAACCCACGGGGAGGACATGGAAACTCCACCCAGATAGGGATTCAAACCGGGAATCCCTAGTGCTGAGAGGAGAACCTGCCAAACCACTAAGCCAGCGTGCCGCCTTGGTGTCCATCCATCCATTATCTTCCACTTAATCCTTTACTGGGGTGGACGGGGAGAACGTTTCGGGCGCTGGGCAGATACACCCAGGATAGGACGCCAATCTATCACTGGGTGCACACTCACTCACTCACACACACACACCCTCTATATGGGGCAATTTGGAGAATTCAGTTGACCTTGAATCCATGGTTTTTTGGACTGTGGGAGGAAACCCACGAGGACACGGGGAGGACATGGAAACTCCACCCGGATAGGGATTCAAACCGGGAATCCCTAGTGCTGAGAGGAGAACATGCCAAACCACTAAGCCAGCGTTCCACCCGGGTGTCCATCCATTCCTCCATTATCTTCCACTTAATCCTTTACTGGGGTGGATGGGGAGAACGTTTCGGGCGCTGGGCAGATACACCCGGGACAGGGCGCCAATCTATCGCTGGGCACACACTCACTCACACACACACACTCTATATGGGGCAATTTGGAGAATTCGATTGACCTTGAATCCATGTTTTTTGGACTGTGGGAGGAACCCCACGCGGACACGGGGAGGACATGGGAACTCTACCCGGATTGGGATTTCAATTGGGAATCCCTAGCGCTGAGAGGAGAACATGCCAAACCACTAAGCCACTGTGCCGCCTTGGTGGTGTCCATCCATTCCTCCATTATCTTCCACTTAATCCTTTACTAGTGCCAATCTATCACTGGACACTCACACACTCATTCACACAGACGCACTCTATATGGGGCAATTTGGAGAATTCGATTGACCTTTAATCCATGTTTTTGGACTGTGGGAGGAAACCGGAGAACCTGGAGGAAACCCACGCGGACACGGGGAGGACATGGAAACTCCATCCAGATTGGGATTCGAATCGGGAACCCTCAGAGGAGAACATGCTAAACCACTAAGCCAATTATTCAAATGTGTTTATAGAAATGTATATACGGTGAATGACGTCACAAAGCAGCGTTCCTATAGCGTTGAACCTTATTGTAGTTCTACAGTTGCAGGTTGTAGTCGTCTCTGTTGATGGTGGTGGTATTCAGGTGGTGGATTTGTATTCTTTGTCTCATGGCTGAGACACTGCTGTGTAGTGGTGGTGCTGGTGTGTCGCGTCTAATCACTGCACTTTATTTGGAAACGTCTTATTTAGTCGCTGACCTAAATTTCATTGATCAAATTATTGATCAGCCTCTAATTTGTTATTCCAGCCCTGGTGTTAGATCTGCGCATAACAACGCACCAGCACCACCACGTCTGTTTCACTGTAATGCTGCAGCCTTGTTAAAGTAAACGGGTTAATCGTGTGTAAGTATGTACTACTAAATAATTGTTGCCATTGCCGTGGACCACAATGTGTTTTGAACCTATGTGCGCGCCTGTTTTTGTAATTGAGGGTGCTGGGATAGTCCCCAACACTCTTGCAAGCTGCTTAAAAATGACTAATGTTAGTTAATTTAAAATATGTCCCTTGTTGGGAAGAAAAAACTAATGGATGGAGGGATTATAATATTTTGGTTTATGTTGCTGCTGTTCTGTAATCTTCATTATTATTATTATTATTATTATTATTATGTACAAATTATAATATAATTCTATATCTTCAGCTGATGGTATACAGGTTTCTGTAAAAGACTCGCGTGTCCTTTCAGAGTGTTGGTCGACGCTGCAGTTGAAATGCTTTTTTTCTTGAATTATTTATGTATTCCTAGTTTTAAGACTCTGTTCTGTTGGTGTGAGGATTTCCTTAAGAACACGTTATTAGACGTTACAATTAATCTTCATCGTTAAATCAGACGTTGTCTTAATATTTCTGAGCACCCATCACCAGAGATCCGCAGATTGTGCTGTCCGTTCGATCGTTCGTTATTAATTCTTTAATGGTCACTCAGTTGCTTGCTGTGTTTTTTTTTTTTGCTGAAATAATGTATTTCATGTGAATACAGAAGTCTGTTATCAACCCTGATGGTAACGTTTCAACTGCTTAATAATAATAATAATAATAATAATAATAATAATAATGCTTTATTATTGAAATACATTGGACTGGATTACGAAATATCTACACTATATTGTGTTATATTTCTCTTAAATTAAAGGCAATTTGTTGAGTTATTTATTTCAGTTTCTGAGTGAGCTTGGATTCAGAGAGAGGCAATGAAAATTTGGGTTATTGTTTATCGCTCACAGTCCGAATGGAACAGTATGAACACGAATGGCAGTTATTGTGATTATAGATATGATGTCATGGTTGCGCTTAAGAACGTTGAAAATGTTAAAGATAATGGCGATTCTGTGAACTTGGTTGGCTTATACTTAAAGTAAACATTCTCACTCTTAAGTCAGACTTAAGATAGTATGACCCCCCCACCCCCCAACCTAAATTACTAGGGCAAAATATATTGGATTTGGATTTTGAATATATATATATATATATATATATATATATATATATATATATATATATATATATATATATATATATATTCATTCATTATCTCCCACCTTATCCTCTATTAGGGTCGCGGTGGGGTTCCCCCATGCCCATCCAGGGGAGAACGTTTTGGGCGCTGGGCAAATACACCCAGGACAGGGCGCCAATCTATCACTGGGCACACACTCACTCACACAGACACACTCTATATGGTGCAATTTGGAGAACTCAATTGACTTGATCCATGTTTTTGGACTGTGGGAGGAAACCGGAGAACCCGGAGGAAACCCACGCGGACACGGGGAGAACATGCAAACTCCACCCAGATAAACCACCGTGTCACCCATATATATATATATAAAAGGCTGTTTGTATAAATTGTAACGCTCTGTTTTCTCTGCATTTTAAATCTAAATATCATTCCTGTCTTATGTTCCAGATTTCTGAAGATGAACGTGGATGAGGATCTGCTGTGACTGAACTCTTGTCCCGTTTTAAACTCAACAGGCATCAGAATCCAGATAAATTTACAGGTAAATGATTTCTATTTCTGGCCAAAAAGCACCAACGGCACCTTTTCTAAATCCTGTTTGTTTTTGGCGTCACAGTTTTTGTTTAATGCAAAGCACTCAGACACAGATCTGACGTTCTAGGTTCCTCACAGACACAGGTTCTCCAGGTGACGTGGGTTTTTAATGCAATGTGAAATAAAATGTGGACGAGCTTTTCATTTTAACGTTAAAGTGTTCTGTCTGTGTGAATTAAGGCCGCATGTTGCGTCTTACCATGGTAACGGGAGGGTCACTCCCGGCCACTTTCTCACCGTTAAGTACGAAACGTGTGAACGAGGTTTTAAAATAAGTCTGAGGTCTTTCGAGGAATGACTTTAATTGTTAAAATATTGAGATGTTTAAATGAGGTCAGTCACAATGAGAAGACCCGGATTTTTATACTCGTGTCTTTTCAGTGTGTGGATCGAAGCTGCACTAGATTTTCCCTTATGAATTATTAATTATCATCATTATTATTATTATTAATTGCTATTTTCCAAATAGTGTATTTCATGTGAATGCAGATGTTCATGAAAAAAAAATCCTTTTTCTTCTCAGCTCAGTTAGCTGACAGTTGTGATTTATCGCCGTGATTTAAAGGTGTAGAGTGCCCTCTGGTGGATACATTATTATTTGGCCATTCGGCAGACACTTTGCTCAAAAGCCACGTACAAAGCAAGTGTTGCACAGTGTTGGCCACAGCATCCCTGGAGCAATGAGGGTTAAGGGTCTCGCTCGAGGACCCACATGGTTAACAACAGAGGAGCTGAGGTTTGAACCCACAACCTTCAGATTGACACCCTAACCTAACCCCACTGAGCTGCCACGCCCCACACAAAAAAACAGCACAGAATATATTGAATAGTGATCTGTTTTAAATTCTAAATGTTTGCTTAAAGGCAAACGGACATTAAACTTCAATGAATCGGGTTTTATACTTGAGCAAATTTGTCTTTAAAAGCAATTAATTTCAAACCGTGATCCTTTATCCTGCGTAATGAGTTAATAAGCTCGTCAGATGCTCGACGCTGTCCGTTGGCTCGTCTTTATGGATGCGTAGTCGTTGCACATCTGCTGCATTCTTAATAAGCAGCTGCTCAGGGTGGAAAATAAAAGTCCCAGGTTTAATTCGGTCCTCAGACGTTATTGTGTCGACCTAATGCGGCTGAGCTACTTTTAAAAGCTTAAATTTGTTTTACATTTGTGAACAGATCTAATTAATTTATTAATAGAGTACAGGGTTGTGGTCCTACCTGAATGGAGGTGCGTTGTGAGGGGTCATTATCTCATTATGGCTGAGATATAATGATGTTTTTAAAATGTTATCTTTTATTTGAATTGTTTTGAGGCTGTTATACTTGGTCTCTGCATGTAGTCTGCCCTCTGGTGTCTGTTACTGTTATTACATCATGGTACATGTGTGCATGTCCTTTTAAAGTTGGAGAAGCAGCTGGAAAATTAATTAAGTTAATAGACAGGTTCTGATTTTGTGCTGTGTAGCGCTGATGGGTTTATTCGTGTGAGACGTGGTAGCTCATTGGTTGGGACGTTGATCAGGCTGAAAGCTATGGGTTCGAGAAGTACCACAAGGCTCTATCCCTCAATGCTCCCGGGGTGGGCATCATTTACGACGCTGTGTTAGGACCTCGTTAACATTAAAACATTAGTTTGAGAAACTCCACTACTACGTTAAAAGAAATCTGCATAATGATGACCCCATTGATTCGTGCGCCAACACACAGATCGCATTGTTCAGGGGTCCGCATCTGTGTACGAACCCGCACTGCGTGGTGTGTCTCGGCTCGTCGTCTGGAATAAATGGCCTCGTTATTGTTTATAAAAAGAAAACCCCACGTCGTCTTCAGCCGTCTATGATAATCCCCCGTCAAACAGAGCGTTGAGGAATTCCTAGTATTCATTAGACTTAAAAGAGTGGTACTGTAAGGCTCACCTCACTCACTTTTCCTTCACTTGGTTCTGACGTCTTCTCTCGGACTTTATGATAAAATATTAAAGCGTAGAGTTAATTAAGCACACAGCGTTACGGTGCAGTGGTGGTGTAAAGCTGAACTTTGCATTGTGATGTGCTTCTCTCTTAATCGTAGATTATTCTGTTTGTGACTCCGCTATGGAGGGGAAACTGAGCCCTGAGCTGGCCCAAACTCCTGAGCCTGAGTCCAGCCAGGATTTGGACTCCAGCTCGCAAGGTACAACCAGCCTGGACATCGGCTTACTCACTAACGAGAGCGCGCTCCAGTGTCCTGACCTTGTAATCAGCATTAAATGCAGTTGATTAATTAATAATCATCTATAAAACTGGATTGTTAACTCTTGAATCGATCAGATAATTGGACGAGTTTTAATTCCAATGGGTCGATAAGTCTTCAGTTTAATTGACTTTACTAAGTTAATTTAGTTATTTTTACCAAAGAGTCGTCGTCGTGGTTGTAATGTTGGTTTAATCCTGTTTCACGCCTCCAGCTAACATTTCAGAGGAGCAGAAGCCCGAGCAGGACCACGGCGATGCCGCGTCAGTAGAGCAGGCGGAGGACGTGGACAATTCGCCCAAGACCTCAGGTGAGCTCAGGAAAACGTGGGGCTTTAGAAGGACCACCATCGCGAAGCGAGACATGACCGGCGACACGGCGGCGAGTCCGGAGGCCCGCGGTGCCCCGGTGCGCCGCAGCGGCCGGCAGGCCAAACGCACCGACAAGCTGGAGGAGTTCTTGGTGACGGTCAAGCGCGGACGGGGAGGCGTGCGGCGTGGCACCCACGCCCAGCCGGATCACGATCCCCCGTCCGAGACCGCGTCCGAGGCCAGCTTCGACGGGAACGCCGAGGCGAAAATGGACGGCAAGGCCCAGTCCCCGGCCAGGAGGACGCGGAGCAGAGGCCGGGGGCGACGGGGGACTTCACCCACGGCGGGCCACGCCGGCTCGGTCAGCGACGACGACGACGACGACAGCTCCGAGAACGACGAGGAAACCCGGGGGGACGCCCCGGACAAGACCCAGTCCGATGGCGAGGGGGAGTCGGTGGAGGGACTTCCCCACGGGGACGGCGAAAAAGACGACGGGCTGCAGGCCAGGGACAACCAGGAGGAGGCGGCGGCCGCGAAGAGGCCCGTCAGGAGCCCCGCGAAAGCGGGCGACAAGAACGAAGCGGGGCAGAAAGGGGGCGACGACGAGGAGTCCTCGTCCAGCGGCTCGGATAACGACGGCTACGACCCCAACGCGCTGTACTGCATCTGCAGACAGAAACACAACAAGAGGTTAGTGCCACGTTCTTGGCGTCGCCGACACGCCGATCACTCTATCACTTTATGATCGATGTCAGTGAACCGCTGAGTAAGCGCGTCGCGGAGCCGCGAGTACGGCTGTTTGAAGTGTACAGTGTGTCGCCCAGGTTCATGATCTGCTGCGACCGCTGCGAGGAGTGGTTCCACGGCGACTGCGTGGGCATCACGGAGGCACGCGGGCGCCTGATGGAGCGTAACGGCGAGGACTACGTCTGCCCCAACTGCTCCAGCAAGAAATCCCAGGCCGCCAAGCCGCCGGCGGGCTCCTCGGGTCTGGACGGCAGCAGGCAGGGCTCTACGGCGGCGGAGCTTCGCAAGGCGGATCCCGCTTCTTCCGGCCAGGCCGCTCCACACGCCGCCGCCGCGGAGGACAAGCCCGGGGAGGAGATGGGAATCAAGGGCAGGATCGAGAAAGCGACCAACCCGAGCGGCAAAAAGAAAATAAAGATTTTCCAGCCGGTAGGTCGTTACCTAATATCAGTGTCTGACCCACGGCAGCCGAGTCTATACTCTAAATCACATCTGCATATGAATGTCCTCACCTCGTTAATGTATGTTCTGTGAAACTGTGTCTCGTGTGAAGGGCGGTGGGTATGTTTTTTATGGGTGCATCATAAAATGTCAACGTTTAGTTTTAATAATTAAGAAAATTGCTTAAGCAGTAAATAAGCTCCAACCCTAAACCAGCCCGTTAGTCTCCAAGCCATGGTTTTCCAATGTTCTATAAAAGAATGTACAATTAAATGCTGTGGTTCTTTGTGTGCCATAGGGTTCTGTGTGTTAACCATCAACCTTATTTAAATTTAAAGCCCCTGATTAGTATCTATTGACACATTTCTGGTTGGTAATGGTGAGTTTATCAGATTCAGAATCGTCTTTATTGTCATTATAATTTTCATTACAATGGAATTTGGGTGCAACTCCAAAAGGTGCTAGAAAAACCAAGATAATTTGTCACTAAGCGTGTATGCGTATGTGATTTTAATTAGCATTTAAATGATTAATCGTGACGCTTATTACCTGAAACGACTATAAGACAACAACTGCAGGCTATGTATGGCTTCTATGGCTGATGGTGTGAAGTCAGAGCACAACGCCGAAGACGTGCGGACACCTGGCAACCTTCCTATATGAGCTGGTTATACATCTGGCTGATGAGGTCAGGGTTGGTGTTCTAATTCATGTCAGGATGGAGATTAAAGGCAGGGGCTCGGTGCTAATCCGATGTTTTAAATACAATACAGTGTGTGATTTGGGTTATTAGGGAAATATCAGCCGTGTGAAGGTAATGGATTAAGTTTTTAGTCTTTTATTGGGGAACCTGAACAACTCTAATGCTATGAAGATTAATTAATCAGCTACTTTTAATTATTTTATTTTCTTCGGATAACTGAGCTTGTTTTCAGAGTTGTGATTCACCAAGAGTTCTCCGTCTTCCCGTCTGTCTGTAAACTGGGATGCGCCAGACCTGTGTTTTCCTTAATCAGCCTTTTTATAAGTTTCATCTGTGGTAGAATTAAGGCTTATATTAATAATAATAATCATAATAATAATGCATTTTATTTATATAGCGCTTTTCTGGAAAACAACAAAACCATGACATTAATAAAATAGTAGAAACCTTAATCATAAGATAACAATAATGAAATTAAAGTTATTTAGCGCTGCATCTCAAATAAGTTCAAACCTCATAAGGACGCGTTGTAAACAGCTCTGTCTGCATGTGGAACGTGATCCAGCTCGCTTTAATAGTCTGCATCATCAAAACCAGGATGCATGAGGGAAAAGGTTTATTTTTGTAATTAAGACACAATTTAAATAACTAAAACTTGCAAAAGAGGGATTTTAAAAACCCTAACACAGACTGTCAGTGTTGTGTTAATTCTACTTTTCTAGAAACACCTATATATATATTAATTAAACCCATTAAAATCTCATTTGTCATCTCATTTTGGATAAAAGCATCTGCTCAATGAGAATGTAAATCATTTAAAGTGCCGGCTTCACTTTCAAACCTAAATGCACTGATTTGTTTTTCATTTTTTTTCTATTAGACAGCTGTGGTTTGATGCTAATTAGTAAAATAAATAGTCTATTTTGTCATATTATGTAATCTGTGTATTATATGTGAATATAATAGATATAACGGGCGATATTTTGTATCATGTGCAGCTTTGAACTTTGGGAGGTGTAGTTTAACGTAGCTGCAGCATCATTAAGAAAAAAATAAGATAAGCATGTAAGAGGTGCTGGTTGTAATTATAATTTAATTTATTTATTAGATTGTATTCTTGTGCTCAGTGGTGCGTAGGCTTCTTTCAGTTCGGTTTAAGGCGGCCCCCTGAATGTCGGCGATCCATCGATCAACCCGAGGGTCTTCACGGAGAACAGTCGTGTTTTTGTTTTGTTTTTTTGCACGCGTCAGGAAGGTTCACACGGCACCTGTGGATTCCCTGTGTTTGCATACGGAGGATTTGTTTACACGCGCCCCCGTCATGGTTCCTCTGCCCTCGCTCAGGTTCTCTCTCCACGGCACTGATCTGAACCTGCCTCTGGGGTAGATGCTTACGCTCAGTCATGTTTCAGGCAACGTGTGCGAACGTAAGCAGTTCTTGCGCACTGGTCCTCACACTTGGTTGTGAACTGTGTACTGAACGGTCAGAACGGTCAGCTGGTAAAGGAGCAACTGTGTGAGCTGGAGCCGTCGCGGCTCTGTGACGGGACCGAGGCCGGCTCGTCACCACGGCCAGGTTTAGTGATCCAGACTTTGTTTGCAGTCAAGAATTTGTAATCGTCTTAAATAAACCAGATCCCGTTGGACCGACCGCGTTCTGAGTCGGATAACGGACACCTCGGACGCACTGTTTAATGTTGGACCGTGTTAAAGGCTGAAGATGGCGTCCATAGCTTATGTTATTCATTTATCAGGGTCTGGTCAACTTAACACCAAGAACCGTTTTGTATGAAGCTGTGGAGCTTAAAGGAACTTAAATAGGATCTTTGCATTCGTAAAACATCCATCCATCCATTATCTTCCATTTTATCCTGTATTAGGGTCGTGAGAGGGGTTCCCCATGCCCATCCAGGGGAGAACGTTTCGGGCGCTGGGCAGATCTATCATTGGGAACACACTCACTCACACGGACACACACTATATGGGGCAATTTGGAGAACACAATTGACATGATCCATGTTTTTGGACTGTGGGAGGAAACCGGAGAACCTGGAGGAAACCCACGCAGACACGGGGAGAACATGGAAACTCCACCCAGATGGGGATTCGAACCGGGAATCCCTAGCGCTGAGAGGAGAACATGCCAAACCACTAAGCCACTGTGCTGCCCTTCGTAAAACAGGGTACTAAATATTCTCTTACGTGTAAAGTTTTGTGTGGATTCATTCATTATCTCCCGCTTTATCCTCTATTAGGGTCGAGGTGGGGTTCCCCATGCCCATATAGGGTAGAACGTCTCGGGCGCTGGGCAGATACACGCAGGACAGGGCGCCAATCCATCGCTGGGCACACACTCACTCAAACAGACACATACACACTCTAAATGGGGCAATTTTGAGAACTCAATTGACTTGATCCATGTTTTTGGACTGTGGGAGGAAACCGGAGAACCCGGAGGAAACCCACGCAGACACGGGGAGAACATGGAAACTCCACCAAGATGGGGATTCGAACCGGGAATCCCTAGCGCTCATGCCAAACCACTAAGCCACCGTGCCGCCTTTGTGTGGATTAAAATGTGTAATTGTGTTTAATGGCGCACATGGTTGCTTTGTTGCCATATAAGGGCATCGTTGGGTGTACTGCTACCAATCAGAACCTTCGAAAGTTCGTTTAATGTGGGCCCTTAACCCTTATTATTGCATAAAACCAATCATCATGTTCTAATTCTTGCAGATCTCTTTGAATTGAAGCATTTTGTATAATATAACATTTTCTGCCCGTAGGTCATTAAACCATCACATTTAATTAACAGGTCAGGATGTGCACAGAAAGTCATTTAAATGTGAAAGAAAAAGACGTGTGTAATGAAAACTGTGTCTCCGTCTCTCCTGCCGGAGGTGTTGATAACCCTGTAGTGTAGTGGGTCTGACCAGCCTGAGTTTCCAGCAGGTTTTGGTGGCTGCAGAAGGAGCCTCCTCTCTACCCAAGTGCATCGGGCCCGGCTGCGAGAGGGACGCCCTGCCCGAGTCCGTCTACTGCGGCAACGACTGCATCCTGAAGCACGCCGCCGCCGCCATGAAGATCTTCACCACGGACGGCAAGGAGAAGAGCAAGCCCAAAGCCGCGAAAAAGCCTGCCGCCAAAACCGTACCCAAGGTATTTTTACTCCCCCCCCCCCCACAGGGTTCAATTCAAACTCGATCTGATGATGCATCTTGATAGAAAGCACACTTCTATGTTATGATGACGTACGTTTGACACTTTCTTTTGTGTAACGGTCTGCACGAGGTTCATAACATGTGATAACACCGTTTTTCTTTCAAGTCTTTTAAGAAAGCATATCTACAAGTGGTGCTTGTCCAATAAGAACCATTAAAGGTGATCTGGCACTTATTTATAGGGCTCTTGCCATATTGCCCTCTATATAAAGGTCTCCCTTAATTAATGGTTTATTAATATGACCCTGGACGGCACGGTGGCTTAGTGGTCGGCACGTTCTCCTCTCAGCACTAGGGATTCCCGGTTCGAATCCCCATCTGGATGGAGTTTCCATGTTCTCACCGTGTCCCCGTGTCCGTGTGGGTTTCCTCCGGGTTCTCCGGTTTCCTCCCACAGTCCAAAAACATGGATCAAGTCAATTGAATTCTCCAAATTGCACCATATAGAGTGTTTCTGTGTGAGTGAGTGTGTGCCCAGCGATAGATTGCCGTCTTGTCCTGGGTGTATCTGCCCAGCGCCCGAAACGTTCTCCGCTGAATGGGCATGGGGAACACCCCCACCCCCCGTGACCCTAATAGAGGATAAAGCAGGAGATAATGAATGAATAATATGACCCTAGCTATGATAACGCTAAAGAATTAGTGTCTTTACAAAAATATTAAGTCTCATTATTGAGTATTATGTTCTTAAATATTGGGAGTGTCTCTCTTCATGTGTTCTTGTCTTTGGTACTTGGTTAATAGCTGAATTCCAAGTCAAAGACCTTCGTTAATCTTTAGATCTGATGATTTGTACATGTTGCAGTGGAATTCGTCTCTTTTCTACTTTGTTAATAGCCGAATAAGATTTTAAGAAGGCTTTTTTTTGCTAATCACTGAACGCCTCTGTCCCTTCAGAGTCCGGGCCCCGAGAGGAGAAGCAGCAGGAGGTCCGGCGGCTCGTCCGGCAGAGTTCAGGAGGAGTCGTCGGCTTCGGAGTCGCCAAACGAGGACGCCGAAGACGAAGAGGATAAAGTTGCAGAGGAGCACCCGCCGCCCCCGGCCATGTCGTCCTGGTCCAGCGACCATAATTACATTGCAGTCGCACCAGAAAAGACTACACCCATATCACCATCTGTGTTAAACAAGGCGTGTATGTATCTTGAAGGTTTTCCACATTTTAATCCGCTTGTTGTAGAACTGACGGTATGACGCACGGTCGTCCCGAAAGGCGCCGGGCCGTTTGCTTTGAACGTCCACCCGCCGTTTGATCTTAAAGATCTTTAAGCCTTTGCTCCTTTTAAGCTGTGATTCTGTCAATCAGACGCCCCTCCCACTCTCTCATTAACATGATTGTATTATTTATCAAGCCAGACGTGACGGGTCCCCATCAGGTAGGTATGCACAGTGTGAACGGTAAGTATCATTATCCAGTGTTGCCTTAAATCTTAACCAATCCATGAGCACCGTCTACGTGACTCCATAACTGGTTACTACCTCGGAGTGAAGCAGATAAATATATATTATATATTTTATAAGCGATGTGAACTCTCTCTGGAGATCCGACACGGGGTGTGCCGTGATTGGTTCCCCCCCACGTTGCCCGCTGTGGGCGTGCCCCATACGAACAGTCGCATCCGAACAGGTAGGTCTCAGTGTCCATCCCGATTAGACCAGCATCTCTGCTCAGACCGAGTTCCTGCTCCCTGTAACATCCGGGACTCGCGTTATTTATTTTTTTATATATATATATTTAAAAAAAACATTTTTTACACTTTGCATGAATTGCATTTATTTAAAACAAAAAAAACTAAACAAAACAAAGAGTTTCAAAATAAAGTGATATCACAGATCATACCCTGATGCCCCGTGCTTCAATTTTTGAGCAAGTTCTGCCTTTGGATGCTCGGGAGCTGGCACCCTCGGCGCTGGGACGCACCACCACCAACAACCCCACCCCACACCGCCCGGCCGAGAGAAGAACACGGCACAGTTTGTGAAGAGTGGCGTGGAGACTGGTCTGCTGGAGGACAGCCAGGGGATGAGAACGGATACATGCCATTAGAACAGATCAAGGGAACGACCTCGTTAGTTCCGAGTACGTGGTTGTGATCAGTGGTCGCAGGATGGTGGGGTGGATGGGTGAGCGGTGCTGATGGGTTCACCACCACGCCGGTCTTGTGAGAAGGTCCAATGTGGAGTTGGGTAGGCAATTCATATGCACCAAATGACCACCTGCTCATCCATGGTGCCTACACAAAAAATATATACTTTTTTTTTATTATAACATATATATATATATATAGACAAAGATTTGAGCTAAACCCATTTGTAGATGCTGGTCATCAGTTTGATGCTTGTTTTTTTGTTAAGCAATAAAGACTAGAAAGCTGGGTTCTTGTCTAGAACTGACCATGAAGACCTGACTGCAGAAGAGCTGAAGAACCAACAGTTTGGTTTTTGGAGATAAAAATAAACGAAGCTCCTGTTTTTTTTGCCCCCCTGTGATTTAACATAACATTTTTTAATATGTGTAAGTTGATTGTATTCGAAGGGTTCCTAACGTTTAGGTTTTTATGTTTTATATGAACAGGTCTGTGATGTTTTTTGTGGCGAAGAATTCATGAGTGACCTTTAAATTAATGCGTACAGTTGTTTCCTTGAACAAAAGTTTTAGGGTTTTTGTTAATAAAAAAAGAAAAAGGCGCTGCACGCGGTCAAAAGTAAGTGATCATGAGGGTTATGGGTTTATAGATGAATTAATTGGTTGCTTTCTCAGGTTTTGATGAGGAACAAAGTCATAATGCCATTGTTTTGTATGCATCTGTGTGTATCCATTGTATAAATAATACACACACCCACACACATGAATAGGGTGTGGTCTTATATGATGAGTTTGTGTTGTGTATTTTCGGTGCATGTTGTGTTGGGCAAATTATTCGTAGGAGTTGCTGTGTTCTAGATTTTGCGTTCTCTGATGTTGACCCTGGTTTATAGACATGTGCATCCTTCGTTTTGTCTCCGTCAGCCGTCCAGAAGGAGGACGAGAAGAAGGCCGAGGAGACCGAAGCGGAGAAGAAGGAACCGCCTCCCGTAGAGAAGAAGCCCCCTGCGAGGAAGCCGTCCCCGAAACGAGGCAAACGCTCCCCGGTTTCCAAAGCGCCGAAGCCCCCGGTCGCAACGCACAAGGGCAAACCCGGCACCGCGTCCACCGCTAAGGATGTGAAGAAGCAGCCTCCACCCCAGATCACCATCTCCAAGAAACCCGGGCCTCCCCCTCCTCCCATCCCCGTCTTCTCGACCGGACCTCCCGGGTCGAGGATCCACGCCACGGGGGCGTTGAGCGTGGTCAAGAGCAACTTCACTATCCCCAAAAAGCAGCCTCAACCCGGGTCCAAAGAGTCCCCGGGGTCCGGCCCGTCTCCCACCTCCAGGACGCCTCCTGCGCCCGTGCCGTCGGCGCCCCCGAGCAAGTCGTCCAAGTCGTCCCCGGCTCCAGCGCACCCTCCGCCGCCACCTCCCAACACGCAGATGAGGTCCAACATCCGCCGCTCGCTCACGGACATCCTGTTCAAACGGTGAGTGCGGTCCGGTGACGTGACGGTACGATGTGGACGTGTGGCCCGTCCAGAGCCTCTAACCAGAACCCTGTTGCTTTCTGTGAACAGAGTGAGCGACAGCGACGATCTCTCCATGTCTGAGAGCGAGGTGGGCAAGCTGGCGGTCAGCATCGAGAAGGAGATGTTCAACCTGTGCATGAACACCGACAACAAGTACAAGAACAAGTACAGGACCCTGATGTTCAACCTGAAGGACCCCAAGAACAAGGTAGTTTGCCTACATTGCATACACACCGGGGAATTTGGGGAGCAATTGGGGTTAGGTGCCTTGCCCAAGGGGTACTTGGTGGGACCGGGAATCGAACCGGGGACCTTCAGGTCACAAGGCTGGTTCCTTAACCCCAAGCCCATGACTGTTCCTAATAGTTGATAGTTTGAAGGCACTTCCATGGCTTGTTTTGCCAATTTCGGGTCGTTGATCTTCGTGTTGTGCTTCGCAGGGTCTATTCTATCGCGTCATCGGTGGAGAGGTCAGTCCGTTTCGGCTGGTGAGGCTGAGCCCCGAGGAGCTGCTTTCTAAAGACATTTCTGATTGGAGGAAAAGTTCAAGTTCTGAGGTACCACCACAACAAAAACCCAACACATCACAACGATACTCAGAATTATGGACTAGTCCATCCATCTTCTGTTTTATCCTCTATTTGGGTCGCGGGGTGGGGGATTCCCATGCCCATCCAGTGGAGAACGTTTCGGGACGCTGGGTAGATACAGCCAGGACCAAGGAGATACACTCACTCATATAGACACACACTATATGGGGAAATTTGGAGAATCCAATTGACCTTGCTCCATGTTTTTGGACTGTGGGAGGAAACCGGAGAACCCGGAGGAAACCCACAGGACCACGGGGAGAACATGGAAACTCAGATGGGGATTAGAACCGGGAATCCATAAAGCTGAGAGAACATGCAAACCACTAAGCCACCGTGCCGCCCTGGACTAGTCCAATCGTGCGTTATTCCTCAATTAAACCATGACGTTTGTCTTCTAAGGCCCCGAATTTAGGAGGAAGGTCACAGTTGGGGCAACCCAAGACCGGATCCAGACACGAGTCTGCCCCACCCGACACCGACATGGATGAAGCGCCCTCCATGTCTGATGGAGATGTATGTATTGCAGCTACTTCCCAATCTCCCTGCTTGGCTTCTGGGGCAGTAAGTGGTGGCTTTCCATCTTCGGTCCGTACCTTCCGTCGCCTGTCTGTCTCGCTTGTCTCTTTTTTGCCTTAAAACGTGGATCTCATTGGGCCGGTCTCCAACGTCAGTGTGGTATTTAATGCGATATCATTAAAAGTCGTTGGGTTTACTCGTCCTGGAGACCATCCCGATGAGACCGACGGGTTCTGATCTGCTCTATATATTGATTTATTCTAACTTTAACCTTAAAATGCATTAATTCCAGCTTTAAATTCACTTTTCGCTTCTTGCTTGGTGCAACCGCATACCTGTACGGATGCGTTTTGTAGTTCTGCAGTACACACTGTAGTCCGTAGGGTTCTCCACATACCCGCATGATGACCTTGAAGGATGCAGACACTAGACCAACAGTGGAGCAGCATCCTGTTGCTTTAATTTCAGAGTTTTAATTGTAGAAATTGTTAAAACCCTCGTCCTGTCCCCTCAGGACAACCCGGAATCTCGTCCTTCCTCCACACCGCAGAGTTCCGGTTCGGCGGGGAAGAGCGCCGCCGTGCCGGACATCCTGAGCATGCTGAAGGACACGACATCACAACACAGGGCTCACCTGTTCGACCTGAACTGCAAGATCTGCACAGGTAGGACCTCCGACGGCCCGCGTGATCCATCGGACGCCCGCCCGCCTCCATCGGCCCGTCGTCACCGTGCCGTCTGATTCCAGGTCAGAAGTCCGCCGACGACGAACCGGCAGCCAAAAAGCCCAAGTTGTCCGCCCCGAAAAAGCAAGACGTGCCGGAGAAACCCAAACCTGATCAGCGGCCCGGCAAGGTCTCCGGCTCGGAACCGCCCACGGCCAGCAACGAGAGTCCGGCCATCCCAGTGGAGGACGTCTGCGTGCCCCCCGTCGTGCAAACGGCCGTGTCCTCGGTCACCATCAGCCGACGGGATCCCCGCATGGCCAGCCACCGCTCCACAGCGCCACCTGCGCCTCACGTTCAGAGCGATCCCGAGGTCGGCGTGCCGCCGGCGGCCGTGGCACCGCTCATCATGCCGTTCGCTGCTCTTCCGCCCGTCGAGGTTCCGGTGGGGGTGGATCTGAAGGGGACGTTGCCCATGCCGCCTCCAGCGCCGGTGTCTCTGTCCAAGGCTGTGGTCCAGAAACCAGCGTCCACCGCCGACGTTCAGCGCTTCGGCCCAAACGCCGCCGGGTGCGTGTTTATTCTGTATTGGACTCACCTCCAGTTCAGAGGCTTATTATGTTATTTTATTGTTATTAATTTGTTTTTAAAACTGTATGCTCGTATCTTTGCCGCAACAGTTTGGGGAAGGCCCTTTTCAGTTCCAGCAGGACTGAGTGTTTAAGACGCTCACCATACATTCTGCTGGAATACATGTTGGAACTGAAAAGGACCTTCCCCAAACTGTTTTTACACTTTTTTTTTAATTAATTATATTTTTTCCCAGCGGCACGGTGGCTTAGTGGTTAGCATGTTCTCCTCTCAGTGCTAGGGATTCCCGGTTCGAATCCCCATCTGGGTGGAGTTTCCATGTTCTCCACGTGTTCACATGGGTTTCCTCCAGTTTCTCCGGTTTCCTCCCACATTCCAAAAACATGGATCAAGTCAATTGAGTTCTCCAAATTGCCCCATATAGAGTGTGTCTGTGTGAGTGAGTGTGTGCCCAGCGATGGATTGGCGTCCTGTCCTGGGTGTATCTGCCCAGTGCCCGAAACGTTCTCCCCTGAATGGGCATGGGGAACCCCCACCCCCCCCATGCGACCATAATATAGGATAAAGCGGAAGATAATGAATGAATTTATTTTTCCCCCCAAATTCTTGTTACCTGAAGGTGTTTCTTAAACTACATCCCTTCACCTTAAACACCACGTCTACAATTCTACACTGAACTTTTTTTTTAATTTGATTTTTAACCTAAGGTATTTTATTTTATTATTATTGTTTTTTTTTTTTACAGCATCCCGGAAGCTCCCCCCGAAGGTGAGACCGCTCTCTTTCTGTTGGGACAAGAAATCGTATGGAAGGGCTTCGTCAACATGCACTCCGTGGCCAAGTTCGTGACCAAGGCGTATCTGGTTTCCGGTTCCTTCGAGCATCTCAGAGAGGTCGGTACGGCCGGCGCCGCTTCCGAACGACGCCGTTTCCGTCTGTAGTGAATAACCCGCCCACGCTCTTTATCTTTCGGCTTCGCAGGATTTACCCGACACCATCCACATCGGAGGCAGGATATCACCCAACACCGTGTGGGACTATGTGGGAAAGCTCAAGACGTCGGTGTCGAAAGTAAAAATAAATATAGAAATAAAAACACTCTGATTAAACCAGTCGTGTATATTTATGTTAATTTATTTAATATATATTAAATATATATTAAAACCATGTGTGTGCTGTTTTCCAGGAGTTGTGTCTGATTCGTTTCCATCCCGCCACCGAGGAGGAGGAGGTGGCGTACGTCTCGCTGTTCTCTTATTTCAGCAGTCGCAAGCGTTTTGGGGTGGTGGCGAACAGCAACAAGCGCATTAAAGACCTCTACCTCATCCCCCTGAGCTCCAAAGACCCTCTGCCGGCCAAACTGCTGCCGTTCGATGGACCAGGTAAGAATTCACAGGGAGATGTGCAATAACAATCCATTTTCTTTCAAGTCACAGTCTTGGCAGGTAAAGGTCAGCCCTCCAAGTCGAAATGGCGGGTCTGATTGGACGGTCCGGCGCTTTGTGCGGCCGCCGATGTCCTCTCTGTGTATAGTTTGTATGTTGTGTTGTGTTTTTAATAAAGCACATGAATCCAAATTTGCTGCAGTACTGGTGGTTGTCTCAGCCTTCTTTCTTAGCCGCATCGTTTTTCCGATGAAGACTTGATCACGGGGGGTGGAGGGTGAAGGGGGGGGGGGTTGCTGACCTTCACATTAATGCTGTTCACAGCTGGATACGAGTTCACACATCTGTAAACCACGCTCTCACCCCTGTTCCGTTGCCCAGGATGTCAAAGATCAAGCACCCAGACTGCATCTTAAACATCTGTATGCTCGTAACCTTGGGGCAACAGTTTGGGGAAGGCCCTTTTCTCTTCCAGCAGGTCAGTGTTCCAGTGCACAGTGTTGAGTGTTGAAGACGCTCACCATACATTCTTGTTCTGTGCGCTGGAATACATTTTGGAACCGAAAAGAACCTTCCCCATACTGATTTTAATTTTTTTTCTTTTTTTTTTTTTTTCTTTCAAAAACTACGTCCCTCCACCTTAAACACCACGTCTACTTACAATCCTACACTGAACTTCATTTTATTTTATTTTATTTTGTTTTTAACCGAAATGTCTGGTAGGTCCCCACCAGAAGGAGGTACATAATAGATTTTTTTTAAATAAAAAGGCAAATGATGACAAAATGTTTTAGTGATTTAGTTTAATTGGTTGTTAATCCAGCCAGACGGAAATATACTCTAAACAATAAGAGTTGCGTTCATAAGTTTACCTCCTGCTAATAAATCTGTAGTTTGAATTCAAAGTGTCTATTATTCTTATGAACAAAGTGTATTGTGTGTGTGCTGGGCTATTAACATGAAGGTCGGGCCCTTAAACAAGGCCCTTAACCCTTATTGTTCATGGCCGACCCCTAACTCGGAACTCAGCCATCGAGTTAGGATACTTATAAGTTGCCTTGAATAAAAAGTGTCAACTAAATGACGATAAAATAAGAAATAAGCAGAATTTATTGGTTATTAAACAAGTAAAACAATTGATGGGAATTACTTTTGGTGGCTTTGATCTTTAAATTAAATTAAATTAATCTTTAAATTAATTAAATGGTTATTTAGTGACACAACCAGGTGTTAATTATAATTTTTTTAATCTTCTACTATTACTACCAACAAATGCAATGGCTTTACTTTTTTTTTTTTTTTTTTTTTATTTATATTTTTACTTTTTTGTAATTTTTTTTTTTTTTAATAATTAAAAAAACTTACAAGTATTCCATCTTTAAGAACCTTATGGACCTTTCACAAGGACCCACTCTGGCACCTCTTGATGGCTATGAAAAATAGATATGAATCAGTTTAGTTAAGGTTTGAACCCCAATTTTCAGGTTAATTGCCCAACACGCTGATGTCTACCCTCCGTCCCCCATTATTCCTTAATGACTGACTGTACAGGTTTGGTGTAATCTCTCTTTGTTGTGATATTAAAGATTTATTTATTTTTTCCTGTGTGACAGGTCTGGAACCGGCTCGTCCCAATCTCCTCCTTGGACTTCTGATTTGTCAGAAAGACAGGAAACGCGCTGGAGCGCCCTTGGAAAACGAGGAGAAGCGCTTTAAAACCCAACGCGATGAAGAAACCGGCCTCCCCAAACCGGTGGTCGTCGGCAAAGTCGACAAAACCCTGAGGAGCGGTCTGGAGGCCGTGAGCACAACACCACCTGGAAGTCCACCCAGCTCTGACTCCTCGGTGGGTCCGCTGGCGACGTCTGTGCTCTCCATCCTGTCTGCAGTCAAGGCCCCGGGTGTGGCTGTAAGCACAGGAAGTGACTCTCCGTCCAATCCCACCACGGCGCTTCCCAGTTCCGCTACCCCGCTTCAGACCATACTGAAGACCTTGTTTGGCCGGAAGAAGCAGGATTCCGATGCCTCTCAATCGCCCTCCGATCCGAGCCTCTCGGACCTGTCCGTCAACCTCCTCGATCCCATAGTGGAACAGTTCGTGGGTACGAAGGGAAGAAAGGATGGCGAGGATGAGGATGACCGACCGTACGACCCAGAAGAGGAGTATGACCCCGGCATGGCGTATGGTGCCGAGAAGTCCAACGATTCTTTCATTTTCTCAAACCTGAAGCCGCCGGAGGTCACTGCCGCGGTGGGAGACGACGTGGAATACGATCCCGAGGACGATTCCATTTTCGAGGAGGTGAAGGCGGACCCCGTTTCGAAGAAGCCGCCTGAAGATGAAATGCAGAGCCAGAAACTGTCCGAGGATGTGGTCGCTCAACCCATTTTATCTCTGCTGGCTGGCGGTCAGTCGCTCCAGTTCGGCAAGAAGGCTGACGAGTCGGTTCCCAAATCCTCAGCGACCCCAATGATAAATCAGAAACGGGACCCCAGACAAAGCAGGGACCCGAGACAGGCGACTGCACCCGCCGATCCTGCCGAAGAATCCCCTACTGCTACCGATTCTGCGCCCGCTGACGAAACGGTTAACACTGTGGTTACCACAGCGACCGACATCTTTCCTCCGGAGGTCGCCACCATCCTGGACAAATTGGTTCCGAAGCCGCAGGAACCCGACGCCCCGTCACAAACGGCGTCGAATACGGACCTGGCACAACCATGCAATGACACAGATCTACCCCCAACCCAAAAGGATGTCAGCGCTCATCCTCCACCGTCACATCCCGAGGTTCCTGAATCAGAGACACCGGAACCAGAGGAGGAACCAAAACCTGACTCGGATTCGGACGGCGCCGGAGTTTCCATTCCACTTTTAGGGGAGACGATCGATCCTGAGCTGGTGGAGAGTTATTTGGATGCCGAACCCGACGAGGAACCCAAAGGAGACGATGTCCCCATCGAAACTGAAATGAAGAGCTTTGAAGAAATTTGGCCGAATTCGGCCAGCATCCTGAAGCCGGACCCCATTTCCTCGGCTGAAGAATCCCGAGAGTCGTTAGCAACGACGTATTATAACATTTCAACCATCGGCACGCCTTTAACGTCGGTCGGACAGTCACAAGAGTGCGCTTCGGCGTACGCCGATTCCCATACCCCTCAGTTACCGCGCAGTTCTCAAGCGGAATACCAAGGTCCCTCAGACATTCCACCTCCCATTTCCTTCTCAACGCAAGGTGGGCCGGCCAACTTGCATGGTCCACCCCCTTCTCTGACTGTCCCGCCACCCATGCATATTCCACCTCCGATGTCCGGACCACCTCCAATTTCAGGACCGCCCCTGATGCAGATACGCCCTCAAATGCAAGGACCACCTCACAGAGAACCTGACCTTCTGCAGTATCCACCGCTCAGACCCCCATATCCACAGTATCAGAATCAGTGGGGGAATAGTCCACAGTTTGATTCGTCACGGGGGCCACCACCTCAGATTGTCGCACCTAGAGGGCCCCCACCGCTAGTCCCACCGTTGGGCCAAAGGGGTCCTCCACTTCAAATATTTAATAGTAATATTCCTCCTCCTCATATTGGACCACAAGGCCCACTTCATACAGGACCGGCACCTGGTCCTCCGCTTACTGGCCCGCTACCCGGTCCCCCAATTTCTGGTCCGCTACCTGGTCCTCTCTCTGCACCACCAACTGCGCCTCCTCTAGCTGGTCCTCCACCATCCTTTGATGGACAGAGATTTAATGGTCCTCCTCCACCATACAACTTTCCAGGACCAAGAGGCCCACTTCCACCCTTTGCTGGTCCCCCTCCGAGTCACTTTGATAACCGAGCACCGCCACCCTCTCACTTCTCTGCACCCAGAGCCCCAAGTCACAATCTTGGAGAGCCTGGATCGATGTCCATCATTCCACGAGGGCATGGCGAAATGTACGATAACGACAGTGGAGGTTCCTACCAGCAGGGCATCGAGCCTCGTGGCCAAGCAGGTACACAAAATTACAGTCCAGGATCTCTGCAAGGACCTGCCTTCAGAGGACCTCCCCCAAATCACTTCGATGGGCGAAGGGGACCCACGGGAGATCTTGTGGGGCACAGGTTTCCTCCTCCGAACCAGTTCAGGGATTCACCTCAGCATAGAAGCTCCTTTGAGGAACCAAGAGGTATGCCATGCCAAGAGTTTGATCGGCACAGAGGGCCAGCACCCCAGCATTTTGGAGGACCGCGGCCTTCTTTACCAGGACACTTTACTGATGAGCCTGGAGGCTCGTCACTGCGCTACCAGTTTAAAGACCATCCCAACGAAATAAGACCCATCCGAGGACCTCTGCTGCCCACACCAACCGATGGTCCGATATCTGTACCAGGCCGCTTGGGTGGACACAGCCCAGATTCCCATCATGATGAGCACTGGAGAAGAGACTCCCCAGAAATAAGGAGACGAAACAGTTCCACTAGGGATGGTTCGGAACCTCAAGAGAGGCCCAGCCGGTTCGATTGTGGACGTGACCGAGATGTCCCCTCGAGATTACCGGAAGAAAGAGAGTTGCCCGAGGACAGGAGACGAGACCGAGACGGAATGCAAGGAGGACGGTCCTGGGGCTGGAATCGAGACAATGATTGGGATCGTGGCAGAGAGCGAGAGTACAACAGGGGTCGAGATCGGGAACGGGACCGAAGCAAGGAGAAGGAACGAGATCGCAGCCGGGACAGAGACAGAGAGCGAGAACAAGACCGCGGCAGGGACCGGGAGAGAGAACTGGACCGCGGCAGGGACCGGGAGAGAGAGCTGGACCGCAGCAGAGACCGGGAGAGAGAACGAGACCGAAGCAGAGACCGCGACAGAGAGCAAGATCGCAGCAGAGACCGGGACAGAGAACGTGACCGAAGTAGAGACAGAGACCGGGACAGAGAACGAGAACGCAGCAGAGACCGGGACAGAGAACGGGAACGCAGCAGAGACCGGGACAGAGAACGAGAACGCAGCAGAGACCGGGACAGAGAACGAGAACGCAGCAGAGACCGGGACAGAGAACGAGACCGCAGCAGAGACCGGGACAGAGACCGAGACCGCAGCAGAGACCGAGACAGAGACCGAGAACGCAGCAGAGACCGAGACCGCAGCAAGGAGAAGGAAAGAGAACGCAGCAGAGACAGAGACCGGAGCAGAGACAGAAACCGGGAACGCGAACGAAGTAAAGAGAAGGGCAAAGAGAAGGACCAAAGCAGGGACAAAGACAGAGACTCCGAACGGAGCAGGGAGAAGGACCAAGACTCTGAAAGGAGCAAAGAAAAGGACCGGGACTCCGAGCGGAGCAGGGACAAGGACCGGGACTCCGAGCGGAGCAGGGACAAGGACCGGGACTCTGAAAGGAGCCGGGAGAAGGACCGGGACTCTGAAAGGAGCCGAGAGAAGGACCGGGACTCTGAAAGGAGCCGAGAGAAGGACCGGGACTCTGAAAGGAGCCGGGAGAAGGACCGGGACTCTGAAAGGAGCCGAGAGAAGGACCGGGACTCTGAGCGGAGCAAAGAAAAGGACAAAGACTCTGAAAGGAGCCGCGAGAAGGACCGGGACTCCGAAAGAAGCAGAGAAAAGGACAAAGACTCTGAAAGGAGCCGAGAAAAGGACAAAGAAAAGGACCGGGAGCGAGACCGCAGTCGAGGCAGAGAGACCGACCGACACCGAGAAGACGAAGATAAAAGGCGTGACCGCGATCGAGACAGAGACCGAGAACGCGATCGAGACCGCGGCAGAGACAGAGACTCGGACAAGAAAGATTACGACCGCGACCGAGCCAAGAACAGAGAACGGGACCGGGACAGTAGAGACCGAAGACGAGAACGCTCAAGAAGCCGAGACCGCGACCGCCGAGGTCGAGACCGAGACAGAGACCGGCGGGACAGGAGCCGGAGCAAAGAGAAAAAGGAGGAGAAAAAAGACAGACCCGAGTCCTCGAAGAACGCGGAGAAGTCCGCCGCTGCCGAAGTCCCGTCCTGAGCCGTACGCGCTGTCCTCCTCACGTCTTCAACATCAGAGGTTTAAAGAGACCGACGGCAGGAAGTTCGTTCCAGAAGATCTGCGGGGGTTTGAATCTCGTACGGAACTTCTTTATCCTTCAGTAACATTTCCACTGATCTGCGTGTTATACGGTTATTTTTTTCTTTTTTGTTTTTTTTGTTTGTGAATTTGACCTTCAGTAGAACTGCGACCGAACCGACGGACAAACCCACCGTCCCCTTAAATCTATAGTTTCTGAGGTAACGGCATAGACGCATGTAAATATGTAATTGTGTATATACAGGTATGTTTTTAAGTTTTTTCTATTAGACACGCGAAGCCATAAAGCTTTCAAAAAATGTCAAATGCTAAATGTTAACCTCATGAGCAGACGTATTTGTATGTTGAATTTCAGCTAAATCTGCAGCTCCGCCCTCAGCTCCGCCCTCAGCTGCCCTCTGAGTTTGATTGGGTGTTTAATAAAAACCCTTCTTTGTACAATTATCTCCTTCTGGTCGTCCATTTCTTTATTTTTTTCCTTACATTGTTTATCTGCCTCGGATGATATTCTGTTGTTCAACTGCTTAATAAATACTTTTTAGTTTAGTTGCCAAACAACGTTGACATAATGGTAGAATATTAAAAATGTTTTCACGTTGACCTTCAGCTCCTAACGCGAGTTGGTTTAATATTTGTTCGTGTTTTTGTTCGTGAGTTACTGTAAATCTTCTTGGCGATGATGTTCGGTTAGTAAACAAAAAAAAAAAAAGTTAATAGTCTAGGTTAATTTAGTTGGCTGTAGCAACTCTTGACGTCGACAACGTTGTGATATTTATCTTTATGTTAATTCTGTTCTCTGTAACATTACACTTAATATTTTTGTTCTCATCTTTGGGCACAAAGTGATCCCGCCCCCGTAGCCATAGCCCCGCCTACTTTGGTGTTCCCAATGATGAGCAGCATTAGTTATATAGACCTGATGTACATAGAGGAAGACGTATCCGGTTCTAAATTGTAAATACAGAACTTGTGTGGTGGTGGTGGGGGGGTGGGATTGTGCTACAGTATGTTTGCACCATTGAACATCTGTACTACATATGTTGAACATCTGTGTGACCATCAGCTGGTTCATCAATCAAAGATCGCGGATCTCCAATGTCGGCGTGTTCACGCTGCTGTACGCTCTTCCATAGGGACGTCCAAGAGTGTTCCAAAGTCCAAACCAGTAAGGTTCTGCTGTATAATAATAATAATTCATTCATTCATTATCTCCCGCTTTATCCTCTATTAGGGTCGCGGTGGGGTTCCCCATGCCCATCCGGGGGAGAACGTTTCGGGCGCTGGGCAGATAGACCCAGGACAGGGCGCCAATCCATCGCTGGGCACACACTCACTCACACAGACAGACTCTATATGGGGCAATTTTGAGAATTTAATTGACTTGATCCATGTTTTTGGACTGTGGGAGGAAACCGGAGAACCCGGAAATAATAATAATAATAATAATAATAACCCTGATGAGCGTTTGGTTATTAATTCATTAGATTATTAGATGTTGATCAATTGATGCAGCAACAAATGTCTTAAAAGTAATTTTTTTATTTGACATGTTCTCCATCTGAAAAACATTTTTAGTAAAATTATCCTGAAAAAAACACATTGATGTTAAAAGTCCAACTTTTATGACGTCAGTGTTCACTCTTTAATGCTGTTGTTGTATTTTTTTGTATTTTTTTTTTATTGCGTGTTAATTGTAACTGAAGCCACGCGGCTCCGGAGCTCTGATGATGTCAGCTGAAGCTCAGGTTCAGGTTCTACAGTTTGGTGGTTTCAGAACTCTGTGTTCTCAGAAGATCCAGCTGTTCCAGCAGCTGCCTCACTGAACGGACTCTTCTCGCGGCTCAGTGTCATTGCCCACAGCGCCACCTGCTGCCTCACTGCCACTCTCCTCATTCAGAGACGTTTCTTGTGAACTTTTTACTTCCGGAGCATTACATTTAGGTATTTTTGTACCAGTTTTAATTGTAGGTACAATATGGCATTGACCCTCTGGTTCATGATTTGATCCCTTATTCTGGTGTGTCCCGTGGGTCACTTCATGTTCTTGTGAAACACATTGATGCTGGTGGGGATCAGTATCACTCGGGTTGTATGTTGTCCGACTCTGCGATTCATGTCCTTCGAGCTGATATTTTAGGGACGGCTCTCCTTCCTGTATGATTTGGTATGATGAAGTTGTTCCTTCTTCGGGTTTGTTACTCTTTAGGTTTTGCTCAGAACATTCAAGATGGACTTCACTGCAGGAATCATCAGTGACGGCATCAACATCATGAAGCTTTTCATTACTAATCTGAAGACTGGTTCCTTTAGAAGGCAGAACTAAAGAACTTTTTACTTTCGGAGCATTACCTTTAGGTATTTTTGTACCAGTTTCAATTACCTCACTACAGGAACCATCACCCACATCATTCTCTTTATCGACAGTTAAAGGAGTTTTGTCAGATTCTGATTCCTTCACCTCAATTTCGGACGTTCTCAACTCTGATTCTTTTGAAGCAGATTCAACAATGATCTCAGAACCTTCCAGATGGACCTCAGTGCTGGAACCTTCTCTGTCTGTATTACTGTCTTGGTTCCCCACCACATATGGAATGCTGCTATCTTCATCAGACCTTCTCTGTTTATTGTATATTTCAGCTTCTGATTCTGCAAACACTTGAGAACTTGGCCTCTTGTTGCTATTTGATGTCTTCATCGTCTTATTGGTTCCATCTGCTTCTTTAGTCGATGTTGTTTTATCTGTTGCTGGTGATACTGAATCTGCTTCAAAAGAATAAATTTCAATGACGGTCTCCTGGTTCACACGACCTTCTTGTGACACATGAAGGGAATTTGGATGATCTTTATGTTCTTCATTTTTCTTTAGGTTTTCATTAGAACTTTGTTGGGTTATCTGGGGGGTAGGTTGACTTTCTTTGTTACCATCAGAAGGTTTCACCTCAGACTCTTCAGCATGACTAATTTTAAAGTTGGACATTTTCATCATCATCTCAATGTCATCTGCAGCTTTATAGTCTTTAGATTTATCATGAGGACGTGTAAACTGGTTTGAACTGGGTCCGTAATGATCTTGTGATTCCTCCACGTGAGGTTTCATCTCTTCTTCCAACTTTGCTCGAATCCTTTCAGGACACCACACAAACTTCTCCCTTGGTTTAAAATGTTTAAAGGCAAATCTGATCAGCCCTTTGCGCTCATTCGCGTCCAAAACGGCAAACATGAAGTAATCGAGAACGCTCTGCTTCACTCTGGGCAGCGTGCCCTCAACCAGCGTCTCCTGAAGAAAGAATTTAACCAGCGGAGCCTGAAAACGCTGAAAGCCCAGCAGCCCGAGACACTTCAGAATGCGGGTGATGCGAAGGTTGTTTTGCGTGAACCTGTTTCAAGAAACGGACCAGAGTTTATCCGATGAACGTTCGAGAAAGAAACTCGGTAAGAACGTCAAATAAACTCGATGAACATTGGTTACCTGTTGAGGTTCTCGAATCGCTCTTGCCAGTTATTTGCACGTTTCACGTCACCCGTGTCCTCATCAATCAGTTCAATGCCGTAAAAATCCAACATGAGTTTGTAAGATTTTAACAGCCGTGCCTTCAGATCGTTTTTTTTACGAAACAACTGCAAAAAAAAACAAATATTCTCGTATATGCATCTTATAAAGGTTTGATAAAATTGTGTCCAATAGGATCACTGGAGTTGCTGCTGCAGTTTATAAACTAAAAAAGTAAAATATGAAGAAATAAGTCTGAAATACATCACAGGACAGATTATAGAGCCAAACAAATTTTTAATTTGAGACAATGAATGGCTTTAATTTACATGAAGGACTGTACATGCATTTAAAACCTGTAGTTTATTACTGCTATTAACTATATGTTAAATCAGGAAAGTTATAACACTTACCAGATATTTAACGTGCTAAATATCTGTACAAAAAAAACACTGATCTAAAAACAATTTAAAGCTTTGTTTTCTTATATATTGTCCATGAAGTATCAGGCTTAACTCATATTTTTACATTGATTTTAACATTGCAAGATGTTTATAATAAGGATCGTTAACCTCACTGAAGAAGAGACAAAGAGAAATGTTCCGCAGTTAGTACCTTAATTTCTTTGGGGTTAAGAACATGAGCACAATAGTTCACTCCTGGTTCCTGAGTTGGAAATAACCTGAAGATTAAATTGATTAACAAATCTATTTATCTCAGTAAGATTTTTATTTCTTTATGTTTAAAACAATTGTAATTATTAGTTTGTATTTATTTAGTGCATCGTTAAAAACTCAAACTTATTAAATCACTTCATATTTCAGATGTCTGATGTTTGTACATTAGACTGAAACGTCCGTTAATTTACCACTGAATGTAGGAGTGCACATATTCCAGCCGGTCATAGTCGCCCTTCCAATTCTTATGAAACTGTTCAATGATCACATCTAAAGAGGAAACGAAAGCATCGTTTACAAACTTGATGACGCCGTGACTGTAATTAAGTAAAGTTTAATTAGTGATTCATACCATCAGGATCAGACGTTCTCAGATTTTTGTAAAACAGCACATTTTGTAAATTGTCCTTTTCCAAACGGGACTATCATAAAAAAACATTCATCCTAATTACTAAAATATCAATGTACTGTCAATCATTTATTTATGAAATCAAATAATTGTTTGAAAATTGGCGGCACGGTGGCTTAGTGGTTTAGCATGTTCTCCTCTCAGCGCTAGGGATTCCCGGTTCGAATCCCCATCTGGGTGGAGTATCCATGTTCTCGCCGTGTCCGCGTGGGTTTCCTCTGGGTTCTCCGGTTTCCTCCCACAGTCCAAAAACATGGATCAACTCAATTGAATTCTCAAAATTGCCCCATATAGAGTGTGTCTGTGTGAGTGAGTGTGTGCCCAGCGATGGATTGGCGCCCTGCCCTGGGTCTATCTGCCCAGCGCCCGAAACGTTCTCCCTTGGATGGGCATGGGGAACCCCACCGCGACCCTAATAGAGGATAAAGCGGGAGATAATGAATGAATGAATGTTTGAAATTTGATAAGGTAAATTAAACTTACACGATCATTATAATAATCATCATCGTCGTCATCGTCTGTTTCGGCCTCGGTCTCAGTTTTCTGCAGAGAGAACATGATGGATACATTTAATAATCTTTTTCAATAAAAAAGCAAAAGGTTTAAACAACAATTCATTTCATGTTTGAAGCCTAAGAGTTTAGTGATGATATTTCAGAGTAAAAGTCATGATGAATACACTGTTTACACCGACCCTCTGAATCTACAGTTTAAAATCAGTGTGGAATCCATTTAAGAACAATAACAACAATACACAAATATAAAATAACTAATATAAGTCCTCAATGCGTGTTCTGTAATCACATTAGTTCTGAAATGTATCTGTTAACTAAAATCAGGGGGTCTGATGAAATTCATCTTTTAGCTGCATAAATCAATGCAATATGGTTGAATTCGCATTTCACAAAGCTTAGATTTTTATCTATTGTCAGTTGATCACAAAGTTATAAGCTAAATGTTGCTCAAACCTTTAGAATAAGGCTTTGTGTTTCGGACAGTAGATGTCATGAGAACAGGTGGAACTGGATGCCACATCTTCTCTCACTCACCCGGTATTCTCGTCTATAGTAGTGCATGTCTTCTGCGGCCCGTAGATTCCTGTAAGCTTTCACCTGAAGAGGCCTCACGTCCTGAGAAAATACGAACAACTAGATTAAAAATCACAAAACTAAATTTTTAATGAAGGGAATAGAAAAAAGTTTTTTTCCCATCCAAACAAATGCAGATTAACTCAAAAAGTATTAATCCTAAAGCAAAACCATAAATATTCGGAGTGAGAGAAGACTTGGCCGCTTAGATAAGCTGAAAATGATAAAGATTGAGCAAACAATGTCAGAGTTATGATAGTTTAAAGATTTTGTAAAATCTCTGCCCTCAGACTTAGAATTTAACAATGGAGTCAATGGAGGATTTCATTGGGGTGATGCCAAACAAATCACCAAAAATAATTCACCACCACTTGAAAATGAACTAATTAATGTATGTGAAACTTATACAGCTTAGAGGTGAACGTATAAGGATTTTATGAGAGTTTACAGTTTTCTTTAGAAAAAAAAACTGCTTTCCCTGTTAGAGTGTGTTAGTGTGATAGAGTAATAACAATGGAACAGAAACTGCCATTAGTCTGTGGTTTGAGCTGGCAGGTCAGGTTGCAAGTCACTTGTACACTGAAGAGTTTCGTGATTTTAAATTAAAAACTGACATGCCAAATTGAATGATGCCACTTTGAAAATCTGATTTTTCCATCAGAAATGAACTAAGCCTTCAGCAATCACAATAATAAACTGTTCAACAAGCTATAAGCTATACGTGTCACCATGGTTTCAGCCTAATATTGTAAATGCTTATACAGTATTCTGAACAAGTAATGTGCGTCTGATATCAATAATTTCATCTGTTTTAAAATGAGAAACTAAATTCAAAAGATTTTTTTTTTCAGTAAAGATTCTCTGTTAAAAGAAAACAGCAAACACTGAAAAATGTTTGAGCATTTCTCAAACAGGAAATTTAAAGCCTGAAAGCTCAGAACAAAAAACTTTTACAGAATATAATACATTACTAAATTACTAATTACAGACCATGAACCACCAAGTTTAATAGATTTCATTTAGTGAAACGACAAACAGCAGTGTTGTAAGTTCAGAAACAGATTCATGTTCTATGTATGAGTGAATTCTAATGTTAATATTAAAATCTGATGATGTGGACAGTTTAGACTTTACTGTAAATTAGTTTTTATTAATTAATCTTAATAATATCGGATGAATAAGTTCGGTTTTGTTTTCTGTACGTCGGAGAACAATTCACGGTGTGTTTACTTTACAGAGGTCAGAACATCAGGAGGAGATAATGAAATGAAATGAAATTTAAAGAGTGTAAAGTGGAGGGTCACCGGATTTTCAGGTGGTTGGTTCAGTTCCTCTTCCCAGGTCGAGTCGATGTCTGCGTCGTTCCACATGTTGCTCTTTGATCTGGGACTCTTCTGATAACCATTACCCATCAAATCGATCAGAGAGGTTCGACTTGAAAGTCGTAAACCTGAAAATTTCGTCTCCCAGAACCGATTTACAATCCAAAACATGAAAACCGAGGCGGCGGCTCTGAACCCGCCCATAACTCCTGCAAAAAGAAAGCGAAACTTCAACTCTAGCTCAACTCACAGAGGCTTAGATTAAAGGTCAAGCTTATTTACTTATACTCCAAATATATATATTCATTCATTCATTCATTCATTATCTTCCGCTTTATCCTCTATTAGGGTCGCGGTGGGGTTCCCCATGCCCATCCAGGGGAGAACGTCTCGGGCGCTGGGCAGATACACCCAGGACAGGGCGCCAATCCATCGCTGGGCACACACTCACTCACACACACACTCTATATGGGGCAATTTGGAGAATTCAGTTGACTTGATCCATGTTTTTGGACTGTGGGAGGAAACCGGAGAACCCGGAGGAAACCCACGCAGACACGGGGAGAACATGGAAACTCCACCCAGATGGGGATTCGAACCGGAATCCCTAGCGCTGAGAGGAGAACATGCCAAACCACTAAGCCACCGTGCCGCTCTCCAAATATATATATATATATATATATATATATATATATATATATATATATATATATATATTTACACTCCTATACATCCAAACTAAAAAGGTTCTACAGTATAATAATAATAAGAAGAAGAAGCCTGATAAGGGTTTTGGTTATTAATTCATCATCAGATTTACATTGATCAATTAAAGAAGCAACAAATGTCTTAAAAGTAATTTTTTTATTTGACATGTTCTCCATCTGAAAAACATTTTTAGTAAAATTATCCTGAAAAAAACACATTGATGTTAAAAGTCCAACTTTTATGACGTCAGTGTTCACTCTTTAATGCTGTTGTTGTATTTTTTAGTATTTTTTTTTTTTGCGTGTTAATTGTAACTGAAGCCACGCAGATCCGGAGCTCTGATGATGTCAGCTGAAGCTCAGGTTCAGGTTCTACAGTTTGGTGGTTTCAGAACTCTCTGTGTTCTCAGAAGATCCAGCTGTTCCAGCAGCTGCCTCACTGGACGGACTCTTCTCGCCGCTCTTCTCTACTTCTTGTGCTTTTAGCTCTGGTTTTGTTTCAGTGTCATTGCCCACAGCGCCACCTGCTGCCTCACTGCCACTCTCCTCATTCAGAGACGCTTCTTGTGAAGCTTCAGTTTGCTGTGGGGTTCCATTCTCTTCAGATTTGCAATTCTTCTGGGTTTGCTCAGAACCTTCATGATGGACTGTTGAAGGGGTTTTGTTCTGTTTGTTGGCGTCCTCAGGGTCTGATTTCTTCATCTCAACTATTTTGTCCTCCACAAAACCACCTTCAGATTGATGCGGACATATTTCTGTAAGCAACTTATTTGGCTCAGCCGGCGTCCTACTCTCACTCAGGTTGTCCGTTGTCCGACTCTGTGATTCAGGTCTCGCATTCTGAGGTTTTATGGACTCCTCCTGGTGGTCTGATCCAGGTGTTTCATCTGCAGGTTTGTCCGATCCAGGTGTTTCATCTGCAGGTTTGTCCGATCCAGGTGTTTCATCTGCAGGTTTGTGCGATCCAGGTGTTTCATCTGCAGGTTTGTTATTCTTCTGGTTTTTCTCAGAACCTTCCAGATGGACCTCAGTGCTGGAACCTTCTCTGTCTGTATTACTGTCTTGGTTCCCCACCACATATGGAATGCTGCTATCTTCATCAGACCTTCTCTGTTTATTGTATATTTCAGCTTCTGATTCTGCAAACACTTGAGAACTTGGCCTCTTGTTGCTATTTGATGTCTTCATCGTCTTCTTGGTTCCATCTGCTTCTTCAGTCGATGTTGTTTTATCTGTTGCTGTCTGCTCCACTGAGTTTAGATGCTCCACTGACTTTCTCATCTCTGATGCTTCTGAAGCAGATTCGGTATCACCAATTTCAATGATGGTCTCCTGGTTCACACGACCTTCTTGTGACGCATGAAGGGAATTTGGATGATCTTTATGTTCTTCATTTTTCTTTAGGTTTTCATTAGAACTTTGTTGGGTTATCTGGGGGGTAGGTTGACTTTCTTTGTCACCATCAGACCGTTTCACCTCAGACTCTTCAGCCTGTTGATCAGACTTGTTTTTTTCATCACTAAGTTTAAGGTCGGACATTTTTATCGTCACTGTGTCACCTGCAGCTTTATAGTCTTTAGGTTTATCACGAGGACATGTTGACTTGTTCAAACTGTATCCCCAATGCTCTTGTGATTCCTCCACGTGAGGGTTCATCTCTTCTTCCAACTTTGCTCGAATCCTTTCAGGACACCACACAAACTTCTCCCTTGGTTTAAAATGTTTAAAGGCAAATCTGATCAGCCCTTTGCGCTCATTCGCGTCCAAAACGGCAAACATGAAGTAATCGAGAACGCTCTGCTTCGCTCTGGGCAGCGTGCCCTCAACCAGCGTCTCCTGAAGAAAGAATTTAACCAGCGGAGCCTGAAAACGCTGAAAGCCCAGCAGCCCGAGACACTTCAGAATGCGGGTGATGCGAAGGTTGTTGTGCGTGAACCTGTTTCAAGAAACAGAGTTTATCAGATGAATGTTCCGGAAACAAACTCGGTAAGAACGTCAAATAAACTCGATGAACATTGGTTACCTGTCGAGGTTCTCGAATCGCTCTCGCCAGTTATTTGCACGTTTCACGTCACCCGTGTCCTCATCAATCAGTTCAATGCCGTAAAAATCCAACATGAGTTTGTAAGATTTTAACAGCCGTGCCTTCAGATCGGTTTTTTTACGAAACAACTGCAAAAAAACAAATATTCTCGTATATGCATCTTATAAAGGTTTGATAAAATTGTGTCCAATAGGATCACTGGAGTTGCTGCTGCAGTTTTAGTATAAACTAACGAAGTAACGTAAATATAAACAACGAATAAAAAATACAAAACAGATTCTCATCTGGAGGCAACATGATTTAATTTAGCTGAATGAAAATGGGGCGGCACGGTGGCTTAGTGGTTTGGCATGTTCTCCTCTCAGCGCTAGGGATTCCCGGTTCGAATCCCCATCTGGGTGGAGTTTCCATGTCCTCCCCGTGTCCGCGTGGGTTTCCTCCGGGTTCTCCGGTTTCCTCCCACAGTCCAAAAACATGGATCAAGTCAATTGAGTTCTCCAAATTGCCCCATATAGAGTGTGTGTGTGTCCAGTGATAGATTGGCGTCCTGTCCTGGGTGTATCTGCCCAGTGTCCAAAACGTTCTCCCCTGGATGGGCATGGGGAACCCCCCCCCCCACGACCCTAATAGAGGATAAAGTGGAAGATAATGAATGAAAATGGGCCACCACATAATTATGTGTTCAATCAGAGAATGTAAAACACTGACAATGTGACAACATTTACTTTTCCTTAGTGAGGGTTACTAATTCACGCAAGTAATAATCGCTCAACAAAGCTCTGAATTGTATTTGTAGTTGAGTTTTTAAAACACTGAGAACGCTGAACATCTGTCTGTGTACAACAAACACTGATCCAAAAAAAACAATACAATTTAGAGCTTTGTTGAGCGATTATTACTTGCATGAATTTAACATCGCAGCTTTGTTTATAATGAAAATCGTTAATGAGTTGAGATGTGTTTTCATGTTCCGCAGTTTGTACCTTAATTTCTTTGAGGTCAAGAACGTGAGCACAATAGTTCACGCCTGGCTCCTGAGTTGGAAACAACCTGAAGATAAACATCGTGAATGAATAAACATCGTACTGCAATTAAACAATAACTCAGTGCTCTGACATAAGTAGATTAAATACAACCTGCATTTAGAATTATTCATTCATTCATTATCTCCCGCTTTATCCTCTATTAGGGTCGCGCGGGGGGTTCCCCATGCCCATCCAGGGGAGAACGTTTCGGGCACTGGGCAGATACACCCAGGACAGGACGCCAATCCATCACTGGACACACACTCACTCACACAGACACACTCTATATGGGGCAATTTTGAGAATTCAATTAGCTTGATCCATGTTTTTGGACTGTGGGAGGAAACTGGAGAACCCGGAGGAAACCCACGCAGACACGGGGAGAACATGGAAACTCCACCCAGATGGGGATTCGAACCGGGAATCCCTTGCGCTGAGAGGCGAATGTGCTGACCACTAAGTCACCATGCCGCCCTGCTTTTATAATTAGTTTGTGTTTAATCACTGTGTCGTTAAAAACTCAAACTTATTAAATCACTTCATATTTCAGATGTCTGATGTTTGTACATTAGACTGAAACGTCCTTTAATTTACCACTGAATGTAGGAGTGCACATATTCCAGCCGGTCATAGTCGCCCTTCCAATTCTCATGAAACTGTTCAATGATCACATCTAAAGAGGAAACGAAAGCATCGTTTACAAACTTGATGACGCCGTGACTGTAATTAAGTAAAGTTTAATTAGTGATTCATACCATCAGGATCAGACGTTCTCAGATTTTTGTAAAACAGCACATTTTGTAAATTGTCCTTTTCCAAACGGGACTATCATAAAAAAAACATTCATCCTAATTACTAAAATATCAATGTACTGTCAATCATTTATTTATGAAATAAATTAATTGTTTGAAAATTGATAAGGTAAATTAAACTTACACGATCATTATAATAATCATCATCGTCGTCATCGTCTGTTTCGGCCTCGGTCTCAGTTTTCTGCAGAGAGAACATGATGGATACGTTTAATAATCTTTTTCAATAAAGAAGCAAAAGGTTTAAACAACAATTCATTTCATGTTTGAAGCCTAAGAGTTTAGTGATGATATTTCAGTGTAAAAGTCATGATGAATACAATGTTTACACCGACCCTCTAAATCTACAGATTTAATTTCGTGTGGAATCCATTTAAGAACAATAACAACAATACACAAATATAAAAGAATTAATATAAGTCCGGGCGGCTTAGTGGCTTAGTGGTTAGCATGTTCTCCTCTCAGCGCTAGGGATTCCGGTTCGAATCCCCATCTGGGTGTAGTTTGCACGTTCTCCCCGTGTCTGCGTGGGTTTCCTCCGGGTTCTCCGGTTTCCTCCCACAGTCCAAAAAACATGGATCAAGTCAATTGAGTTCTCCAAATTGCCCCATATAGAGTGTGTCTGTCTGAGTGAGTGTGTGTCCAGCGATAGATCGGCGTCCTGTCCTGGGTCTATCCCCCCCCCCCCTTGAAACTTGTAATTAAAGCAAAGTTACAAGCTAAACGTTGCTCAAACCTACAGAATAAGTCAGAGACGTGTGAAAGGAATTAAAGGATTGTGTTTGGGACAGTAGACGTCATGAGAACAGGTGGAACTGGATGCCACATCTTCTCTCACTCACCCGGCATTCAAGTCTATAGTAGTGCATGTCTTCTGCGGCCCGTAGATTCCTGTAAGCTTTCACCTGAAGAGGCCTCACGTCCTGAGAAAATACGAACAACAGCTTATTAAATAACAAATCAGATAACCCCATAGACTTTCTGTGCTGATATCATTGCTACGTATTAAAACATATGGGTTTGAAGGCCAATCACAGCTGAGATAACATCACCCAGAACTGGATTTAAACATAATAACTGTCCTGGTTATGGGGTGCGTCTGCTGAAAGTTAACAAACCGGCTTTCTAAGTAATTTCTATTGGAATGCTTATAAAGTTATAGCCTCTGAAATATTCTGTATCTCATCAAATATTGGTATTTCATAACAAACACTGTTCTGACTTTTAGAAACCAAGTTCCACAAACACAACATCAGCTGTGAAAACAGAAAAAAGAATTAAATTTACAACAGGCTTCTATAAGTGTCACCATGTTTTTTTTTATTTAGCTTAATATTGTAAATCCTTATACAGTACTCGGTTTTTTATAACGTACGTCTGTTTATCTCGGATGTTATCTGTTTTTAAATGACGAGGAAGAGTCGAGGAACATGGTCATTTCTGAGAAAATGAAACCAAACATTCTACCTACTTCTACTAAAACAATGCAGCAAACACAGACAATCTTTCAGCGTCTCTGAAATACTTTTTGTTTAAACCAGAAGAAACAATAAAGATCCTCTGGTGACTAAATGCAAAGCATGTCGGAGGCGTGAAAGTCTCATAAACACTTTTACAAACGTGTGAATTTACAAAATCAAGCTGTTTGCATGTATTAACACCATTGTGCAGAATTCAGACTACAGCCTGCAGCATAACAATTAAAAATAATACAACAAAGTGTGCAAATGTTTGCTTTATGTTTTAAATTTTTAAAACGTTATCCCTAATTTAATTCTTTTTTAGAGAATTCTTAATTTAGAATTCACTCTAACAAACATCTGGATATCAAACATTAACATGCCACTGAATTCAAGACCAGAACATCCCTACATGTGAGAAAGTCATTATTCTGCCAATACTTTATAATTAATAGATTAATTGTGACTTTTATACATCGTTATAATACATTTTTATTATTATTATGTCATGATTTATAGTAAAGTCCGAGGTAACACAATAATGTATGTGCATTATAAATATTATTAATACACTTAAAACGTGACTGAAGAAATGAATGGACTTTTTTATTTTTAAATGTGGGAATAATGAAATGTAATCATTAGCTCAGGTTTAATTAGTGAAACGACAGACAGCAAGTGGTTAGCACGTTCTCCTCTCAGCGCTAGGGATTCCCGGTTCGAATCCCCATCTGGGTGGAGTTTCCATGTTCTCCCCGTGTCTGCGTGGGTTTCCTCCGGGTTCTCCGGTTTCCTCCCACAGTCCAAAAACATGGATCAAGTCAATTGAATTCTCCAAAATTGCCCCATATAGAGTGTGTGTGTGTGAGTGAGTGTGTGCCCAGCGATGGATTGGCGCCCTGTCCTGGGTCTATCTGCCCAGCGCCCGAAATGTTCTCCCCTGGATGGGCATGGGGAACCCCACCGCGACCCTAATAGAGGATAAAGCAGAAGATAATGAACGAATGAATGAATGAATAATATCGGATGAATAAGTTCGGTTTTTGGGCGGCACGGTGGCTTAGTGGTTAGCACGTTCGCCTCTCAGCGCTAGGGATTCCCGGTTCGAATCCCCATCTGGGTGGAGTTTCCATGTTCTCCCCATGTCCGCGTGGGTTTCCTCCGGGTTCTCCGGTTTCCTCCCACAGTCCAAAAACATGTCAATTGAATTATCAAAATTGCCCCATATAGAGTGTGTCTGTGTGAGTGAGTGAGTGTGTGCCCAGCGATGGATTGGCGCCCTGTCCTGGGTCTATCTGCCCAGCGCCTGAGACGTTCTCCCCTGGATGGGCATGGGGAACCCCCCCGCGACCCTAATAGAGGATAAAGCGGGAGATAATGAATGAATGAAAGTTCGGTTTTGTTTTCTGTACGTCGGAGAACAATTCACAGTGTGTTTACTTTACAGAGGTCAGAACATCAGGAGGAGATAATGAAATGAAATGAAATTTAAAGAGTGTAAAGTGGAGGGTCACCGGATTTTCAGGTGCTTGGTTCAGTTCCTCTTCCCAGGTCGAGTCGATGTCTGCGTCGTTCCACATGTTGCTCTTTGATCTGGGACTCTTCTGATAACCATTACCCATAAACTGGATGGATCGATCACAGAGGTTCCACCATAAAGTTCTGAAGCTGCTGAAGAACCTGCTGAAGAACCTGCTGAAGAACTCGCTGCTCCAGAACTGATTTACAATCCAAAACATCAAAGAGGCGGCGGCGGCTCTGAACCCGCCCATAACTCCCGCGAAAAGAAAGCGAAACTTCAACTCGAGCTCAACTCACAGAGGCTTAGATTAAAGGTCAGGCTTAGATTAAAAGTCAGGCTTATTTACGATCAGGGAGTTGATTATCCTGGATTTACAATTACAAGTGTTCAATAAAGAAACACTTCCTTCGTTCCTCTCAGAGAACCAGAACCTTTAGAGATCGAGGTTCTGAATGAACAAGAACTAAATTAAGACTGAAAAAGAAAATCATGGACTTAATCCTTGAAAGTTAAACTCGACACCATCAGGTATCAAAGTCATTCTGGCCCACATCAACCATTTTAAGCCATCCATCCATGGGGGGTTCCCCATGCCCATCCAGGGGAGAACGTTTTGGGCGCTGGGCAGATAGACCCAGGATAGGACGCCAATCTATCACTAGACAACACATGTACAAATACTGACTGTAAGGGGCAATCTGGAGCATTTAATTCACCTTGAATCCATGTTTTTGGACTGTGGGAGGAAACCGGAGAAGCCGGAGGAAACCCACACGACACGGTGAGAAAATGCAAACTTGCAAAAGGAAGGGGGGGGGGGTTCCCCATGCCCATCCAGAGGAGAACGTTTCGGGCGCTGGGCAGATACACCCAGGACAGGGCGCCAATCTATCGCTGGGCACAGCCTCACTCACACAGACACACACTCTATATGGGGCAATTTGGAGAAGTCAATTGACCTTGATCCATGTTTTTTGGACTGTGGGAGGAAACTTGGAGAACATGGAGGAAACCCACGCAGACATGGGGAGGACATGCAAACTCCACCCAGATCGGGGTTCAAACCGGGAACCCCCAGTGCCAAGAGGAGAACATGCTAAACCACTAAGCCACCGCTATTATAATTCGGCCAACATAAACAAATACAGAGCCAAAAGAGACAAAGATATATTTTTTTACACATTTATTTCTTTCTATATTTCTGATACATTTAATTAGATTTGTATATTAATATATTATATATATTTACATTTGATTGTCAGATTTTGTCCTTCATAAAACTTTAGCGTCCAAACGGGACATCGGATTCAGGTTCCAGTCCTTTGACCGAATTAAAGAAGCCATTTCAAGCATTAAACTTTGATCTTTTTGGACTTCGTCCTGTAGCTACGTTGCTGCGGTTTGCCCCTCTGTCCTTACTTTCCGTCTTGGGTCGAGTCTGTGTGCGGAACCGTTCTTGCCCGTGACACTGGTTCCTGCTTCGTGGATGTACGGTCCTCGGTTTGTTTCCTTCTTTTTTTTTTCTATGTTCTGCTTGTTTCACAAGCTTGGCCTGAATCCTTCTGGGACACCAAACAAATTCTTCTTTCGGTTGGAAAACCTCAAAGGCAAATCTGATCAGTGCTTTTCGCTTGTTCTTGTCCAACACCGAGAACAAAAAGTAGTCCAGAGCGCTCTGCTTCACTCGGGGAAGTGTCTTTTTGATCAGAGTCTCCTCCAGAAAGAAGCGAACCAGCGGAGCCTGATACTTTTCAAAGCCAAGAAGCCCCAGGCACTTCAGGATGCGGGTTATCCGCAGGTTATTGTGTGTGTGTCTGCAAACATAAGCGTGTTATACGGTTTCATTTATTAACTCCAGGTTTCATTTATTAAATAAGAGTTAATAACCTGTTCAGGTTATCGAAGCGTTCCCTCCAGTTCCTGCCTCGGATCAGCGCTCCAGTTCTGTCATCGTCCAACTTTATACCATAAAAGTTCAGCATGAGCTTGTAAGACTCCAGAAGTCTGGCTCTTGCCGATGTGTTCTTCTTGAACAGCTTACAAAAATAAAATAAAAAACATAATTTAAGCCAGAGTTGGTGAACATCTTCACAGAATTACCCATCCGTCCATTATCTTCCTCTTTATCCTCTATTAGGGTCGCGGTGGGGTTCCCCATGCCCTTCCAGGGGAGAACGTTTCGGGAGCTGGGCACCCAGGACAGGACGCCAATCTATCGCTGGACACACACTCACTCACACAGGCACTCTATATGGGGCAATTTGCAGAATTTAATTGACCTTGATCCATGTTTTTGGACTGTCGGACGAAACCGAAGAACCCGGAGGAAGCCCACGCGGACACGGGGAGGACATGGAAACTACACCCAGATGGGGATTCGAACCGGGGATCCCTAGCGCTGAGAGGAGAACATGCTAAACCACTAAACCACCTTCACAGAATTAGATTTTATTTAATATTACACTGTTTTTATGCTCGATGATCTTTATTATGCAAACATACTATTTTTACTAAACATGTTTATATATATATATATATATATATATAGGTGGCTTAGTGGTTAGCACATTTGCCTCTCAGCACTAGGGATTCCCGGTTCGAATCCCCATCTGAGTGGAGTTTCCATGTTCTCCCCGTTTCTGCGTGGGTTTCCTCCGGGTTCTCCGGTTTCCTCCCACAGTCCAAAAACATGGATCAAGTCAATTGAATTCTCCAAATTGCCCCATATAGAGTGTCTGTGTGTGAGTGAGTGTGTGCCCAGTGATAGATTGGCGCCCTGTCCTGGGTGTATCTGCCCAGCGCCCGAGACGTTCTCCCCTGGATGGGCATGGGGAACCCCCCCCCCCGCAATCCTAATAGAGGATAAAGCGGAAGATAATGGATGAATGAATATATATATATAGTATTTTCTCTGTACCCTACCTTGATTTCTGTTGGCGTGAGGGCAGGTGCCGCCTGATTCACACCTTGCTCCTGAGTTGGAAAAAGCCTGTATAATGACATCAAAACTGTCTTAATTATATAAACATATGTTTAAAATCGTGCCCAGCGATGGATTGGCGCCCTGTCCTGGGTCTATCTGCCCAGCGCCCGAGACGTTCTCCCCTGGATGGGCATGGGGAACCCCACCGCGACCCTAATAGAGGATAAAGCGGGAGATAATGAATGAATGAATGAATGTTTAAAATCGTTAAATAATGTATACGGCCTTAAACAGTTTGAACCACAGTGCATGCGCTACAACATTGACATTATGAGCAACATAAAAACACTCTTAACAGCGGGACGTATTTTGGTTCCACAATGTTTGTGGACATCATCTAGACGAGCATTTGGGAGTTCAGAATTGTGTGTGTGGGTCAGCATCAACAGTGCAGGACACCCATGTATTTTAAAGACTCTGTGCAATGCCACGATCAAGTGTCCATCTTCCAAAATTAGAAAAACTAAATCAGTTGAGTGAGGACATCCTGCAGGACTGCAGAGCCACCTGTCCAACACACCGACACACGGACAGTCATCCTTTCGGGAGAAAGTGCCTTCCCCAAACTGTTCCTGTAAATCATTTGGACGCATCCAATTGTCCTACATGCCATGAGACTAAATGCAACAACGTGTTTACAGTATTTTAAATTTATATATATATATATAATATATTAATATTAATATTTACCACTGAATGTAGGTGTGAACTTGTTCGAGATTAACATAATCACCAGACCAGTCCTTGTGAAAATCATCAATCAATACACCTAAATATAAAACATAAATACACAATCATCTGATGATACTTAATAAAAATATAACACGTTTATATATAAATAGAAATTAATAATAGTAATAAATAATAATAATAATAATAATAATAATAATAACAATAACATTGCGGCACGGTGGCTTAGCACGTTCTCCTCTCAGCACTAGGGATTCCCGGTTTGAATCCCAATCTGGGTGGAGTTTCCATGTTCTCCCCGTGTCAGCGTGGGTTTCCTCCGGGTTCTCCGGTTTCCTCCCACAGTCCAAAAACATGGATCAAGGTCAATTGAATTCTCCAAATTGCCCCATATAGAGTGTGTTTGTGTGTCTGTGTGAGTGAGTCTGTTTCCAGTGATAGATTGCCCCCCTGTCCTGGGTGTATCTGCCCAGCGCCCGAAACATTCTCCCCTGGATGGGCATGGGGAACCTCCCCCCCAATGACCCTAATATAAGATAAAGCAGAAGATAATGGATGGATGGATAATAATATTTATAAAAGTTTTTGTGTCCAACAAATTAAACTGATTCCTGAACGTGTCGTTACCGTTCGGTTGAAAGGGAACTTCATTCTGATAAAACTTCAGGTTTAGTAAATCTTGCGTCTGCACAGAGATTTCCAAATTATTAACGAAGCAACGAAATCTATTAATAAAAATGTTCAAAGTGAACAGCAGGAGTGAAACAAACTCACTTGATCATGTGACTCGTCACGCTGACGAAACGTCTGTAATTAAAGATAATCCAGGTTTTTTTTTTGTTTTTTTTTTAAATATGAAATATCAGTGAATTTAATCAAAAGATAATCACAAACTAACAATTTGAAAGATGATGTGAGAGCCCGTGTCCGCGTGGGTTTCCTCCGGGTTCTCCGGTTTCCTCCCACAGTCCAAAAACATGGATCAAGTCAATTGAGTTCTCCAAATTGCCCCATATAGAGTGTGTCTGTGTGAGTGAGTGTGTTTGGCGCCCTGTCCTGGGTCTATGTGCCCAGCGCCCGAGACGTTCTCCCCTGGATGGGCATGGGGGGAACCCCCCGCCCCCCCCCCCCCCCCCCCCCCGCGACCCTAATAGAGGATAAAGCGGGAGATAATGAATGAATGTGAGAGCCCTTAGTAAAGCACTTAGATAATATTATTATTAATGACCCTAATTAAGTATAAAGGAGGTTAATGTGGTGGTCTCTTAGATGGCTTACCACATCTGCCCTTGTTTCCTCGTGTCTCCGTTTCAGATAATGTGAAGGACTTCTGACCCAGAAGTTAAAACACCCCTGGCTTGTTGATGGCTCTGAAAATGCTCTGTCCTGAGATCAGGACGTTCAGACAAAAGCACGTTTCCGATCGCATACTCCTATTAATTAAATTTCTAATGACTTTAATCAAAAATCAAAGTAAAATCGAGCGTTACCCTCCTTCTGATCGGTCCGTCCTCAGTACTCGGTCTCATTTCGGAAAGTCTCTAAAGAAACATCCAATACCCCGTTAACAGCGGAGAAGAGCTTATTGTTTTAATAAATAATAAATATAATAAATAATAATATAATGTAAATATATATCAGAGTTATTAACGGAATAGCCGTGAAGGCGTACCCGGCACTTGTGCCTGTAGATTTGCATGTCTCTCGCAGCGTGCATGTTTCTGTGGATGGTCCTCTGCGGCTTTAAAACAAAAATAAAATAAATAATAGAACAGAATAAAATAGAAAGCAATTATAAGTTCTAGAATAACAGTCCATAGTCTGTATCCATTTATCTGTATAAATTTGTTGGCCCCTTCGCACAGCTCTGATCTAATGATCTGGACGGTGACTGGACCACCCAAAAGCAGGTATTATCCGGGTGGTGGATGAGTCTCAGTGTTGCGGTGACATTGGGTGGTGGTGGTGGTGCATTAGTGTGTCTGATAAAACAAGAATCTTAGAAAATAAATCAACAGGTTATTAGATTACTGGGCATGTTTGCATGTCCTCCCCGTGTCCGCGTGGGTTTCCTCCCACAGTCCAAAAACATGGACCAAGTCTATTGAATTCTCCAAATTGCCCCATATAGAGTGTTTCTGTGTGAGTGAGTGTGTGTTCAGAGATAGATTGCCCCCCTGTCCTGGGTGTATCTGCCCAGCACCCCAAACCTTGGGCTGTTATTTCCATCCAGGGGAGAATGTTTCAGGCGCTGGGCAGATACACCCAGGACAGGGGGGCAATCTATCGCTGGACACACAGCCCCCCCCCCCCCCCCAATGGATGGATGGATGGTTAGATTACCGACGCTGTGATTCACTGCCTGAACTGTGAAGCCCGGGAGAACACAGTTCCTCTAAGAACCATTAACATTGGAACTTTAAACTTTAACGCAGAACTATGAACCAGGATCGGGTTTAACCGTGAACTTTACTCAACTCAACTCACCTCAACTCACCTATTGAAAAAGCACTTTAAAAACAACAGTAGCTGAAACAAAGTTCTGTACAGTGTTTAAACTTAAAATTATATATATATATAAAAAACAAGAATACAATTTAAACAATACATCAATTAAAACACTAAAAAGTTTATTAAAATCCAATGTAAACGTCACTGTTATAGCTCTGGATTCTCAATCTGAATTCTTTGCTGGGGGCCAAAATAGTTTCCACATTCTGAGCCCTGTGTTTACTTTCCCTTTAGATTGAGTTTAAATTTATAATAACAGCTAGAAACCAATTTTCCTGCATTAATAAGATCGTTTATTAAAACACTTGTGATTGCAGAAATAAAAGAGAATAAAGTAAAACAGTTCGTACCGGTTTCCTTCTGGACCATCCATCATCATCATCACCTTCATCATCCCATGTGGAGTCGTACGGACACTCAGCTTCCTCCACACTTTCCGAACTTCCCATTCGATCAGAGATCGATATAAACAATTAAATTAGTAAGTTAAAGTGCAGTGAAGTCGGAGAAGCAGCAGATCGAGCGAACGCGGCGGAACGAAAACAAACTGCTTTCACAACTATCGCTTTCACCTTTACAACACTCCCGACCCGGAGCCCCGCCCTCTGCGCTCTGATTGGTCAGTTGTGGATCACGTGGGGGAAAGTGAGCGGACACCTGAGCACGACATACACCTGACCGGTGGCTTAGTGGTTAACACGTTCGCCTCTCGAACCTTGTGATCCAGGTTCGAATCCCAATCTGAGTGGAGTTTGCATGTTCTCCCCGTGTCTGCATGGGTTTCTACTAGGTTCCCCATGCCCATCCAGGGGAGGGGGTTTGGGGCACTGGGCAGATACAGCCAGGACAAGGGGGGGCAATCTATCCCTGGACACACTCACACACTCTAGATGGGGCAATTTGGAGAACTCAATTGACTTGATAAATGTGGACACACACTCACTCACACAAACACTATATGGGGCAATTTGACCTTGATCCATGTTTTTAGGACTGTGGAAGGAGTAACAGTTCATTCATTATCTCCTGCTTTATCCTCCATTAGGGTTGCAGGGGGGTTCCCCATGCCCATCCAGGGGAGAACGTTTCGGGCAATGGGCAGATAGACCCAGGACAGGACGCCAATCCATCGCTGGGCACACACTCACACACTCTAGATGGGGCAATTTGGAGAACTCAATTGACTTGATCCATGTTTTTGGACTGTGGGAGGAAACCCACGCAGACACCGGGAGGACATGGAAACTCCACCCAGATGGGGATTCGAAAAGGGAATCCCTAGTGCTGAGAGGAGAACATGCCAAACCACTAAGCCACCTCTCCAAAAGTTGATCTCCTTAAATATTTACGGCGTATAAAGACCTGGAAATAGAGAACACGGCATGAACTCAGTTACACAAGTGCCTTTCTTTATTAACAAGTCTTAAAACTAATCCAGACGAATTTAACACTGGGAAACATGCAACAGAGAAAGCTTGGTTCAAGCCACAAGAGCCCTTATTCATACAGTAAAACCAACACGGCAAGGCGGCTCCTCGCGCTCCACTGCCTCGGCCAGGTGGTGGCGGGCTTCTCTCTCAGGTTTCACATCCTTTGCGTTCATTGAAACACCCAGACGGAACAGTTTTTACTTTTTTTTTCTTTTTTTCCTGTCATAAATCATGAATGTTTGATAAACATAATCCGATTGAAGAAGTCATGAGATCGTATGCCAAGTGGAGCCACCCTTCAGCAAAAAAAAAAAAAAAAAAAAAAAAAAAGAACGGTGCGGTCAAACCACCAGCACGCTGCCGCTCCCCCGACCGGTCCGATACCCGAAACGCAGAATCCATCGAGAAATGTATTAACTCCTGCAAACCGTGGAGAACGATAACGGGCAGCTGCTTGGGGTTCTGGGGGTGGGGTGGGGGGGTGGAGGTGAGGTTTCAAACTGAAAAAGCCATCTGTTGGAAAGTGCAGTTCGGATCTCGCAGTGATCTCAATAGTGACGGTCTCCGGAGAAGTACGACGGGGGCAGATGAGGGGGTCGGACCTGCTTTAGGCCAGCTGGACTGAGGCTGCCTGGAGGTAACCCTGCAGGAACTGGAGTGCATCGGAGTTCAGGCTGGTGCTCAGCATTGAGGGTACCTTAAAAAACAAAAAAAAAAACAGGAATAAATAAATTCCACAATAATACAGTGATTCCGAAGCCATTACATTCACAAAAATGGTCCTGCTGAAAGAACCATGGTCTTCTTGGCAGGGAGGAAAAAAAAAACAAACAAAAAAAAAACAGTAGTACCGGTGGCTTAGTGGTTAGGCATGTTCGCCTCTCAGCGCTAGGGATTCCCGGTTTGAATCCCCATCTGGGTGGAGTTTCCATGTTCTCCCCGTGTCCGCGTGGGTTCCCTCCGGGTTCTCCGGTTTCCTCCCACAGTCCAAAAAACATGGATCAAATTAATTGAGTTCTCCAAATTGCCCCATATAGAGTGTGTCTGTGTTTGAGTGTGTGCCCAGTGATAGATTGCCCCCCTGTACTGGGTGTATCTGCCCAGCACCCAAAACGTTCTCCCCTGGATGGGCATGGGGAACCCCCCCGCGACCCTAATAGAGGATAAAGCGGAAGATGAATGAATGAATGAATGAATAGTAGTACCGTCACACGTGCCATGACTAATGTTAGTTTTTGCACCTGTTGGCTGGGTTTAAGAACAAAACCTAAAAAGGCAAAAGCGGCGGTCCTCACCCTTCCGGGACAGGCTGTAGAGAGTTTATGCAGGGATTGGGCCAGCAGGATCCTGGGGTTGCTGACGGCCTCACCAATAGGATCGTGCTCCTTCTTGCCAGCAAAGGCCAGTTGGGAGAAGGCTGTCTGGTAGCCCGGCGTGTCTTCGATGTCGATGAAGTGCTCGTCATCGGGAATACTGTCGTCCTCCGGCAACTCGAACAGGCCGATCAGGGCCTGAAGGACGAGGGGCCTACAAGAAGGAGAAAAAAATAAAGAAAGAAAGAAAGAAAAAAACAAAAAAAAAACAAGCTGCTTTAGAGGTCCAACAGCGAGGGTACGTAACATCATTGGATCTAGAAACGCACCCACCACGTTACCTACCAGAGCTTTGTGTATTCGGTGTCCATCATGGCGGGGCATTCGGTGAGGATCTTGGTGATTCCGACCGCGCAGATCTTCTTCTCCACCTGCCCCGATACCTTCTGCACCTCCGGGATCACAATCTTCTCCAGCACCATGCCAAACATTCTGCCATTGAAATGAGGAGTGGGCACTGTGTGAGGGTAATATCCTTCCAATGTGAAAACACGAAGGTGGCTTAGTGGTTGGCATGTTCTCCTCTCAGCACTGGGGATTCCCGGTTCGAATCCCAACCTGGGTGGAGTTTCCATGTTCTCCCCGTGTCCGCGTGGGTTTCCTCGGGGTTCTCCGGTTTCCTCCCACAGTCCAAAAACATGGATCAAGTCAATTGAGTTCTCCAAATTGCCCCATATAGAGTGTGAGTGTGCGCCCAGCGATGGATTGGCGTCCTGTTCTGGGTGTGTCTGCCCGGCGCCCGAGACGTTCTGCCCTGGATGGGCATGGGGAACCCCCCCGCGACCCTAATAGAGGAATAAAGCGGAAGATAATAAATGAATGATAACACGAAGGCGGTGTCCACGTGGGTTCTTCGGTTTCCTCCCACAGTCCAAAAACATGGATTCAAGGACGATTGAGTTCTCCAAATTGCCCCATATAGTGTGTGCCCAGCGATAGATTGCCCCCCTGTCCTGGGTGTATCTGCCCAGTGCCCAAAACTCTAATATAGGATAAACCGGAAGATAATGAATGAATGAAAACACGAGGTTTATGAAGAACGCTCCCTGCTTTAGTGTTATTAAAGGTGTTCACTCACTTGGGCTGAATGCTATCGAATATCTCCTGCAGGGCAATCGCGCCGTATTTCACGCTATACAGATTAATGAAGACAATGAAACCTGCGATCAGAAGGACATATAGAAATAGCTTGGTCATGCGCTCAGCCATTACGTCTCTAAACGTTCCGACGTCGTCGTCGTTACTTACTCTTGACAAACTTCGTGGTCTTGGAGCTCTGAAGTCTCTGGAAGAGCAGGATGAAGATCTGCTTCCTGTACTGATTAATGGATTCACTGAAAGCAGAGGTCATTCGGTCATTTATTGGACGCTTTTTATCCAAAGTGACTTACAAGGTGAGCACAGGGTTCATCACAGCGCCCCCTGGAGCAATGAGGGTTAAGGGCCTCGCTCAAGGACCCACATTGGTAACTTCAGTGGACCTGGGATTTGAACCCCCAACCTTCAGATTGATAGCCCAATGCCCTGACCACTGAGCTACCGCACCCTTACGTTATACATTTACATTACATTTAGCCGACGCTTTTATCCAAAGCGACTTACGAATGAGAACATTACAGTCAGAAGTTACGCAGAAAACCAACTACACTGTAAATTCATCAAAGCTGATTGTTATTTGATGCTCCACCCCTCCCTCCCCTTTTTTTAACAACAGGTATTTGTTAAAGAGATGCGTCTTCAGTAGTTTCTTAAAACTGTTTAGTGATTCTGCCTTACAGACAGAGTTGGGAAGATCGTACTATCATGTTGCAGCGGTGAACGCCACCGAGTGAGAATCAGCTCCTCGGTGAGGTGGAACCACCAGGGGGCGATCATCACCGGAGCGAAGTGAACGAGTCGGAGTGTATTTTGGAAATATAGAGTGAAGGTAGGAGGGGACAGATCCAGAAATGGTTCTGTAGTCCAGAGTCAGTGACTTGTACTCAACCACCCAAGCAAACTCATGTCCCTCCATTGGCTCCCTGTAGCTGCTTGCATTCAGTACGAGTCGGGCTGCAGAGTTCTGAATTACCGTATTTTCCGGACTATAAGGCGCACCTAAAAGCCTAAGATTTCCCCAGAAATCGGACGTGCGCCTTATAATCCGGTGCGCCTTATACGTGTACGGAGTTCCAAAATCTATAAAAGTATTGTTGTGCGACCGGGTGGTTTGTTCCCCACATCGCCGCCCTGCTGGTCTGTGACTCCATGCGCGCTCATCTCACAGAAAAGCCGAGTGAAGAAAATGAATCCGGAGCTCGCCGTCATTCCGGGAGGATTAAATAAAGAACTCCGACCGCTGGACGTTGGTGTAAACGGGGCGTTTAAAGTAAAGTCGCGGGCGGCGTGGGAGCGATGGATGATAGACGGCGAACACACGTTTACTAAAACTCGGGAGGCGGCGGCGGGGCGAGTTACGCCACCGTCTGTGAATGGGTCGTGGACGCCTGGGCCGAGGTTTCTGCCGTGACCGTCGTCCGAGCTTTCGCGAAAGCCGGCGTCGTCGCCGAACGGCCGCCCGGAGACGAGACGGACTCGGACATCGATGAGAGGGAACACCGGAGTGCTCGATAGAGAACCAGCTTTTTAATTCAGACACAGAAGACGAGGACGCTGATGGATTTGTGGGAGAAGAGAGATTAAAATAATGTGTGTTTTATTAAGTAATAGAATAAAGTTCAATTATAAATCAGCGTTCTGCATCCTTTACTTTTCTTGTAGATCGTATGTTTTAGCGAGTGCCTTATAATACGCTGCCGTACAGAATAAGTACCGTACAGAAATAGAGTCCCTAATTCAGACTGCGCCTTATAGTACGGTACGCCTTATGGTCCGGAAAATACGGTAGTTGAAGAGGTCTGATTGTGGAAGCTGGGAAACCGGCAAGTAGCGCATTACAATAATCAAGCCGGGATAGGACGCGGGCTTGAACAAGCAGTTGGGTCGCATGTTCAGTCAAAAAGGGTCTGATCTTCTTGTTGTAAAGAAAGAATATACCATTATATACGGCGGCTTAACCCATGACGTGATGTGAACCTGGCACGTGGTGAATCACTCACGATGGCATGTGCTCCACGATGCTGTTGAGCAGGTAGAAGCCTTGATGGTCATTGGCTTTGGAGGCGATGAGCTTCTGGAACACGCCGAGCAGACCGGGCTGCAGGAGGAGAACCGGGGTCAGGAACGACGTGAGACGCGTTCTCGTTATTTATTACAAAATAAATGAAATGATAAACGAGGGCGTGGCAGATTGCCACTCTTACGATCTTGTCCGCCGCCGAGCTGGCGATGATGGCGCCTCCTTTTTCCAGGTAGGCCTGCAGCAAGCGTACGAGGGGCGGGATGTTCCCTGTACGCTCCCACAAGACGGGCTGCAGCAGGTGGGGGAACAGAGCCATGTAGGACGAGGGGATGGCGCTGGTGTGAATTTCCAGGAGCAAGGACATCACCTGGAACACGTAGGGCACGAACTCTGCATGGAGTAAGAAAAAAAATAATAATAAAAAATAAAAAATAAAAAAAAAATAAAATAAAAAAATGGTGGCATGGTGGCTGGCATGTTCTCTCAGCATCAGATTGGAATACCAATATGGGTGGAGTTCGCATGTCCTCCCCGTGTCCGTGTGGGTTTCCTCCGGGTTCTCCGGTTTCCTCCCACAGTCCAAAAACATGGATCAAGGTCAATTGAATTCTCCAAATTGCCCCATATAGAGTGTGTCTGTGTCCAGCGATAGATTGGCGCCCTGTCCTGGGTCTATCTGCCCAGCGCCCGAAACGTTCTCACCTGGATGGGCATGGGGAACCCCACCGCGACCCTAATAGAGGATAAAGCGGGAGATAATGAATGAATGAATTGGTGGCACGGTGGCTTGGTGGTTTAGCATGTTCTCCTCTCAGCGCTGGGGATTCCCGGTTGGAATCCCAATCTGGGTGGAGTTCGCATGTCCTCCCCATGTCCGTGTAGGTTTCCTCAGGGTTCTCCGGTGTCCTCCCACAGTCCAAAAACATGGATCAAGGTGAATTGAATTCTCCAAATTGCCCCATATAGAGTGTGTGTGTAAGTGAGCGTGTGTCCAGTGATAGATCAGCGTCCTGTCCTGGGTGTATCTGCCCAGCGCCCGAAAAGTTCTCCCCTGGATGGGCATGGGCATGGGGAACCCCCCCCCCCATGACCCCAATACAGGATAAAGTGGAAGATAATGGATGGATGGAATCCAGAAAATGCGTTTAGACTTTTGTCCTCACTGTGGTTTAAATCCACACGGTCTCCCGTTTAAGCGCTCTTCCCGCCCACAGAGCAAATTGGTCATCCGTTCTGTTATATGAAATCAAAAACCTCTCCACCCCGTTGGTAATTCACTCTATAACCTTAGGCGAGGGACCATCTTGCGTACCTTGAACGTCATTCTGAAGAATCTCGGTGAACACGGGGAACAGCGCCTCCTCAAAGCTGGTCACACTGGCCGGGTTCGCCTTGCAGGTGATGCGGATGGACAGACACAGGGACTCGAACAGGTAATGGTTGAAATGAGGTTTGCTGGGATTCTGAAAGGACACGAACGAGGTTTTAATAACTTCGTATATCGATGCTCGTGGATGTGAGGCAATGACTCCACCTCTAATGCTACAGAGCATCCACAGCACACAATACAACATGTATCATCCTGCCTTTAGGACCAAGTCCAACTTAGGAAATGTCCCCTTTTTTGGATGATGGTTCATCTGCGTCCTGCTGAGTTTCCTCTGCTACGACTGGAGAAAGGAACCTTCAGTCTGGACACTTACAGCGTGTATAAAATAAATGTTTATAGGCTTCAAGTCCAAATAAACTACCTAAAGGGACATGCACAGTGTATACACACACATTATATATACAGAGATACCTCGGTTCTCGAACATAATTCGTTCCGGGAGGACGGTCGAGAACCAAATTGTTCGAGAACCGAAGCAATGAAACCCATAGGAAATAATGGAAACTGGATTAATTTGTTCCAAGCCCCAGAAAATACCTATTTACAGGCCTAATTTGTATATAATATGTAGAAAAACATGAGTCTCAACAAGAAATAAAAGTGTATTAATTAAAACAAAAAAAAAATAAAATGTACTGTACAGTACAGTAAATTGTGTTTCATTTACTGTACCTGTACCAACCTTTATGGCAGGAGGGAATGAATGTGGAGGGAGGAGGGAAGGGGAATGGTTATTGTTTTGAAGGGGAGTCCTCGTCAATAAAAACAGAGGGGAACTGCTCTTCGGGTGTTTCTCTCTCCACAAAGCGTGACTCTCTCTCTGCACTCACACCGATGACGCAAGCAAGGCGCGCTGGGCCGAATGAACACCATTCGGCTCAACTCGGCTCATCTCGGACATTCGAGTTCCAAATATTGGTTCGGATTCCAAGACAAAATTCTCAAATTTCCTGGTCGAATACCGATTTGGTCGAAAGTCAAGGCGTTCGAGAACCGAGGTATCACTGTATATATATCCTGAAGAAAAAGGTGACAGACTCACCTTGCTGACCAGGAGGAGCTTCTGGGTGAGATGGCCAATCAAAGTAGGGATGTAGGCCACAATGGCCTCCTGCAGAAGTGAGAACGTCCTCATGATGGCTGTAAAACAGAACAGGAGACACAAAATAAATAAATAAATAAAAACAAACGATGAACAAAAGCCGTCATCAGTTTTAAACACCAAGCGAATCCGGAGGCCGTCACAATGCAGCACCTTTCATGACGTATTCGTTTTCTGACGATCCCGGAATCGCCAAAGCGTTGAACAGATTGTTGAGCAGCTGCTCGGTGAAGGGGGCGATTTCGGCCACCGTGAGGCTGAAAAAAATAAAATAAAATAAAAACAACATCTTATATAAGAAACTGATGGTGAATTATGGAGTATAAGCACCAATTGTTTGTTTGTTTAACGCCCCGTATACTCTTAGGTTATTTACAGGGCAAGAGAGGTCAGGCATGCAGCTAGATGTCCATACTAATTAATTTTATATTTGAAACTTCAGTCGGGTGATCTTTAGGTAGGCGAGGACTTTTTTTTTTTGTGTTTGTGGGTTTCAGTGCTTCCTTCAGTGTCTGTGCTATTTCAGTAGAGCGTCGGTGCCGTATATATTTAGGGCAAAAGTTTTGGGTCTGGGGGTCGGCTTGCTGCTCCCTTTCTTGCCAGTCTATCTGCTTTTTCATTTCCAGGGATTCCACAGTGACCTGGTTATAAGTACCAACTAAGACGAACCATCACGTGGCTTAATTACAGCCCCTCTCAGATTCGTGTGACCTATGCACTCACAGTGTGGAATTGTTGGCCCCCCTCATAGTGAAGAGGCGCTCCAGAGCGTGGGCAGCGTACGTGTGCTGCACCGTACTCTCCGCCCGCAGGTGGGTAACCAGCAGAGGAACCGTCTCCAGAAGCTGCTCTTTGGGAAGCTGCAACAAAGAAAACAACGAAAACGCAGCTTCTGAAAGCACAATTCCATCTAAATAAAGCTTCAAATGTTCCGAGGTAAGACTTGCCTGACTACGAAAGGTCATGACGTACTTGATGGCATCGGATTTTAACACCGGAAATTCGTTCACTGCGCAGAAACAGAAGGAGGAGGAGGAAGCCTGAATTCCAGATGTTTTCCGAGTAAATATACAGGGCGACAGGAATCCACTCATTAACAACTAATTACCATTAGGAGACCTGAGGTCCGGCAGAATGTGGTTCCCAAAAAACTCGGCCAGGTTGACCAGCTCATTAGCTTGTGTTATTCCGTGCTGTAAAGAGGAATCCAATGATTAAAAATAAATATATATAGAATTAAAAAATAAATACACTACAATATAATAATAATAATAAACATCCATCCATCCATTATCTTCCGCTTTATCCTCTATTAGGGTGGGGGGGGGTTCCCCATGCCCATCCAGGGGAGAACATTTCGGGCGCTGGGCAGATACACCCAGGACAGGACGCCAATCTATCGCTGGACATACACACACACACACACACTCTATATTGGGCAATTTGGAGAATTCAATTGACTTGATCCATGTTTTTGGACTGTGGGAGGAAACCGGAGAACCCGGAGGAAACCCATGCAGACACGGGGAGGACATGGAAACTCCACCCCGATTGGGATTCGAATCGGGAATCACTAGCGCTGAGAGGAGAATGTGCTAAAATCACTAAGCCGCCGTGCTGCCTCTAATAATAATAATAATAAACAATAACACGAAATAATAAACCAATTAAAATAAAACTAATAATAAAGAAGTTAATAGAAAATCGTAGAGTGCAATATAAACACTAGAGCTAACCAATAAAATCTCAGCCGATTAAAGGCGATCCAGAGCGGATATTTTGGAAACATTGTCCAAAAAAGGGTCCCAAACTTTGTGGGATTTTTTTTTTTTTTAAATGAGCCATTCGTAATATATTTAATTAAACGATTAAATCCTGATGCAGGAACTTTTTTTTTTTTTTTTTTATTTCCGCATAATAAGTTGAGTTCTGACCTTCTGTGTTTGCGCTTTGGAGGCCAACGAGGTCACCAGGTAGATGGCGGCGTCCTTGTGTTTCCAGTTTACCGCCGGGTTCTTGGCGTACTCGGTCAGCATGGAATTCACGTAGCCGGAGAAGATGGCGGTCACCGGGCCCTCGAAGAACTTGCAGAGGCCTCGCACCAGGTCACAGGCGGCTCTGCGTCGCGTGTCGATATCTGAATTCAGGATTCAGAAAGGGAGAGACGATAAATCGTTATTATTGATTAAATATTTAGCCGATCACATTAAATCTGACTGAGGCAGCAAGCCAACCGTTACCTGAGCCCTCAAGATCTCTGATAATGTACTCCTCTGAATTATCCTCAAACGCTTCCTCGTCTGCACCTGTTCACAAAAACATACGGATTAGCAGTCCACACACACACACACACACACACCTACCACCATGATGACTAGGGGTACTGAGAAAAAATAAATAAATAAAAAAAATTTGTCGTCCAGGCGATTCGGAATCGATTCAAAATGCCCAAGAATCGATTTAAAAAGAATGTTTTTAAGTTCTATTTTTTTGGCGCCCCCTCCCGAGCAAAATGCCTATCGCATTACAGATCCGCTCGGCCGCCGTACAGCACGCTTCTTAACCAGCTCCCGTTGCAGTTCGCCAGCATGGAGCCCCCCCCCGTTGACGTTAAAAGCCGCGGTAGTTTGAGGTAGTTTGGAAATACGACAAATGCGCGAGCCCGTTTGTCATGACATCACTGAGATAAAAAGACGTTACAAAGTTGAAAAATATATTTAATGTTTAAAGTTAAGTTATAAAAATTTAGCGAATGTTGGTGCAATGTAGTTAAATAGACTGAAGTATGGATTTCATTTTTTTAATGTTAAGTTTTAAAGATTTGCAAAATCTAAATGCACTCTGACTGTAAAGTCTGTATTTTAGTTTCGATTAAAGGTGAATGCACCAGGGTAAACTTTGGTATTAATATATTTAGAATTATTTGTTCATTGATAGGTTCGCTTAGCTTTTTTTCTTACATAAAAAAAAAAAAATCTAACGCTGCTCATTTTAATTTAGTGCAATCCAATTTTCTTTGTATAAATATAAAATAAAGCAAAATGATTTGATACAGGACGAAACCTGAAAGTATCGTTTTAAATATTTGTTTACATCATCGTTTCATCTCGATCAATCACATCATTTAAACTAAATTTAAAGAGCATTTGAACTGGAAAAAAAAAAAAAAAAAAAAAAAAAAAAAAGATTCTGAATCGAAAATCGATTCTGAATCGAATCGTGAGCTCAAAAATCGGAATCGAATCGCGGGATACTGAGAAATCCGCACCCCTAATGATGACGACTTAACGGGGACAAAACATGACCCCTACTCTCCATTTAAACACAGAAAAGCACAAAGCCTCAGCCACGTCAGTGTCCCATCCTGCCTTTAGGACGCAGTCCTTCTCAGGAAGGGTCCCCTTTTTTTGGATGACTGTTCATCTGTGTCCTGAATGTGTGTCTACTGTCATGACTGGAGCCAGAGACGGGCAAACTGGACACTGCGTACGGAGCCGGCAACGGGCGGCGCTCGGTACGTACTTCTAAATTCCATGTTGGGCACGATGACCTTCTCGCAGATGCTGGTGAGCGTGTTCTGGTCCTCGAACAGATGCTTGTAGTGCGGCCTCTCGCACACCGACGCCAGGAACTGGATGGCGTTGCTCACCAACTACAACAGGGACAAAGGCATAACCACACGGTGAACACAGCGGACACTGTCGTCCCGATGACACGCTTTTTGGACAATAAAGAAAATCTTATTCTGAAAATTTGTGCCAAAACAAAAACTTTTTATTATTATTTTATATATATATATATATATATATATATATATATATATATATATATATATATAACTACGTGTATGTGCGGTTGGCCTTTGGAGGGCAGTGCAGACCCAGTTTTCTATTATAAACCCCTACGTAAATCAATGCTTATATTTTTTTTTACACTGGTACATATTAATTAAAAACGAACTCACCAGATCGTATTTGACCTCTTGGCCCGTCGTGACCAGCAAATTCCAGATCGCCGTGACGAAGCGAGGCAGGTAGGGCTGGAATTCTTCGTCGTACTTTTGCGCATATAGTGCGGCATTATCACAGATCTGAGATTTCAACAGCTCCAAGAGTCCAGCCTCCTCCTCGTCCTGCAGCAAGGGGGCGACGTTACAGAGCAATAAAAACAAACCGGCTCAGAAATAGCTTCTACCCAACCGCTGTTCGGACGCTAAATGGCGCATTGTATTTATATGTTGCACATTTTTATATTATATTTTTTATTACTACACGTTCAAAAATGTACAGAACTGAGTGAATTTAAAAAAAAAAAAATTTAACTCAAATTCACTCAGTTCTGTACATTATTGAACGTGCAATATAAAAAACAATATATAAATATAAATATAACGTGCAATATATAAATATAAATACATTCACTCGGGTTGTACAGTTTTATACACTCTTGTAAATAAATTATTTTTTCTTTCAAAATTTTTGTAAATTGTAAATTATAGGGGCGGCACGGTGGCTTAGTGGTTTAGCATGTTCTCCTCTCAGCGCTGGGGATTCCCGGTTCGAATCCCTATCTGGGTGGAGTTTCCATGTTCTCCCTGTGTCCGCGTGGGTTTCCTCCGGGTTCTCCGGTTTCCTCCCACAGTCCAAAAACATGGATCAAGTCAATTGAATTCTCAAAATTGCCCCATATAGGGTGTGTCTGTGTGAGTGAGTGTGTGCCCAGCGATGGATTGGCACCCTGTCCTGGGTCTATTTGCCCAGCGCCCGAGACAGTCTCCCCTGGATGGGCATGGGGAACCCCACCGCGACCCTAATAGAGGATAAAGCGGAAGATAATGAATGAATGATTGTAAATTATAGTGCTATCTTTTAAATCTCTTTATTTGTGTAAATTTTAGTGTGTGACACTGAAAACATGGCACCTTAATTTCGTTATACCTGGTATAATGACAATAAAGATATTCTGATCCAAATCAGAGGGGGCTTCAATACTAAAACGCGAGCCGAACCCGCGTTCGTAAGACACACTCACGTCCGTCTGTAGAAGCTTGTTGTCCAGGGTTAACAGGTTATGGAAATTGGTCATCCAGGTCTCCATGTTGTCCTCAAAAAACTCTGGAAGGTCCTAGACGGGACAAATCGATCCGTTAAACGAAGCACGACTCGGTGACGAACTCGATGGATCGTCACGCCCCTAAAGAGGCGATGGAGGTGAGCTTACCTGGAAGTTGAGACTGTAGAAGAGTTTCGATATGAGTGTAAGCGAGGAGAAGAGAACTTTCAGGGCGTTGACGTCAGTGGCGTGCGTCTGACACAGATCGATCGTGGCCTGCGGGTAAACAAAGGTCGTCGTTCGGTCAGTCAGCGCTACGGAAGCAGTACGGAGAACATACCAAATCACCACCTTTACCTTAAACAGCTCGGTAAGAGGCTGGGCGAAGGTTTCCAGCACCAGCTTGATCTCCAACCACAGCTCGTTGGATTTGAACTCGTGCCGATACCTAACGATAAAAAGGCGTCAGGCAGACGGCGACGTGAAAAAACGGCAGATCCGAGAGCCGCCGGCTTACCGCTTGAAAAGCGAGTGCGCGGTGCGGAGGACGCCGTTGATGATGTGGAAGTCCCCGCTCTGGAAGCGCGTCACCATCTCGGTCAGGAGGTCGGGCCACTTCTGAGGGAAATCTTCTCGTCCAATGATGCTAATGGCGTCGCTCAGCTGAAGACGGGAGTCAAAAGGTATAGGTTCATGTTATTTAGGTAGAGGAAACAGCCAAAGCCATAAACCTCCCTCTTTATGTGCAAGATATAAAATATATATATATATATATTTTTTTTTTAATAACATCTATTTTTATTGAAAATATACATTTTACAGACAAACCTGTATATAACGATACCACAGACAATTACAATTAAACTCAAATAGAGACGACAGGCATCGGCTATAATATAAAATAAAGCACCCCAACCCTATATAAACACACGTGTTTACCAACGGCATAATAATAATAATAATAATACATTTTATTTCAAGGCGCCTTTCTAACACCCAAAGACACCGTACAGCAAATAATACATGTACATAACATAAAAGTGTTAAAGTAAACATCCATCCATTATCTTCCGTTTTATCCTATATATTAGGGTCGCGGGGGGGGGGGGGGTTCCCCCATGCCTATCCAAGGGGAGAACGTCTCAGGCGCTTGGCAGATACAACCAGGAAAGGACGCCAATCTATCGCTGGGCACAGACACACGCTATACGGGGCAATTTGGAGAACTCCAAATTGATGACCTTGATCCATGTTTTTGGACTGTGGGAGGAAACACACGCGGACACGGGGAGGACATGGAAACTCCACCCAGATGGGGATTCGAACTGGGAATCCCTAACGCTGAAAGGAGAACATACCAACCCACCCCTTAAAGTAAACATGTAAAGATATAATATTATAAAGTCAGCCCTACAACTTTAGGCATTTTTAAACTTATATTGGCTGCTGTAATACAAATCTCCCTCTGGCATCAATAAATTGATGTATTTTGCATATTACCCCCATGTGGGTTGGAAGAGGGTGGTATTACAGTTCTTGCAGCAGGTGGGAATAAAGTTAATGCCAATCGAAGCAGGTGGAGTTGGGATCATGACATCATGTTTACACTGATGGATTAATGTAATCGTCTCTTTTATTGGGATCATGTGTAATTCTGGTATGGTCCATCACATGCTTTTATATATATATATATATATATATATATATATATATATATATATATATATTTTTTTTGTTTTTTTTTTTTGCTTGATTTTTCTTTTGTTTGCTATTAGGGGTGTGAATCTCTCAGTGTCTGCCGATTCGATTCCGATATTTGAGGTCACGATGCGATTCAGAATCGATTTTCGATTCAGAAACTATTTTTTTCAGTTAAAAATGCTCTCTCTCTCTCTTCCTGGCTTTAAAACACAAACCCCGGGTTCGCGCCCCCCCCCCTCCCCGCTCCCCGCTCCATGCTAGCGAACTACGACGGGAGCTGGTTAACGAGCGTGCTGTACGGCGGCCGAGCGGGTCCGTAATGCGATCCGCAGTTCGCTCGGGAGAGGGCGCCAAAAAATAAAACTTAAAAACATTTCCTAAAAATCGATTCTTGGGTATTTTGAATCGATTCCGAATCGCAATTTTTTTCAGCACCCCTATTTGCCATCAGACCGTGGGAGGAGACACGTTCTCGGTTTCCCGGACTGATGCTCTAACATCGGCCTTGTCTGCTCTTCTCAACCCCAAATACCCACGTGATCCAAAAACCCAGCAAACCTCAATGTTTTCATAGAAACAACCCCAAACTAAATGGGGAGGGAACAGAAAGCATCTCGACCTGTTTCTGAATCTGCTCCGGGCTCGTCAACATCAAATTCACAATGTTGGCCTTGACGGTGGTGCGGTCGGCATCGGAGATCTTGTTGGGTTCATCTTCCACCTGGAGGAGAGAAGACACCACCCGAATGAGCCGTCACGCTTCGTCCTCACCGCGTCGTTAAAAAAAAAATTCCACTCACGATGCGCCAGTTCCTCTTGATGTAGTTCTTGAAGGTGACGGCGGCACAGACTCGTATGACGTCGTCCTGCGCCTTCTCCAGCGTGGTGAGCAGCAGAACGGGGTAGTTCTGGTTGCCCTCCACCGACTCCAGAAACTTCTCGGCTGTAACAGAGAGCCGGTCGGTCAGTCGGCGCGTCCGGACCGGGGCGGCGCACACGTACCTGCGGCGATCTCGCACCTGGACGCCTGACGAGCGGATCCGGGTTCAACGTCTTCCGCAGGTATTCGGTCAGAATTTGGAGATTGGCGTCATTGAGTTCCATATTAACTGTGGAAGGGCAAAGGGACGACATTAATGCACCTGAAACAACCACATGCACCTGTTAGAAGTAGGGGTGCTGGAAGAAGAAAGAAAGAAAAAAAAAAAAAAAAAGAAAAAAAAAAAAGAAAAAAACCCGCGATTCGTAGGCGGCACGGTGGCGTAGTGGTTTAGCATGTTCTCCTCTCAGCACTGGGGATTTCCGGTTCGAATCCCCATCTGGGTGGAGTTTCCATGTCCTCCCCGTGTCTGCATGGGTTTCCTCCCACAGTCCAAAAACATGAAACAAGTCAATTGAGTGTGTGTGTGAGTGATTGTGTGCCCAGTGATAGATTGGCGTCCTGTCCTGGGTGTATCTGCCCAGCGCCCGAAACGTTCTCCCCCCCGCAACCCTAATATAGGATAAAGCGGAAGATAATGAATGAATGAAATCGCGATTCGTTGTCCAGGTGATTCGGAATCGATTTAAAATGCCCAAGAATCGATTTTTTTTAAAAATGTTTTTAAGTTTTATTATTTTGGCGCCCCCTCCCGACCGAACTGCGTATCGCATTTGACATGAGCACGACTGTTTACGACGAGTGTAACATAAAATCGCGGTACTTTGGAAATACGACAAATGCGCGAGCCTGTTTGTCTCGACATCACTCTGAGATAAAAAGACTTTGAAAGATATATTTAATATTTAAAGTTAAGTTTGTAATGTAGTTAAATAGACTGAAGTATGTATTTAATTTTTTTAAATGTTAAGTTTTGCAAAATCTGAATGCACTCTGACCGTAAAGTCTGTATTTTAGTTTCGATTAAAGGTGAATGCACCAGGGTAAACTTTGGTATTAATACATTTAGAATTATTTGTTCAGTGAAAGATTTTTTTTTTTTCATTAAAGAAAAAAAAAAAAAAAAAAGCTTACCAAAAAGCTAAGCGAACCTAACACTGCTCATTTTAATTGAGCGCAATCCCATTTCTTTTTTTGTATAAATATAAAATAAAGCAAAAAGATTCGACACAGGACGGAACCTGAAAGTATCGTTTTAAATAAACGTTCTATTGGTTTACATCGTCGTTTCATCTCGTCAATCACATCATTCAAACTAAATTTAAAGAGCATTTGAACTGAAAAAAAAAAAATCGATTCTGAATCAAATCGTGACCTCAAAAATCGGAATCGAATCGCCAGGCACTGAGAAATCCGCACCCCTAATGATGAAGACTTAACGGGGACAAAACATGACCCCTATCTCCATTTAAACACAGAAAAGCACAAAGCCTCAGCCATGTCCGTGTCCCATCCTGCCTTTAGGACGCAGTCCTTCTTTTTTTGGATCGTCATTTTTGGAAAATCGATTCTGAATCGAATCGTCAGCTCCAAAATCGGAACCGAATCGAATCGTCAGACTCTGAGAGATTCGCGCCGCTAGTTAGAAGTCCACCAAAGACTACAGCGCTCACATTTACACCCAATTCTTCTGATATTTAAGACAAATGCACACATTTTAACACAAATACACACACTTTAAGACAAATACACACAACATGCATTCGTTCATTTTAAAGGGGAACCCGTTTGGAACCCTAATGAAGCATCAACAAGGCCTTGGCTTTCCGCCGCCTTTATTACTCAAATCTTACCTTTATGCTCCTCAAGTCTTAAATCCCAAACCAAACACCAGGAGTGTGTTAAACACCCCCCCTCCCCCCAAAGCACCCCCTGCACCCTAAAAATGACCGAGTGAAACACCGGGAGAGGCTCGAATCCGCTAAGCTAACGGCTAAATGGATGCATTAAAACCTTACCAGACGCACTTTACAAATGTACATACAACTTTTAAAAACTAATAAACATCACACTTACAGGCTGTGAGGCTTACAGTGACTTTATATTACCCAGCGATGAAAGAATTAATGAATTGAACCCGACTGAACGTCAGCTCGCCAGCCAGCCCACGGCGAACGAAACGCCTCGTGCGGCTGTGTTCTAAAAACCACACCGCCGCCCTACGGAGTGCGCGGCGCGTGCCCGCTCGCTACGGGTTTTCGACGGAGCCTACTTAGTCACTGGCGAGTCGGTTTGGGACGCGGCCCGAGGGCTCGCTCGCGGCATGGCTTTCGACACGGCGATTAAAAGCTGCAATTAAAAGGCAGAAGTTGTCGCGGTAAGCTCGCGCAGGCGGCCGTGTGAAAACGCTGAGATTAAAGGCGGCGGCGGGAGAGAAAAATAACAAATAATAATAATAAAAAAAAAAACAATATAAAAAAAAACAACTTAACCCGCTTTCAAATGTCTCTCCCGAGTGCGCGGTCAGGACAGTGCGCCTGCGTACTGGAGCTCACCGGCCCGGTCCCAAGAAATCCCCTTGGTGCGGCGTAGTGCACTAGGTAGGGTACGAGTAACTGCGTACTTTGAAACGGCGTAGTGCCCCTGGATAGGTCGTGCGGGGCGGTTTGTATTTTGACCAATCGGCGTGATTCGAGGGGGATGACTTGAAACTTTTTCTAAAACGGAATGAAGACGAACGAAAAGGTGAAATCTATTATGTTTAAATTTATTATTATTAGTTTGGGGCTGTTTTATTAATTACTAAGTTCATTAGGAGTACGCTGATTACCACGGTTTAAAAAAAAAAAAATTAATATCTGGCTAAAAAAATAAGTAAATGTTTTTTTTTTTTTTTTTTTTTTTTTAAACAAAGCAAAAACAACTAATTAAAAAATTAGAATGCTTAAAACACGTGTTCTTAGAGTTCGAGTTCAGATTTGAACGTATGATTACATACATTCTAGATGTTTTTATTAACAATATATATATATATAGTATTCTCATTTCTAATGTACGATAAATCTGTGCAAGCAGATAAAATAATCAGATTGAATAGTAATTAAAAGAAAGAATAGTGAATAAAACTACACATTTGCAGTTTTAAAACTTAACACGTGATTTCATGAATAAAGGTTTGTGCTGTAACAGACCATTGCGCCGCGCTCCTGGTTAAACGGCGCCCTCTTGTGGCTGGTTGCTTTGTTGACGCCTCAACGGCTCCTGTTCTTATTTATCCTCTGTACAGTCTCTCGCTTTGTGTTTTAAAATGACATTAATTATACATGATTATAAGACATTTAATGTTAAATTCATTCATTATCTCCCGCTTTATCCTCTATTAGGGTCGCGGTGGGGTTCCTCATGCCCATCCAGGGGAGAACATCTCGGGCGCCGGGCAGATACACCCAGGACAGGGCACCAATCCATCGCTGGGCACACACTCTCTCACACAGACACACTCTATATGGGGCAATTTGGAGAACTCAATTGACTTGATCCATGTTTTTGGACTGTGGGAGGAAACCGGAGAACCCGGAGGAAACCCACGCTGACATGGGGAGAACATGGAAACTCCACCCAGATGGGGATTCGAACCGGGAATCCCTGAGAGGAGAACATGCTAAACCACTAAACCACCGTGCCGCCCTAATGTTAAATTAATTAATGTATTATTCTTTGTTTAATCGTGTAAACATGGCATAAATGGAACTGTGTGTCCAAAAAAAGGACACAATCTTGAAGTAAGTCCTAGAGGACTTTTTTTTTGTGTTTGGTTGTTTAACAGATTGTAGTTTTGAATAAATGACCTGATGGTGTTTTTAACATTGAACATAATTGTGCTTTAGTCTGTTCTCTGACGATCAGGACCCCCTACAGAGCAGGTATTAGGGTGGTGGATGACTCTCAGTACTGCGCTTACACTGACATGGATCAGACACAGCGGTGCTGATGGTGTTTAATCACAGTGTCCACTCACCAGCTCTGAAAGACCTTCACATCGGGACTACAGGAGCTTTTTAAGATAAGGTAAGATAGACCTTTATTTGTCCCCCAATGGGGAAATTCACAGTTTATAACATCATAATGTAAGTTGGGCCCCCTATACCATTATTACAGCATCCACTCCTTGAGGAAGGCTTTTTACCAGATGATGGAGAACATTCGTAAGGTAGTACTATGGACCCATAGTAGTGGGTCCAAAGTGCAACTACCAAGTATAGGAGTGGACGTAAGCACTGCGGTCATTAAATTTGTAGATTTAAAGAGGGTGCGGTTTAATCCACCTACCTGTGAAGGGCAGAAACACTGCTGCTTAATATTAACTGTTAACACATGAGCTTAAATCTAGTTTGTCTGTAGGGAATAATATATTCATTCATTCATTCATTCATTATCTTCCGCTTTGTCCTATATTTGGGTCGGGGGGGGGTTCCCCATGCCCATCCAGGGGAGAATGTTTCGGGCGCTGGGCAGATACACCCAGGACAGGGCGCCAATCTCTCACTGGACACACTCACTCACACAGACACACTCTATATGGGGCAATTTGGAGAACTCAATCGACTTGATCCATGTTTTTGGACTGTGGGAGGAAACCGGAGAACCCGGAGGAAACCCACGCAGACACGGGGAGAACATGGAAACTCCACCCAGATGGGGATTCGAACCGGGAATCCCTAGCGCTGAGAGGAGAACATGCCAAACCACTAAGCCACCGTAATAATATAAGGAACAGAAAACAAATACCAGTTAAAATAAATCGTCCATTTCCGCCCTCTAGTGTCAACGGCCTGTAATTGCACATAAGGCGTTATGTGAGGTAAACAATGGGTTTTTAAGGGTTTAATATCAGTGTGATTGTGCAACAGCTGTGTGTTCACATCTGGACATGAAGCCGAGGTGGATGTGATGAGAGGACGATGAGGCGCCACGTCCAGACACGAGCCTCGCCCCTGGATCTGCGTTTAAGAAAATTAAAAAGAAAAAACAAATTGTACATAATAGTCGCACGATAGTAGCCACACAGCAGGCCGTCGGGATCTGCTTAAAGTACATCAAAACCCATATTTTATTTTATGTATAGCAATACAATTTACATATTAAATAACACTATAATAGAATTTGATATAGCTTTCAACGAAAACAGGAAAACCACTTTTTGTGTTATATCAGTTTCCGAATAAGAAGGCTTGTGACTCTGATCAACACCCACCTGCTCCGAAAAGAAGGGTGACGACGGGGAACGACTGACCCACGACGCCCTTAAAAAATCAGAACCTAACGGAAATCAAGCGATAAAGCAGGATTACAGAGAGAATATCACAATCACTGCCCTGTGGTATCGGTAGACGTGGGGTAGGGGTGGGAGTGGGAGTGGGGGTGGGGAGTGGGGTGGGGATGGGCCGTGTGGAATGACGTCGGCGAAACGAAATGGAACGGAAACGGACGACAAACCATCCGGAGAGCTGAAGGTGACGTGGAAAAACGGGCTTCATAGGAAAATAAAATTCTATGGTCGTACACCGGGGGGCGCAGCGGCACGCGTTCTGGTGGAGAGTCATCGGAAATATGTACATTCAAAGTAAAAGAAGCCGAATAACGACAACTGCAGCATATAAAGCGTCGCCTCGGCTCCGGGACGTCTGCGGCGAGGGGAACGGGGGCGGGAGACGAAATGTCGGGTGTTGGTTCCGCACTCGCAATGGACAGCCAACTGTAAATCCGTGTGGGGGAGCGGGTGCGCTGCAACCTAGTGGTCGTGGTGGAGAAATGCAAGTCGCCGTGTGGTTAGGGATCACCTTGAACACCGCCCCCCCCTCGGGCAATTCTAGGTTGACGGTTTGTGATGTCATTTTAATATCACCCCCCCCCCCCCCCGTTAAAAAAAGAACCCGGGTGGCAAATATTCATTTCCAGATTTCACAGTTTCCCCGTTGCCTAGGAGACGAGATGGAAACGATAACGATGTTTCAGCACGATCGAGACGAATCGGTCTCACCGTCCGTTTATCATGTTTGTTTTTTTTTTCTTCTGCCGCTTACAGATGCCGAGAGAGACGGGATAGGACCTAGATGATACAGCTTGGAGATCGAGTCGGGGGCTGGTGAGTCAAACACACATACAGACATACAGAGCGAGCGAGCGAGAGAGAGAGAGAGTGCAGAAGACATACTGCAGTTGCGGACACAGATACCATAGATTACAGAGAGATGGCGCTGACGAGTAAAAGTCTTTGGTAAAACTTGACGGACCGGACGTTGCTCCCGCAGCTGTCGGGGGTAGAAGTTGTTTAAAGGCCATTGTGCTCTGTGGATATCGAGACGGCGTCCACGCGTCCACACGTCCCCCTCCAGCGACGGCGGAAGCAGCCGAGCGGGTTCGAGACGCGTGCACGGAGACGCAACATCGAGAATAATGTGGTGCAGTCCACGTCCCCGCCACACGGCGGCGCCCCCCGGCGAGAGCACCCCTACATCGGTAACACTGGAATGCCTAGAACGAGAGCGTCCCCTCTTTCGGACGGACGAAAGTATAGCAGCAATGCGACGCGACACGGAGCCGTGACCAGCAGGGGGAGCCAGAGACGCCGTGAGAAATAAAAAAAATAAAAAATAAAAAATAAAAACACGCAAAACGAAGACGGCGAAACGGAGCCGGGAAGGACGCGGTCCCTTATTACGGTCAACTCGTTATGAAAGCACAAGTTATAATGAGATGCGCTATATTCGTATGTTTATATAATATTAAAAAAGCGTAATATGAATCTTCCAAACGTGAGGACCGTGTTCACAGTCGTCGTTCGGAACCAGCCACGGGTGGAACGGGCTTGGGATGCGGAACGGGTCAAGAACGTCGGCGCGGAGGAGGAGGAGGAGGAATCCGGCGTCGCTCGTCGGCGGGGGATTCGTTATGTTAATGAGCTCCGGCGCCGACCGGAACCACGGGAGGTCGGACTCGGACTCGTTTCACGATGACGTCCAGGCCGACGAGTGGAACGTTACGATGGGACGTCCAAGCCGACGAGTGGAACGTTACGATGGGACGTCCAAGCCGACGAGTGGAACGTTACGATGGGACGTCCAAGCCCGGGGTCGTGAGAGTGAGACGGAGCGAGTGAGCGAGAGAGAGAGAGAGAGAGAGAGAGAGTAGGACTGAATTAGGCAGTAACACTGATATTTTCATAGTGCAAACTAGACAGAAGTGTGTTCTCTTTGTTGCCGTGGGAACTGAAAAACGGAGGTGCAAATGTTCAGTAGGATAAACATTAAGACATAAAATGGCGAAAAAAAAATAAATATCAAAAAACTTTTCATCAGTGTAAAAAAGTAATCGGGTTATTCGTTTTTTTTAACCAAGAGTCCCGGCAAAAAAGGCCTCAGAAAAAGTCTCGTCTTTAGTCCTTGGAGTTGTACAAAGTAAGAGGAGCGGGCGTGTCCCCTGCCCGGCGTCCACGTCCACACACACACACCCCCCCCCCCACCCCCCCGAGCTCTACACCAGAGACTCCATGCTCTCGGCGGGGTCCGACTCTTCGGACAGGGCCATGCTGCCGTTGCGCTCGATGGACACGGCCGCGGCCCCGTTCTCCTTACTGCTCACCAGGCTGAGCATCGCTTTGTAAAGGTACTGGTACTGGTCCTGACAGAGAGACGGAACCGGGGGGGGGGGGGGAGAGAGAGAGAGAGAGGGCAGCGTCAGGTCAGATTTCGACACACACACACACACACACACACACATACATATATATATATATATATACATACATACTAGGGGTGAGCTGCAATATTCGCTGATTCGACGATTCGATTCGGAGAACCGTAGTCGACTATGAACCTCATAGTCGAATGTACCATTTTGACCACATGGGGGCGCCCATGGCTGCTGCTAAGCATTAGTTTTTACATGAAATGTCTTTGTTTTCGTTATATATATAGCCTTTTGTCAAATAAAATCATCCTAATTTCTGTTTTTTTTTTTTTTTTAAATGATGTGTGCGCTTTAACAATATAAAATATATAACAAAATATAAAAATAAAACTTTTTTAAAAATCATGCTTATAGCGCCATCTTGTGGTGGAATTTTAACTGATTCGACTATCAGTCGACTATAGGGAACATCTGACAAATCAGATTCGACTATGAAAATCCTTAGTTGAAGACACCCCTAATATACACACACACACACACACATATATATATACATGCACACGCGCGCACACACACACACACACACACACACACACACATTTATATCTATATATATAGGGTGGCACAGTGGCTTTCCCATGTCCTCCCCGTGTCCGTGTGGGTTTCCTCCGGGTTCTCCAGTTTCCTTCCACAGTCCAAAAAACATGGATCAAGGTCAATTGACTTCTCCAAATTGCCCCATATAGAGAGTGTGTGTTACATGGTCACATAACATGCCTGTGATGAGGTGGCTGCTGATCCCATTATCTCATCTGTGACGATCACTATCTTAATTAAATCAGGTTAATCACCTGCCGTCCTGAATTTAATAAGATTTGAACTTATTCTTGTGTGTTTATATATTTATACTCACAATGTCCGTGAAGACGCCGGGTCTCATGAGGTTGATCATCTTGGCCACCTGATAGACGCCCACGGCGTTCTCGTTCTCCAGCTGCTGACTCAGCGTGGTGAGGGCGCAGAACATGCCTGCGGACACGGCGCCGTACCTGGAGAGTCAGGAACACGGGGCGTCAGGAACCCGCTTTACATGATTTCTCTTTTATTCATTTTATTTAATTTTTGTTGGCAGGTTCCACTAAAGCGCAGCGTTTCTGAAGACGTTGAATCAACACGTGCGAAGCGGAGCGAGCCGCTCCTGAGAAACCTCCCCCAAACCAAAAAGTTTTGGGTGAAGGAGGCGCCGGGAGGACGAGGAGCGCCGGTGAATTGGCTGCTAATGAGACTGGCACTTTACTTTAATAAGTACACTTGAGGAACCAAATACCTCATTAAGACAAAAAGTAGCCTCTGGATCTGCAGATTAGGTTCTTTAATGTCACACACACACACACACACACACACACACACACACACACACACACACACACACACACACACAAGCGAAAGTGTTTATTGGAAGGATTCCTGTTATTTTCTTCCCACTATACAACACCTGAAGGAGTTGTGATCCAATTACATATAATGAGTGTCCCTTTAATTTAGACACTCTGCTTCAGCATTAAAACCCCGAACAACACGACGACGCCGGGCCTCGCTTCATGTTTATTCATTATGCAAATGAAGCTTGTCTCGTCTGATAAAGCGAGAACAACTAATTGGGCTTTTTACGAGACAGTATTGTTACCATGGCATCACCTCCAAGAGGTTCACAAACGACGGCCGTCTTAATTACCAACGTATCCCCCTAATAGACGGGACGCGCGTCTCGGGGAGGTGCTGCTCCCGGCGAGCGACGCCGGGTTTGAACTCGGATCTGCGGTAATCAGAGTCGGAGCTCTGCGGTCATCACGGCGTCCCCATCGCTTTTTAAAAATCAACAGGGTTTTATTGCCCCCCCCCCGTCTCCCCCGTCTCCGGAGCGATGCTCGGGACGCGGTGTGTGATCCGGACAGCGTAATGAGATCGATCAGAGCACACGGAACACTTAACAGAATAAATAAAATAAACAAATAATTAACTAGAGATGATCTCTTGGTTTGCGGCTGATTTAAATTAGTTAATCATATTTAGGGTGACCAGATTCCCATTCACCAGATGTGGGACAAAGACTGTGTTTGTGTGGGACAATGTGGGACACCAATGCATTGCCATGTATGTGTGTATATATATATATATATATATATATATATATATATATATATATATATATATATATATATATACATACATATACACGGCGACATGGTGGCTTAGTGGTTAGCATGTTCTCCTCTCAGCGCTAGGGATTCCCGGTTCGAATCCCCATCTGGGTGGAGTTTCCATGTTCTCCCCGTGTCCGCGTGGGTTTCCTCCGGGTTCTCCGGTTTCCTCCCACAGTCCAAAAACATGGATCAAGTCAATTGAGTTCTCCAAATTGCCCCATATAGAGTGTGTCTGTGTGAGTGAGTGTGTGCCCAGCGATAGATTGGCGCCCTGTCCTGTGTGTATCTTCCCCCCCCCCCCCCCCCCGCGACCCTAATATAGGATACAGTGGAAGATAATGGATGGATGGATATATATATATATATATACACACACACAGGTGTATGTGTGTATATATATATATATATATATATATATATATATATATATATATATATATATATATATATATGACCTAATTTGCATTGTTTGTGTTGGTGGGCATGCGTCCGCGTTCCCTATTGGTTGACATTCACACAGCCCGCCTCTCCCCCAATAACAGATAACACAGCCGTCCAATGTGGATTATAAACCACGCTTAAAACCTGGAGTCTGACTTTCAATAACAATGCTGGACAACGTCTCAATTTGCGGGACGCCTGAAAAGTAACGAAATTGTGTGACTGTGCACAAAGCGGGACATCTGGTCACCCTAATAATATTTAATCTGAGGGGTGACGACGACGACTGCAAAGTGCTTTAATGTGAATGAGTAAACTCAATGTAACCCTAGTCTTCTATTTAAATGAAAAGATTTTTAATTTTTACGTCTGATAGAAATTGCTGAGGGTAAAATGGGGTTCGCGAACCACAATTTCGTTTCCATTTCACGTACCGCATGTGATGCAAACGGCAATACAAGTCCTCTGGTATGCTTACCGGTCCCTCGTCTCACGCGGAGATCACGTACGCTAATCTCGTTAAACGGGATGCTGTTCACGTAATTTAATGTCTTATTTATTTTATTTTCCTAATAATACGCCGGCTATTAGAGGATTCCTCGCTGAAGCTGCTGCCATTTCATCTCAGCATCACAAATTCAGATCGCCTGCGTAATCATTTTCCGCGAAATGATTCTGCATTTCAAACAATTATTATTATTATTATTTTTGTTTCATGAGACAGATTACAACCGTGTACTTTGTCTATTCTGTAGTTTCTGATTGGTTAGCCCGATGGGTTCCCTTTGTATCCCTAATTAAACAAAGCTATTCCTTCATTTTAGTTATAATCTCAAAATAAGGAGTTGTAGTTACCGGGCCTCGCCATTGGAGGGCAGTGTGGCGCCACAGATGTTTTGAACGACCCCTCGTTGTACGTCACCCAAAACGCTTTAAATTAAATCCTTTGGTTTATAGGATGGTTAACACGCCGTACTGGAGGTACAGGAGCTGCTGGAGGTTCAGGTAGGGGCTCAGGTTGGAGAACCGACCTAAACTGAGATCCTAATCCAATACGGTATCCCTACAGTGCTTGTTCTAAGGTCCTGCCCCTTTAGTACCCCAGAGGTGGTGGGTACTCACTCGTCGTGCACTATGGTGGGGCCGTCTCGGGTCATGGCCTCCTCTTTGATGATGTTGATGAGCTCGAACGTGTTGCTGATGGGGGCGTCGGGGTTCGGCCACTTGGGGCACTGGAAATGACGCACCTCCAGCACGTAGTCGTCCTGAGCGAGAACAAACGCACCGTTACCCCGCCATTGTGTCGAGCGTTTATAGAAATAGATTTGTGACGGAGGTGTGCCGCCGCCCCCTGCTGGGCCTTCTGAGAATGACGTTTGTAAAGTAAATAAGAACAAAGAGCCGTGCAGCAGTGACTCAGGATGCGCATCAGAACACCGGACGAATTAAAGGGGACGTGAGGGCGTGGGGGCGCTCAGGGGTGAGGGGGACATGAGGGCGTGGGGGCGCTCAGGGGTGAGGGGGACGTGAGGGCGTGGGGGCGCTCAGGGGTGAGGGGGACGTGAGGGCGTGGGGGCGCTCAGGGGTGAGGGGGATGTGAGGGCGTGGGGGCGCTCAGGGGTGAGGGTGTTGGGGTATCAACCTGAAGGTTGTGGGTTCAAACCCCAAGTCCGCTGATGTTACCGTGACTCCTGTGGGAGGAAACCGGAGAACGCGGAGGAAACCCACGCGGACACGGGGAGAACATGCAAACTCCACCCAGATGGGGATTCGAACCGGTAATCCCTAGCGCTGAGAGGAGAACATGCCAAACCACTAAGCCACCGTATAGATATGTGAAATATAATAACATACAACTACGAATATAAATATAATATATTGTAAATGGGGGGCGGCACGGTGGCTTAGTGGTTTAGCATGTTCTCCTTTCAGCTCTAGGGATTCCCGGTTCGAATCCCCATCTGGGTGGAGTTTCCATGTTCTCCCTATGTCCACGTGGGTTTCCTCCGGGTTCTCCGGTTTCCTCCCACAGTCCAAAAACATGGATCAAGTAATTTGAGTTCTCCAAAATTGCCCCATATAGAGTGTGTGTGTGTGTGTGTGTGAGTGAGTGTGTTCCCAGTGATAGATTGCCCCCCTGTCCTGGGTTTATCTGCCCAGCGCCCGAAACGTTCTCCCCTGGATGGGCATGGGGAACCCCCCCCCGACCCTAACATAGGATAAAGTGGAAGATAATGAATGAATGGATGGATTTCTGACGGAGGTGTGCCGCCGCCCCCTGCTGGGCCTTCTGAGAATGACCTTTATAAAGTAAATAAGAACAAAGAGCCGTGCAGCAGTGACTCAGGGTGTGAGGGTGTTGGGGTATCAACCTGAAGGTTGTGGGTTCAAATCCCAGGTCCATTGAAGTTACCAATGTGGCTCATTGAGCAAGACACCTTAACGCTCGTTGCTCCAGGGATGGATGCTGTGACCCCCAACCATTGAGTCGTGTCCGTGAACATCAGTCACATGACAGGAAACCAAACGCCTCCATCGTCAGAGATACGAACCTGCGTGGCCTCCAGGATGAAGTCGTGGATGATGATCTGCTCCTCGTTGGACAGACAGAGGACGTCTTTGCTGATGAGTGTGACGGTGAAGGCCTCACAATTCATGGCTTCCTCTCGACTGGGCCAGTAAACGAACTCGTCCTCCGCCTGCGCGCCCAAACGGACCGAGCGAGGGCGAGCGAGAGAGAGAGAGAGGGTGAGCAAGAGAGAGAGAGAGAGAGCGAGGGTGAGCAAGAGAGAGAGAGAGAGAGGGCGAGAGAGAGAGCGAGAGGGAGAGCGAGAGCGAGGGCGAGCGAGAGAGAGAGAGAGGGTGAGCAAGAGAGAGAGCGAGGGCGAGAGAGCGAGGGTGAGCGAGAGAGAGAGGGCGAGCGAGAGAGGGAGAGAGAGAAAGAGCGAGCAAGAGAGAGAGACAGAGAGAGGGAGAGAGAGAGAGCGAGGGCGAGCGAGAGAGAGGGAGAGAGCGAGGGTGAGCGAGAGAGAGGGCGCGAGAGAGAGAGAGAACGAGGGTGAGCGAGAGAGAGAGGGCGAGCGAGAGAGGGAGAGAGAGAAAGAGCGAGCAAGAGAGAGAGACAGAGAGAGGGAGAGAGAGAGGGCGAGCGAGAGAGAGGGAGAGGGCGAGAGAGCGAGGGCGAGCGAGAGCGAGGGTGAGCGAGAGAGCGAGGGCGAGCGAGGGTGAGCGAGAGAGAGAGAGGGAGAGAGAGAGACAGAGAGAGAGAGAGAGAGGGAGAGAGCGAGGGCGAGCGAGAGCGAGGGTGAGCGAGAGAGAGGGCGAGAGAGCGAGGGCGAGCGAGAGAGAGTGAGGGCGAGCGTGAGAGAGAGCGAGGGTGAGAGAGAGAGCGAGGGCGAGAGAGGGCAAGAGAGAGAGCGAGGGTGAGTGAGAGAGCGAGGGCGAGAGAGAGAGAGGGCAAGAGAGAGAGAGAGAGCGAGGGTGAGTGAGAGAGGGAGAGAAAGATAGAGGGAGAGAGAGAGCGAGGGCGAGCAAGAGAGAGAGAGAGAGGGGGGAGTGAGCAAGAGAGAGAGAGAGGGAGAGAGAGCGAGGGCGAGAGAGAGAGCGAGCGAGAGAGAGAGAGGGAGAGAGAGAGAGGGGGGGCAAACAAACAGGTAAGACGAGGTAAACGCAATAAGAACGTTTCAAACAGTAAACGTTACTGCGATTACACAGAGCCAATTTAATAATAAGTCAATTATTAACAATTAACAATTCAAACTCATTTGTTTGGATGACTGTAAATGCATCGTCTATTTTTATTAATCATTCATTCATTATCTCCTGTTTTATCCACTATTAGGGTCGCGGGGGGGTTCCCCATGTCCATCCAGGGGAGAACGTTTCAGGCGCTGGGAAGATACACCCAGGACAGGGGGGCAATCTATCGCTGGACACACACTCACTCACACAGACACACTCTATATGGGGCAATTTGGAGAACTCAATTGACTTGATCCAAGTTTTTGGACTGTGGGAGGAAACCGGAGAACCCGGAGGAAACCCACGCGGACACGGGGAGAACATGGAAACTCCACCCAGATGGGGATTCGAACCGGGAATCCCTAACGCTGAGAGGAGAACATGCTAAACACTAAGCCACCGTGCCGCCATTGTGAATTTTTAATTAAATAAATACTGTATTTAATATTATAGATTTAATCTTTTGCATTATTATTAAATTATTTATAGATGTTCTAAGCCGCTTTATCCTCTATTAGGGTCGCGGGGGGGTGTTCCCCATGCCCATCCAGGGTAGAACGTTCCGGGCGCTGGGCAGATACACCCAGGACAGGGCGCCAATCCATCGCTGGGCACACACTCACTCACACACACACACACACACTCTATATGGGGCAATTTGGAGCATTCAATTGACCTTGAATCCATGTTTTTCGGACTGTGGGAGGAAACCGGAGAACCCGGAGATAACCCACACGGAGGCGGGGAGGACATGCAAACTCCTCCCAGATTGGGATCCGAACCCGGAATCCCTAACGCTGAGAGGAGAACATGCCAAAGCACTGAGCCGTTCAATGAAATGTAATTAAGTTAGATGAAATATTGACAGCCTCCATTTAGTCTTTTGTCTCCCGGTCCTCACGTCACGTCGAAGCTCGCCGAGGACGTACACACGGCTATAGGGAGAACATGCAAACGAATCCGGGTGGCGTTTGCATGTTCTCCCCGCGTCCACGTGGGTTTCCTCCGGGTTCTCCGCTGTTTCCTTCCACAGTCCTAAGACATGGATTCAATGCTCCAAATTGCCCCATATAGAGTGTGTACAGTGATGGATTGGCGTCCTGTCCTGGGTGTATCTGCCCAGCGCCCGGAACGTTCTCCCCTATGACCCCCCCCCCCCCCCACACACAGACGGGACCTGAGCGTAATTGTTGGTTGTGAGGTCCGTGAGCGTGTTCTTGGGCGGTCGCTCGGCGGTACTCACCAGGCCCTGGTTGTCAGGAAGCATGACGATGATTTGTGCATTGTGGTCCCAGATCATCCTCCAGAAGTCTTTAGTGGTGTGAGGCAGAGGATGCTGGGTAATGATGAACTCGTTGCTGCGGTAATAGCCCTGCGGGGAGGCGCAGGAGGGTTCAGGAAAACAAACAGCACTGCGGCGGGAGATTTATGACGCCGAAATAAACATTACCCCTCACTTAACGATTTTAAATGGGGATAAACGACGTCCATCGATCCCGCCGCCGTTAAATCACTCTCGACAAACACCGACGCCACTTTTAGAACATCATCCGCCGCCAACGGTCGATTCTGCCCCCTGTATCCAAACACGGAGCGCAGGACGTGCACTGCAATACCTCCGGGGGGCGGCATAAAAGATCAAAGGAAGTTCTGTGGGCTTTTTATTTATTTATTTATTTATTTTTTAATAATTATGGCGTGAACAATTGTTAAACCGACGGAACGTTCAGCTGCGCTCGTTCCAAATATCCATCCATCATGGAGATGGCGTTTGGGGGGGCAATCTATCACTGGACACACTCACACACAAACAACACACACACTCTATATGGGGCAATTTGGAGCGTTCAATTCACCTTGAATCCATGTTTTTTGGACTGTGGGGAGGAAACCGGAGAACCCGGAGGAGACCCACGCGGACACGGGGAGGACATGCAAACGCCACCCAGATTGGGATTCGAACTGCGAATCCCCAGCGCTGGGAGGAGAACATGCCAAACCACTAAGCCACCGTGCCACTCCATTCGAAATATATAACGATTTGATAATGTATATCTATGTATTATGCATTCGTATCAATGCGTGATATACAATACAACGTTTTCTCCATGTTTTTTTTATGAACGGCGTTCTGTAATTCGGGTCGTTTATTCGATATTGGATCGTCAGAGAAACTGGAACCCTGTTACTCAAGGTCAGCGTTCACTCTAAAAACCGGATTAGACCGTCGTGGAAGAGCAGATTATTAACGATTTTGTTTTTAATAAATGCAAAGCTTGTTTTTTTTATTATATTGTTTAATTGTAAGCGTTTTAGTAAAGCAATCAGACACTCGAGGTTGTGTATTATCGTAAATAAATCACGTAAAGACATGTAGCTGTTCTCCGCTGTGCGTCAGGACTAATAACACCTTTATGGGGTTTATTAACAATAATGCCACGCCCTCTCGCACCGTATTAAATCCCAATATGTTAAATTAAACACACGGGACAGATTTGAGATTGCGCATAAACATTGATGGGAAACCGAAACCTAGAGAAGGTGGTGGGCGTGGCTTGTCAGATTTACATGATGCAACAGATGTTTACATTTTTTATTCAATTTTATTAATATTATTTTACGTAATATTTCAATTGATTTATTTTTTTATTGTATTCGGGGTAAACTGGGTCCGTGAAACGCAATTTCGTTTACATTCATAACCCCCCCCCCCCCCCCCCACATCTGCCGAGTTCCACGGTAGAGAACGTGATGTTCACTCACCATAATGTAGGAGGCGTTGATGTAATCGGTGCCTTTCATGCCAGGCAGAGGGGCGAGGCCGACACGCGCCCGTTCCGCTGCGGAGACCAAACCCAAGACAGATCACAGATTACATCACAGACGTGTGGACGTGGGACGCGATCGGTTCTGCGATGGCATTCGGTATTAGGGGTGCAGAAAAAAATCGATTCTTCAAAGAATCGCGATTCGTAGTCCTGCCGATTTCTGAATCGAATCCCAACTCCCAAGAATTCCCATTTTTAATGTTATGTTTTAAAGATTTGCAAAATAGCAATGCGCTCTGACCGTGAAGTCTGTATTTTAGTTTCAATTAAAGGTTGAACCAAGGGAAAACCAGGGGAAACTTTTGGTATTAATATATTTAGAATTATTTGTTTTTATGTAAAAAGCCAGGCAGCTCAGCGAACCTGATACTGTTAATTTTAATTTAGCGCAATCCAATTTTTATATAAATATTTATATTTGTATAAATATAAAATGATGCAAAAAGACGGAACCTGAAAGTATTGTTTTAAATAAACGTTCTATTGGTTTACATCATTTCATCTTGTCAATCACAAAATGTAAACTGAAAAACTGAACTGAAAACTCAAAAAAAAAAAATAGATTCCGAATTGAAAAGCGTTTCTGACTCGAAAATCGATTCTGACTCATCGATTCTGACTCGAAAATTGATTCCGACTCGAAAATCGTTTCTGACTCGAAAAATCGATTCTGAATCGAAAATCGTTTCTGACTCGAAAATCGATTCTGACTCGAAAAATCGTCTCTGACTCGAAAATTGTCTCTAACTCCAAAATCGATTCTGACTCGAAAATCGATTCTGATTTGAAAATCGATTCTGACTCGAAAAGAAAATCGTTTCTGACTCGAAAATCGTTTCTGACTCGAAAATCGTTTCCGACTCGAAAATCGTTTCTGACTCGAAAATCGTTTCCGACTCGAAAATTGATTCCAACTCGAAAAATCGATTCTGAATTGAAAATTATTTCTGACTTGAAAATCGATTCTGACTCGAAAAGAAAATAGTTTCTGACTCGAAAATCGATTCTGACTCGAAAATCAATTCTGACTCAAAAATCGTTTCTGACTCGAAAATCGTTTCTGACTCGAAAATCGATTCCGAATCGAATCGTGACCTCAAAAATCGGAATCGAATGGAATCGCCGGCCCCTGAGAGATTCGCACCCCTATACAGAATGCTGTGCTGGCGTTTTTTGTTTTTTTGTGAGGACTCACATGGAACCACCGACGAGTTGCGGTTCTTCTCCTTGTTGCAGTCCTTCTGCGCGCTGAAGCACTCGGCGAAGCGGGCGTTGCACTGCGTCACCAGCTGCAGGACGAAGAGAGGACACATCATCATTCCCCCTCATCGCGGTGTTTAATAATCCGTGGCAGGATTACAAAGCGAGCATATTGAGGAGTGATAGCGGGGGGTGAGGGGGGAGGGGAGGGGGGGGTGTAATGTTTGATGGGGTGTGAAGAGATGCAGGGCGGCGTAATGACATCACACTTCTCCATCCGCAAAATCAGAAGGACGCGGCGCTCACGCCGGGAACCCTGCGATCTTCATACCCGATACTTTATGTGTTAACCGTACGCTTATCCCCTGAGTGACCTCACATTCGTATCGGTGCGTGATATACAACACATTATTTTAAGTTATAAAATCATTTTTATTTATTATATAATTTTATTTTTGTATTAACAGGGCTTCTGTTCCTTCTTCACAGCCGAACCCTGGTTCCCAACCCTGCATTACTGTAACCTGACGTCTGTACTGTGATGCTATTATGGGTAAAAAAATAAAAAATAAAAAAAAAGTGGGCGGCACGGGGGCTTAGTGGTTAGTATGTTCTCCTCTCAGCGGGGGGGATTCCAGGTTCGAATCCCAATCTGGGTGGATCATCTCTGTGTACCGTATTTGTATTATTTTAAAATTGTGGACCCCCCCCCCTCTTGGTCAAAATCCATGTTTAAGTTTTAATTAATGAAGTAAATGACATCCTTTATAAGAAACACTCGTTTTTTTTTTAAGTGTCGGGATGAAAATCACGACGGCGGCGTAATGACATCACACTTCACAAACCGCAAATCGGAAGGGCGTGGCGTTCACGCCCGGGAACCCTGCGATTCCCCTTGATCCATGTTTTTTGGACGGTGGGAGGACACCGGAGAACCCGGAGGAAACCCACGCGGACACGGGGAGGACATGGAAACTCCCCTCAGATTGGGATTCCAGTGCTGAGAGGAGAACATGCCAAACCACTAAGCCACCATGCCACTGTTATACACTGTCTATACCCTGAGGAGACCCCCCCCAATAATATATATATATATTTATATTATTTTTTTTCTCTTTCTTTTATTTATTTATTTTTTTTTATTTTTTTTTTTGAAAAATTTTTTTTTTTCAAATTTTTTTTTTTCATTATGGGTAAAAAAAAAAAGTGGGGCGGCACGGTGTTTAGCATGTTCTCCTCTCAGTGCAGGGGGGGATTCCAATCTTTCGAATCCAATCTGAGTGGAGTTTCCATGTCCTCCCCGTGTCCGCGTGGGCTTCCTCCGGGTTCTCCGGTTTCCTCCCACAGTCCAAAAAAACAGGGATTTAAGGTGAATTGAATGCTCCAAATTGCCCCATAAGGAGTGTGAGTGTGTGTGTGTGTGTGTGCCCAGAGATAGATTGACTGGCGCCCTGTCCTGGGTGTCCTCTGGATGGACATGAGGAACATTAATATTCTGGATCTGACATCACTGTGATCTCCGTGGCCATTGGGCGGCGGGTTCCCGGCCGCGAGCTGAAGAAGGAAACCGGATTTGGACGGTTAGATGGAGGGGGCGGGGGGGGCGGGGGGGGAGGTCTCGAGCCTGGAGGCTAATTATATTAAAATCACGTTCCGAACTTCCAAGGTTCTGCACGAACGCGCTGGATCCAACAGAACCGGGGGACCTGACTGGAGCGCGCACGCCAGACGAAAGCTGATTAAAGCCGGCGTGCGTTACGGCCGCCCCCCCCCCGCTCGCGTCCCCCACGGCCGTCGCGCGTCCGGACGGCGGCCCCCTGCGGCGGCGCTAACACTCCGAATGAAAGCCGACGTCTCTCCAACGTTTTCCTTTTTTTTTTTTTTTTTTTTTATTTTATTTTTTATTTTTTTTATATTCAGCCACGTCTTTCCGTCCACATCGGATCGCAGAGTCATCGTGAGGTTAAGCACGCGAGGACGGCGCGAGGACAAAGGACGGGAGGCGGCGCTGACCTTGAACTGCTTCTCCAGCCGGGTCCGGCCGCTCCGCCCGGGGGTCAGGATGCCGTTGACGTAGCTGTGCAACTGACCGCAGGACACCTCCGTCTCCTTCTCCAGGATGGCCTCCAGCAGGGCGTCGTGGATGAAGACGTACTGCTCCTGCGGGGTCGGGGCAGCGCGTCAGGGGGCAAGCCGGGGGAACCGGGGGGGGTGGTGGGGGTGGGGGTTCCGATGCGCGTGTATGCGGACTGACCTCGGTTTGGACCAGGTAGTTCCTCTGCGTCCGTATGTGTTTGAGGAAACCCAGCGCGTTGACCGAACACTTGTCCTTGATCTGCTGCAGCATGCTGTCCATCACGATGTAGGTTCCCGTTCTGCCGACCCCCGCGCTGTGGAGCGGGGACACAGGTTAGAGAGGGGACCCACCACGGAGTCCATTACTGGACACACACACAAACTCAATGGGGCAATTTACAGCATTCAATTCATTAATGACAATTCACTAGGGTCATGGGGGGGTGAGGGGGTTCCCCAGGGGAGGACGTTTTGGGCGCTGGGCAGATACACCCAGGACAGGGGGGCAATCTATCACTGGACACACACTCACACACACACACACTCTATATGGGGCAATTTGGAGCATTCAATTCATTCATCCATTCACTACTAGGGTCGTTGGGGAGAACGTTTCGGGCGCTGGGCAGATACACCCAGGACAGGACACCAACCTATTAATCTAATACTGGACACACACACACTCAATGGGGCAATTTAGAGCATTCAATTCATTAATGACAATTCACTAGGGTCATGGGGGGGTGAGGGGGTTCCCCAGGGGAGAACGTTTCAGGGCGCTGGGCAGATACACCCAGAACAGGGGGGCAATCTATCACTGGACACACGCTCACACACACACACACACACACACACACACACTCTATATGGGGCAATTTGGAGAATTCAATTCATTAATTCATTCATTCACTACTAGGGTTGTTGGGGGGGGTCCACATGTTCCCCAGGGGAGAACGTTTCGGGCGCTGGGCAGATACACCCAGGACAGGACACCAACCTATTAATCTATTACTGGACACACACACACTCAATGGGGCAATTTACAGCATTCAATTCATTCATTCACTACTAGGATCATGGGGGGGGAGTGGGTTCCCCAGGGGAGAACGTTTCGGGCGCTGGGCAGATACACCCAGGACAGGGTGCCAATCTCTCACTGGACACGCACTCACTCACACACTCTATATGGGGCAATTTGGAGAATTCAATTCATTCATTCATTCACTACTACGGTCGTTGGGGGGGGGGGGTGTTCCACATGTTCCCTAGGGGAGAACGTTTCGGGCGCTGGGCAGATACACCCAGGAGAGGGTGCCAATCTATTAATCTATTACTGGACACACACACACACACACTCTCAATGGGGCAATTTAGAGCATTCAATTCATTCATTCACTACTAGGGTCATGGGGTTGAGGGGGTTCCCCATGCCCATCCAGGGGAGAATGTTTTGGGCGCTGGGGCAGATACACCCAGGACAGGGCGCCAACCTATCACTGGACACACACTCACTCACTCACACACACTCTATATAGGGCAATTTGGAGAACTCCATTCATTCAGTACTAGGGTTGTTGGGGGGGGGGGGGAAACATTTCAGGCGCTGGGCAATTATTGGAGAATTCAATTCATTAATGACATACTAGGGTCGCGCGGGGGAAGGGGGGGTTCTCCATGCCCATCCAGGGGAGAAAGTTTTGGGCGCTGGGCAGATACACCCAGGACAGGGGGGCAATCTATCACTGGGCACACACTCACTCACATACTCTATATGGGGCAATTTAGTGCATTCAATTTCAATTTATCGTAGGGTGGTGGAGGTGGTGGTGGTGGTGGAGGGGGGTTTCCATGTTCTGGCAGGGGAGAACATTCGGTGGAACGTATTCACAGGTTCGAGCGATGACCCCCCACGGAGTTTTTTATTTTATTTTATTTATTTATTTTTATGAGATCGTAAAGAAGAGAGAGTGTGAATTTTTCGTGAGGTCTGTATGTGACGTTTAGTACAGGTGTGTGTGTGTGTGTGTGTGTGTGTGTGTGTGTGTGTGTGTGTGTGTGTGTGTGTGTGTACCTGCAGTGGACCAGCATGGGCCCCATTTCGGACGTCTGCGCCGCGGAAGACTTCCTGACAAACGTGAGAACCGGCAGTGTGTACTCGGGCACGCCCATGTCCGGCCACTGTGTGTAATGATACTGAATCACCGTCCTCTCGCTTTGACGACTCTTTGCACTGCCCTTCTGCCCCTACACACACACACACACACACACACACACACACACATACACACACACACACACACTCAATTATCCAGCCGTGACATCATCGACAACAACACACACCTCTGCGCGCTTCACATTCGTATCCATGCGTGATATACAATACATTATTCATTAACTGAATTCCGTAATTTGGCCACTAGATGGCAGTATTTGATCATTAGCGAAAGCGTAATCCCGTTGCTCAGCGATCAGCGTTCACTTTACAAACCGGACCAGATTACGTATTATTAACGATTTTGTTTTCAGTGAACGCATTTACGAATCAAAGCTTGTTTTTTTAATTAAAGTGATACGACACTCGAGTTTGTGTATTATCGTGAATAAATCACATACAGAGGTGGAACTGTACTAATTAGGGGTGAGCTGCAATATTCGCTGATTCGACGATTCGATTCGGAGAACCGTAGTCGACTATGAACCTCATAGTCGAATGTACCATTTTGACCACATGGGGGCGCCCATGGCTGCTGCTAAGCATTAGTTTTTACATGAAATGTCTTTGTTTTCGTTATATATATATAGAGCCTTTTGTCAAATAAAATCATCCTAATTTCTAGAAAAAAAAAGAAAAAAAAAAACAAAAAAACAAGTAAAATATATAAAAAAAAATATCTTTTTTTAAAAACTACGCTTATAGCGCCATCTTGTCAGTCGACTATAGGGAAAATCTGACGAATCAGATTCGACTATGAAAATCTGTAGTTGAATACAGCCCTAGTACTAATACCTAATAACTCTTTACGTGATTTATTCACAATAAGACGCAACCTCGAGTGTCGTATCGCTTTAATAAAACACTTACAAACACACGATAATAAAAAAAACTAAAATATTTAGAAATGGTTTATGGATAGCAACGCTGATCGCTGAGTAACAGGATTACGGTTTCTCTAACGATGAAATTACAGAATTATGGCCCTCTCGTAGCGTATTGCTTTAATAACGTACGTGTTTTTACACAGCAGCACATTTACGTACGGCGTGCGTTACCTTTTTGACTTTGGTGTTGCGGATGGTGAAGCGGCGCAGGGTGTAACAAGCGTGAACCTTGGTGCTCTTCAGCGTCACCACGATGTTGCCGTACTCCTCGCTGTTCTCCATCGGCCAGTACTGATCGCACTTCCTCTGTGAACACAAGGGGGCACAACACGTCATTCATTCATTCATTAAGGTCTGCTTTAACCTCTATAAGGGTCGCCCAGTGGGGGGATGCCCATGCGCCCAGCGTTTCAGGCACTGGGCGGATACAACCGGGCCAGCACGCCAATCTATATGCACTGTATATGGGGCAATTTAAAGCATTCAATTCACCTCGAATCCATAATTTTGGACTGTGCGAGGAAAACCGGACGAACGTATTATTTCGCCCTCACGTCTTCGGGGGCGGGGTCAAATCCCCACGAATGCATTTTATAATTTTAAGCGTTAGAAGAGCGTTGCCATGGTTACCGTCCCGACTCTTCTGTGTTGACTTTAGGAGGTCGGGGTTGTCGGGCCGTCGTAACGCCGCGCCGCCGGAGGCGCTCCCGCTGCCCGAGGCTTTTATGGCCCCATTGGAATCCTCTGTAATTAATTTGGGGGCCGTTCTCTATAACGTTTATTATAACACTCCGTACAGAAGGGCAAATAACGGGGGAGTGGGGGGGGGGGGGGGGGGGCGGCTGAAGGAGTTCCAGCTGAAATGTGATTATCTTCCGATGAAGCATAACCTTTCCAGACTATTAAAAACCGCCCCGGCTAATCTCCCCCCACCCCCACCCCCCCCCGAAGATGGCCTGGCCCCGTGATGAGCGGCGGCGGCGGCGTCTCCGCTGACCACACAAATATACAAAACACCTTTAACACGCCTACGGTTCAGACTCCCAACATTCCCTTGTTCACAGTTCGGGTCAGTGCGCCGTCCTTGGGGGGTGGGGTGGGGGTGGGGTGTTCCCCATGTTCCCCTGGAAAGAACGTTTCGGGCACTGGGCAGATACACCCAGGACAGGGCGCCAATCTATCACTGGGCTCACACACACTCACACTATATGGGGCAATTTAGTGCATTTCATTTATTCGCTACTAGGGTCGTGGAGTGAGGGGGGGGGGTGGTCCCCCATTTTCTCCAGGGGACAACGGATTTGGGCGCTGGGCAGATACACCCAGGACAGGACGCCAATCAATCACTGGGCACACACTCACTCACACAAAATCACTCTATGGGGCACTCTATGGGGCAATTAAGCACATTCAATTCATTTATTCACTACTAGGGTCGTGGGGGTTGGGTGGGTTCCCCATGACCATCCAGGGGAGAACATTTCGGGCGCTGGGCAGATACACCCAGGACAGGACGCCAATCTATTACTGAGCACACAAACACACACACACACACACACTCTATGGGGCAATTGAGCACATTCAATTCATTCATTCACTAATAGGGTTGTTGGGGTGGGGGGGTGTTCCCTATGTTCCGCAGGGGAGAACGTTCGGTGTTACACGTATACGGTATGTTGGAGCATATGCTGTATATACTGTTGGAACAGTAACACCCCCCCCCCCCCCCCCCAAAAAAAAAAAAAAAAAAAAAAAAAAAAAAAAAAACTTGCGTAACTCTGGAGGTTAAAGGTAATGAAGTGCACGCATTCCGGCTGTCTTTCTATCATTTCATTAAATAAAATAAATTAATTTAAAAAAAAAAAAAAAAAAACGGAATGAATCGGAACTCACCCGCCCTTTCTCCACCAGGTTGGTGATCATGACGATGATGCCGGTGTTCTGTTCCCACACCATCCTCCAGAAGTCCTCGAAGGTGGACTTGAGCGGACCCTGCGCCGCGATGTACGCCTTGGGCTTGTTGTAGCCCTGAGACGCAGAGCGAAGACGGCGTGATTACACCTTTAATGGACACCGCACTAATCTGACGCACAGGGATTAGGATAATCTGTACACCCGCATCCTATTCAAACCCCGAAATGTGTTACGGCGTTATAATTATCACTATTTCAATTCTAAAAAAAAAATAATAAATTTATTAATGAAAAAAAAATAATACAGAGCGGATTGTTGGCGTCTTTGTTTTCGACGGCGGCTTCGGATTTACGGTGTGATCACATGACGCATCTCATTAACGCTGTACGTTTAGCGCCATTCAGGGACCAAAAGTTTCCAGACTCACGGAGTCTAAAAAGAAATGATCAAAAAATACGACGACGGCATTAAGATCGCTGAAATCTACGATAAGTTCATAAAAAAAACAAAAAAAACAAAATGCGACAAAGAAGGTTCATGTAGCGAATGGCGTTAATGCTCTTTAACTACTTACATTAGTCTTTTATATTAAAATTTAAAAATAAAATAAAATACTGTATATATAAATTCTTTGTTCTGATTTTCGTATTAAACACGACATTTATTCTCCATAAAATGTGTTTTATGTATTTTGGCCTCTCTATGACGAATTAGCTGAATTTAATTTGATTTAAATGGAAACATGCGCCTCAGTTTTCATCGATTTCAGATTCCATCGATCGTTTGCGGACGAATTGGCGACGAAAGCGGAGGGTCCCACTGTATATTTTTTAAAATATATTAAAAAAAATATATAATGCTCTAATTTCTATAAAAGTTTATTCTGGTCTTTGGTCTTAAAAAAAGAGTCAGAGAGAGGTACGCGTCAGACGCATGCAGCATTCCCATTACTATGGTAACCACCATTCGTTTACATGTTATCCTTGTCGTTAAATTGGTGAAGCCGTTCGGAGGCGAGATGGCGAAACGCAGATCAAAGGCGGTGTATTTAAACGTGGAATTTTCGTTCGTCGAGGACGCGTTCCTCATTTTCTTAACGTAACTGCGTGCGTTTGCAAAAGTTTAGATGCGTTTTTTTCCGAAATGTTATTTTTTGAAAACAGAATTGGGTCGTTTTCGTATTCTTTAATAGAAGACGTGGGTTCTACGCTGAGACGCGTTGAGAACCCAGGCTCCGTTTTGCGTTGTGCTCCGTTTTTATTAGGGGTGAACTGCAATATTCGCTGATTCGACGATTCGATTCGGAGAACCGTAGTCGACTATGAACCTCATAGTCGAATGTACCATTTTGACCACATGGGGGCGCCCATGGCTGCTGCTAAGCATTAGTTTTTACATGAAATGTCTTTGTTTTCGTTATATATATAGCCTTTTGTCAAATAAAATCATCCTAATTTTTTTTTTTTTTTTTAGGTTTTTCCTTTGAAGTGGAAAAAAGTCCAGAACGGGGATCCCATTTACGGTGCTCTAGAAAAACAAGTAAAATATAAAAAAAAAAATCTTTTTTAAAAACCACGCTCATAGCGCCATCTTGTGGTGAAATTTTAACTTATTCGACTATCAGTCGACTATAGGGAAAATCTGACGAATCAGATTCGACTATGAAAATCCTTAGTTGAATACAGCCCTAGTTTTTATAAACGAATTAATTCGTGTACGAACAAAACAATAATCTCCCCATTTGAAAATTCTTCCTCGGCTGAAGATTTCACGACGGAGAAACAATTTTGAGACGCGATCTCTGCGGTGAGACGCCGACTCGTGACGCCGGTGCGAGGAACCTTTTGAGGAAGGCACTCACGTCTACGTAGTTAGCGTTGATGTAGTCACTGTGCTTGGAGTCCTTGCCGGCTAACGGCCTCAGCTTCACTCGACTGTGATCATCTGGAGGAGGGGACAGAGAGCGCCAGTGTGAGCAGCATACAGAGGAGCTGAGCGAGCGAGCGAGCGAGAGAGAGAGAGAGAGAGAGGATGATGATGATGATGCTCACATGCCACAATGTTGATGTATCGGTTCTTGTGCTTGTTGTCGGGGTGATTCGAATGTTCTGATGTGATCTTCATGTCCACCGTGCAGCGCTGCACCTCCTGCAAAACACACCGAGGGTGCATTAGAACCACGTCCCCAATTACCCAAGGATCCCAGACGGCTTCTATTAAACAAGAATAGCGCCTGCATGTGGTCAATGGCGGGAGTACAAGCTGCCGATCACATCTTTTTTACAGTCCGATAAATAACACCGAACGACATAAATTTTAAACTGAATTATTATTATTATTATTATTATTATTAACAAGAACTACAATATGACGTTCGACTGAAATGGTGCTTATATCATCTACCTGTAACATTTCAACCATATTTTTATAATATTCATTCATTCATCCATTAACTTCTGCTTTATCCTCTATTAGGGTCGTGGTGGGGTTCCCCATGCCCATCCAGGGGAGAACGTTTCGGGCGCTGGGCAGATACACCCAGGACAGGACACCAATCTATCGCTGGGCACACACTCACTCACACAGACACACTCTATATGGGGCAATTTGGAGAATTCAATTGACTTGATCCATGTTTTTGGACTGTGGGAGAAAACCGGAGAACCCGGAGGAAACCCATGCAGACACGGGGAGGACATGGAAACTCCACCCAGATGGGGATTCGAACCGGGAATCCCTGAGAGGAGAACGTGCTAAACCACTAAGCCACCGTGCCGCCTATTTTTGTAATATTCTATCACAAAAAGCACCAAGTTTTTTAGTAACATTTTTATTTTTATATTTTTATGCGATTAAATACATAATTCTCTACAACTACTAGATTTTAACTTTAAATTTGCTCGGTGACTAAGTCCTAAACACCAACTCGCACCCTACGTAGTGCACTACATAATCCACCCGTCAATTATGTTCCGCTTAATCCTCTACTAGGGTCATAGGGGTGGGGGGGGATCTATCACTGGGCTTACATTCACTCACACACACTCTATATGTGGGCGGAAACCCACGCGGACATGGGGAGAACATGCAAACTCCACACGGATTAGAATTCAAACCGGGAATGCCCAGCGCTGAGAGGAGAACATGCCAACCACTAAGCCACCGGACTATATTATATTGATATTTTTTATTTATTTATTTGGAAAAAAATATTCTATACACACTATATATATATATATATATATATATATATATATATATATATATATATATATATATATATATACAAAAGTATTTAAAGACACATAGTGTATAAGCATTTCAAATATATATATATATATATACATACCATGCATAAATAACACCCCCCTTAGACAATTTAACCTGAATTAACATTTTTACACCTTTTATATAACAATAATATTATATATATTTATTATAATAATAATTTATAATACATACACATGCTTTACGAGTGGCTCACATAGTTAATGTCGGAAACAGAATAAATATAATCTTTCCGATATCTAATAAAAAAGGCTCCCTAATAAAGGAGAATGTATCTGTGGATCCCCTGAGCCAGTTTTTGATCTTTTCCAGTTGTATAAATTGCGTTAGGTGCAATACCAGCAGTACCACAGCCTGCCACCAGAGGGCAATAGAGACGGTCCGGCCTCATGCCTGTCGATCCGGTCCACACATAAATCTACGATATGGACATTTCTCATGAAGACGACGTTTCTTTATTCCACGTTCTCCGCTCTCCCCTGTCCTCAGATGTCCGGAACGCGAGCGCCCGGGCTCGACGGCGCCCCCGTTCTGAAATCCGCGCCGGATGATAACACCGTGACATTTGTGGACGCCGAAGTCGGAGTGGCTCGGGGAGTGGATTAAACGCGGCCTGGCGGTGACCTCCCCCCCCCATTCCGCTTTGTACCTCCACGGGGCGCGTCGGGGTTGGTTGACTACAGGGGCCCGCCGGTCCGGAGTTCCGAGGTGACCGGGGGGCCGGGGGCCGTTTGTAGATAAGGGATGAATGGAAGGTGTGTTGATTATGTGACACTTCTGAGGCGTTTAAAAAACTGCCAACGGCAACAGATGCTGCAGAGGCTTCACCGACTGACATCTGTTCCCTTCACAACTCTCTCTCTCTCTCTCTCTCGCTCTCTCTCTCTCTCGCTCGCTCGCTCACACTTATCTTGTAGCATCATAAACATTTTTATTCAGCCCAGCTGGACGGACCGCTACCTTCACATTCCGGCGTTACATCTTTCCGTCATTTCCACTGTTTGGCCTTTCTCGCCTCGAGCCGTCCCGGTCCTGAGGTACCGCCGGAACGTCCCTGCAGCCCCCGCCAATGCAGCGCGTTTGTGCCGGCGGTGTGATCTTGGCAGGACGCACGCCGAGGACGGAATGAAAGGGCCCTCATGTTTAATTTATGGACAGCCGTGCTACGACTCGAACCCAAAACCAACCGCCTATAATGAATATCAATGCCCGAACGGTGGGATTACGGCATTATAAAGCCGGCTATTCAAAAATAAAGGAGGGCTGATATAACCGAGGCCAGAAGGGGGCAGCAACGCACAGCATAATTAAAAAAGGACGTCTAAAAGCCTCGCAAGAGAGAGACTTATTTCAACGTATTTCGCATTCGTCGTGTGTATCGTAGGTAATATTTGGCTTAGTGGTTGGCATGTTCTCAGCACTTTCTTCCCGTGGGGTTCCTCCGGGTTCGCCGGTTTCCTCCCACAGTCCGAAAAAGACATGGTAAATTGCCCCCATATAGTGTCATTGAAGTGAACGCTGATCGTCGGGTAACAGGATTCCGGTTTGGCTACTGATCGAATACTGCCTTCTTGTGGACAAATTTCAGAATGCAGTTTATAAAAAAAAAAAAAAAAAAAAAAAATGTACTGTACGTCACACGTTGCTACGAATGTGAAGCGCTCAGGGGGGCGTGTTATTGTCAGTGACATCACGGCTGGACGAACGGCTCAGCCAATCAGATTTAAGGAGCGGAGCTACCCGTTTTATCATCGTGATCATCGGTCATCGTCTCATCCCTGTTACCGTGACGATCGTTATGATTTCATGAAATGTCGTCCACGTGCGCACAATTTTTTGCTAGAACCCTATTCTACAAATAAAATTTGTCTTCCGTCGTAAGTGTTCTTAATGTTCCCTTCCTAACACCGTAACAACGTATTAAAACATTTAGGAGGCGTGTTCGGTTCAGACCGCGATACGTATGATGTTGTTAATTAATAACTTAAGCAAATGATGTTGATTATGAAGTATAGGCCCAAGCCTGCGCACATATATATATATGTACCGTATTTTCCGGACTATAAGGCGCACCTAAAAGCCTAAAATTTTCCCAGAAATCGGATGTGCGCCTTATACGTGTACTGAGTTCCAAATTCTATAAACGTATTGTTGTGCGACCGGGTGGTTTTTTTGTTCCACACATCGCCGCCCTGCTGGTCTGTGACTCCATGCGCGCTCATCTCACAGAAAAGCCGAGTGAAGAAAATTAATCTGGAGCTCGCCGTCATTCCGGGAGGATTAAATAAAGAACTCCGACCGCTGGACGTTGGCGTAAAAGGGGCGTTTAAAGTAAAGTCGCGGGCGGCGTGGGAGCGATGGATGATAGACGGTGAACACACGTTTACTAAAACTCGGGAGGCGGCGGCGGGGCGAGTTACGCCACCGTCTGTGAATGGGTCGTGGACGCCGAACGGCCTCCCGGAGACGAGACGGACTCGGACATCGATGAGAGGGAACACCGGAGTGCTCGATAGAGAACCAGCTTTTTAATTCAGACACAGAAGACGAGGACGCTGATGGATTTGTGGGAGAAGAGAGATTAAAATAATGTGTGTTTTATCGAGTAGTAGAATAAACTTCAATTATAAATCAGCGTTCTGCATCCTTTACTTTTCTTGTAGATCGTATGTTTTAGCGAGTGCCTTATAACACGCTGCCGTACAGAATAAGCACCGTACAGAAATAGAGTCCCTAATTCAGACTGCGCCTTATAATACGGTGCGCCTTATGGTCCGGAAAATACGGTAGTTAAATAAGAAATTGACTTCGCTTTGCGCAAAGTAATGGATTTCTGTACATACGTTCTTCCGTACGGACGTATGGACGCTACAGGTCCACACGGGCCAAAACAAACAGACTCGGGGTCAGCTTCTTTCCCAAAGCCATTACGATGCTAAACGGGATCCTGCACTAATTGGCACATCATTTTTACACACTACACGTCTATTTGCACAGAACATTTTTGCACGTGACTTTTCTATAGTTTTTTTCTATTTATATTTAATGCCATGTGCACTTTAAGGAGGAGCTTAAATCTCGTTATGATATATACTGTGTATGCGTGTTATAATGACAATGAAGGCTTTCTATTCTTTTCTTTAATGAAAACGTAGAACGTAATAAACGGCGTCAGTCGTCCTGAATGCGCTCGCTCGTGTTTAAATGCGTCGTCGGTGTTTAAAGACGGTAATTAACGCGGGTCACTGCGAAGGCCTCGCAGAGGGGTACACAGGTTAAGGGGGCGTCGTATGAACGGCGACTCGAATCCGTTCCGCCGGCGCACCGAGCGACAATGGACCTCCGGCTGTTCTCTTCCCCTCAGACCTTGGACTCGGGCCGGCGTTCCGTATTCAGGCGTAATTGCGGGCTCGAAACAGAACGCCAGAGGAGAATGCCAAAGCCCCTTGTAACCCCCCCCCCCCCCCCCAACACCCCCCACCCATCATCCCCGCCCTCTCCAGAAATTCCTTCAAAAACCTCCTACAGGAGGGAGGAGGGGGGGGGGTGGGGTGTGGGTGGGGACGCACACGATTCCGAAAAGGCCTTGCCAACGGCGCCGTGCTTCGTTCACCGGCCAACGCGCTACAAAGCAACACGTGAGGGACCCCAGGGGCCCCGTCCGAAGGGGGTTCTCCAGCCCTGTGTTCTGCGGCGCTGAAGAGAGACAGAGAGAGAGAGCACCGACGGAGAACCCCCCCGAAGGACAGAGCGGCCCCCGAACGGCTGAGTAACGCCGACGCGACTTTGACTGGTTCGTATCAAAACACTGAGGTTGCGTTGCGTTGTGTTCTCGCAGGTTCTCCTGAGACTCAGTTCCCGCTCCTCGGTGATCCCGACGGTTCCCCGTGGAACCAAACGAACTGAACTGATTCAGTTTCCATCGAATCAGAGATTCCCTTTAATCCTGTCCTGATTGTAGATGGAACTGTAGAACCCTAGAGATTTTTTATCAGGGGGGAGGGGGGGGTTCTCCATGCCCATCCAGGGGAGAACGTTTCGGGCGCTGGGCAGATACACCCAGGACAGGGCACACACTGGGCACACACTCACTCACACACACACTCTATATGGGGCAATTTGAAGAATTCAATTGACCTTGATCCATGCTTTTTGAACTGTGGGAGGAAACCGGAGAACCCGGAGGAAACCCACGCGGACACGGGGAGAATATGGAAACTCCACCCAGATTGGGATTCGAACCGGGATTCCCTAGTGCTAAGAGGAGAACATGCCAAACCACTAAGCCACCGTGCCGCCCATGTCACGGCAAATTTTAATAACTAAATACAGTATGGGTGCCTTAGTGGTTTAGCATGTTCTCCTCTCAGCACTAGGGAATCCCGGTTCGAATCCCAATCTGGGTGGAGTTTCCATGTTCTCCCCGTGTCCGCGTGGGTTTCCTCCGGGTTCTCCGGTTTCCACCCACAGTCCAAAAAACATGGATCAAGGTGAATTGAATTCTCCAAATTGCCCCATATAGAGTGTGTCTGTGTGAGTGAGTGTGTGGATTGGCGCCCTGTCCTGGGTGTATCTGCCCAGCGCCCGAAACGTTCTCCCCTGGATGGGCATGGGGAACCCCCCCCCCCCCCTCCCGGACGGATGGATGTCGTGACATCAGAAGACATTCACACTCGGATTAAAAAGCCGAGCCGACGGACAGCGATGTGAGTGTGAGGTGTTGAAGCGCCCGACCCGCCGTCGGAACATCCCGCCGTCGGAACATCCCGCCGTCGGAACATCCCGCCCCCCAAACCCCCCGAATCATTAGTTCTAATGCAGGCAGACGGGACGGATGATTCGAGACGCGTGGCGGCGCCCCTCTGTGGATTACTGATCGTTGGTCGTGGCGGCTCAGATTAATATGAACGTACTCCGCAGAGTCCGGCGGCTCGCCGCAGATGTGACATGATTTGCGGCGCCCGGACAAGAGAGGGGCAACCGAGGGGGGCAGTTACGTCCAGGACCATCTGCTCGACATGCACGCGGACGCCCGCGGGCAGACGGGGGTCGTAAAACACTCTCCCATTTACTGTCACACTGACGGAGATCTGCCAGTACGGCTTATAATGACATCCTGCCAAGTGTGTGTGTGTGTGTGTGTGTGTGTGTGTGTGTGTGTGTGTGTGTGTGTGTGTGTCTGTTACACACACACACACACACACACACACACACACACACACACACACACAGTGTATCGGTCATCTGTTCCAGCCACTGCACAGTTTCCCACTTTCCTAATTTACATAAAAATAAAAAAATAAAAAAATAAAAAATAAAAAAAACTGTAAGGCGCCAACAATCACGCCACAGTCAAAAGTGCCGAGTTTGCATTTTCCGTCACGACACACACATTTTTGGAAGTGCGTACCCATCACACACCACCTTACCTCGAAGTCCACGGAGAAGCCGTGCAGGTTGTTGGCGTAGAGGTCTGACGTGTGCTTGCTGAACTGTTTGACGGGAACGGCCTCCATGTCGTCTACAAATAAAAAGAAATCAATCAATCAATAGTTATAGTTATAGTTATGGGGGGGGAGGGGGGGTTCCCCATGCCCATCCAGGGGAGAACGTTTCGGGCGTTGGGCAGATACACCCAGGACAAGGCGCCAACCTATCGCTGGACACACTCATTCACACAGACACACTCTATATGGGGCAATTTGGAGAATTTATTTGACCTTAATCCATGTTTTTGGACTGTGGGAGGAAAGCGGAGAACCCGGAGGAAACCCATGCGGACATGGGGAGGACATGGAGACTCCACCCAGATGGGGATTCGAACCGGGAATCCCCAGCGCTGAGAGGAGAACATGCTAAACCACTAAGCCCATGTCACGGCATATTTTAATAAATAAATACAGTATGAGGGGGGCGGCACGGTGGCTTAGTGGTTTGGCATGTTCTCCTCTCAGCGCTAGGGATTCCCGGTTCGAATTCCTATCTGGGTGGGGTTTCCATGTTCTCCCCGTGTGTTTCCTCCGGGTTCTCCGGTTTCCTTCCACAGTCCAAAAAAACATGGATTCAAGGTGAACTGAACGCTCTAAATTGCCCCATATAGTGAGTGTGCGGGGGAGAACATGGAAACTCCACCCAGATTGGGATTCGAACCCGGAATCCTCAGCGCTGAGAGGAGAACATGATATATTTAATTAGGTGGGCGTCACGGTGGCTTAGCGGTTTGGCATGTTCTCCTCTCAGCGCTGGGGATTCCCGGTTGGAATCCCAATCTGGGAGGAGTCTCCATGTCCTCCCCGTGTCCGCGTGGGGTTCTCCGGTGTTTCCTCACACAGTCCAAAAAACATGGATCAAGGTGAATTGAGTTCTCCAAATTGCCCCATATAGAGTGTGTCTGAGTGAGTGAGTGAGTGTCCAGTGATAGATGGGCGCCCTGTCCTGGGTGTATCTGCCCAGCGCCCGAAACGTTCTCCCCTGGATGGGCATGGGGAACCCCCCCCGCGCGACCCTAATAGAGGATAAAGCGGAAGATGATGAATGAATGGATGGACGTTTAATTAGGAGAACCTGGTCGTGTGGCGGTGCGTCTGAATGGCAGACACGAGCGCCCGCCGTCCTGTGATTAAAGTAAACGGCGTGTCCCGGCACTGCGCTCGCGGTACGAACGTTGGACGAGCGTCGTAAAGCCAGACAGGTTTTGCGGGGAGCCTCCGCAGAACGGCGCCGGAATCCCGTAGCCGTCTTTATTAGGCGGCCGAGAAAGCTCATCAGTCCCCGTCCACGTTCTGATCGATGGCGTGATGGATTTTTACATCCGAGGATCATTACCCTAATCTAACAGAGGAGCGCCGTGGAATCCACTCCACCCCCCCGCCTCCACCCCCCGCCTCCACCCCCCGCCTCCTCACCCCGCCTCCACCCCCCGCCTCCACCCCCCGCCTCCTCACCCCTCTTACTCACACTTCTCGGGCCGCGAGACAGGTCCAATTATTTTTACATAGGAGCCCGAGAGGGCGGCGGGTGAGCGAGCGGGGCGATGCACCGGTGTGGACGACGGGGACGAAGCACGGGACGGTCGTCAGAGCTACGGGGAAGAAAGTCCGCAAATTAATTAATTAACTGTAAATATTATATATATATATATGACTCTGACCTACAGAACCATTTCTGGATCTGGCCCCTCCTACCTTCACTCTATCTTTTCAAAACACACTCCGACTCGTTCACTTCGCTCCACTGATGATCGCCCCCTGGTGGTCCCACCTCACCGAGGAGCTGATTCTCACTCGGTGGCGTTCACCACGGCAACATGATAGTACGATCTCCCCAACTCTGTCCGTAAGACAGAATCACTAAACAGTTTTAAGAAACTACTGAAGACGCATCTCTTTAACAAATACCTGTTGTTAAAAAAAAAAAAAAAAAGGGGGGGGGGGGGGGGCGCAGCATCGAATAACAATCAGGTTTGATGAACTTACAGTGTAGTTGGTTTTCTCCATGGCTTCTGACTTGTGGTGTTCTCATTTGTAAGACGCTTTGGATAAAAGCATCTGCTGAATGACTAAATGTAAATGTAAATGTAAATGTGAGTCGGAGGCGGCGGCAGCGTGAAATCGCTGGACGATCGAGAGTCACCCTAATCCCCGGCCACGCCCACTTTTAACCTCGTACTCCGTATCGCACCTCTCCATTTTAACGTATTTTCATTCATTCATTATCTTCCGCTTTATCCTCTATTAGGGTCGCGGTGGGGTTCCCCATGCCCATCCAGGGGAGAACGTCTCGGGCGCTGGGCAGACACACCCAGGACAGGGCGCCAATCCATCGCTGGGCACACACTCACTCACATAGACACACTCTATATGGGGCAATTTTGAGAATTCAATTGACTTGATCCATGTTTTTGGACTGTGGGAGGAAACCGGAGAACCCGGAGGAAACCCACGCAGACACGGGGAGAACATGGAATCTCCACCCAGATGGGGATTCGAACCGGGAATCCCTAGTGCTGAGAGGAGAACGTGCTAACCACTAAGCCACCATGCTGCCTTAACGTATTTTATTTGAGATATAAATAAAAACCGAATTGTTGTTTAATTTATAACGAAGTGGAAGACGCTGGCAACCCGACACTGTTTACTGACGACAGACCTGATGTCGTCATATAGAACAGAAAGTATTCAGTCATTACTGTAGAGTCAGATTGTAAATGTGAGTCATGAATGGTTGACTCGTGAATCGGTGATTCAGTGGGAGTTAACTCACCCGGGATGGGGATGACCGGGATGCTCTCATTGGGTACGACGCGGGGCGAGCTGCTGTCCTCCACGTAGAAGTGAGCCGTTTGGAAACATCTCCTGAAGAGACAGGAAACACCACGTCGTCATGACAACCGGATGAAACAAGTTTATTAATAAAAATAAAGCATTAATAAATAAACCGTCAACGTAACGTTCATTAACGCACGTCCATTCATATGAACCTGCAATTCTCGTGTTACCATAGCAACATGATTTCTAAGTGATACTTATTAACATACGGAGATTAGGCTTTCAACGACAAACTTAATTCAATTTATTAAATCTAAACAGGTTTTGAAAACGTTGCTCGCAACACACTCGCAAAAAAGGCGGGAAAGTAGGTTTAACATGTCAGCGTGACCGAGGGTGACAGGGGGCAGCAGTCAGCGGGTCCCGGGTTCGATTCCCAGTGGCGCGAACGCTGGTTCTTTTCTTGCGTGGAGTCTTCTCGACTTCCCGGCGCCGCTCATTTCAGCAGGACAACGCCAGGACGGATTCAGAATGAGCTTTGCGATGGCAGATCTCTCTTTTTAATAAAACGCAAGTACGGCTACAATTATTCATTCATTATCTTCCGTTTTATCCTCTATTAGGGTCACGGGGGGGAAGGTTGGGGGTCCCCATGCCCCATCCAGGGGAGAACGTTTCGGGCGCTGGGCAGATACACCCAGGACAGGGCGCCAATCTATCGCTGGGCACACACTCACTCACACATACACACTCTATATGGGGCAATTTGGAGAACTCAATTGACTTGATCCATGTTTTTAGACTGTGGGAGGAAACCGGAGAACCCTGAGGAAACCCACACAGACACAGGGAGGACATGGAAACTCCACCCAGATGGGGATTCGAACCGGGAATCTCTAGCGCTGAGAGGAGAACGTGCTAAACCACTAAGCCACCGTGCCGCCCCGGCTACAATTAGTATCACAAAATTTCCAAGGCTAATTAAAGGAACGGTCACGTGACCCAGTGGTAAACACGCCCCCCCCCCCCCCCCCCGGTCTTGACTCTGAGTGTGTTGCGGGCCCCCCGTCTTTAAAGTTGCTTGGATTTAAGAAACAGAATTAGGTTTATTATTAGGACCAATCGTCTTTTGTCTTTCTTTTAAAGTAAATAATTTCATTCATTCATTATCTCCCGCTTTATCCTCTATTAGGGTCGCGGTGGGGTTCCCCATGCCCATCCAGGGGAGAACGTCTCGGGCGCTGGGCAGATAGACCCAGGACAGGGCACCAATCCATCGCTGGGCACACACTCACTCACACAGACACACTCTATATGGGGCAATTTTGAGCATTCAATTGACTTGATCCATGTTTTTGGACTGTGGGAGGAAACCGGAGAACCCGGAGGAAACCCACGCAGACACGGGGAGAAGATGGAAACTCCACCCAGATGGGGATTCGAACCGGGAATCCCTAGCGCTGAGAGGCGAACGTGCCGACCACTAAGCCACCGTGCCGCCAGTAAATAATTTTACAAATAAAATAAAATAATTAAAAAGAATTTTCCCCCCGTATTTTTATAAAGGTTTATAAACTTTTTTTGGGAAACGGCGCAGGGTGCACGGCGATGAACAGCGCAACTGAAACAGGTTCGCTCTAAGCAGGCAGGCAGAGGGAGGGACCGGGGTGAGGAGTCAAAGCGTCGAAAGCAAACAAGGTGTCCGAGGCCGATCAGTCGTCGTCACGCTCGGCGGACCGGCGGCGGACTTACGACCCTTGATCCAGAGAACAAACACCGAGTAACGGCGCGCGGGGTGGAACGCGGACACCTTCACCACCCCCAGAACCCGGACGGTTACCTCCAGAACGGCGTTCCTGAGACAAACGGACGACGGGGACCTCAGAGAGCAGCTCAGCCGGTGAGGAGCGGCGGCGGCGACTCCCGGCGGGGGTGGAGAACGCGGGAGGGGAACGCGGAGACGGATCTACTTCGGCTGAGGGTTTGCGACAAACTGGTTCTGCCGGAAAGAAAACGACGGCGACGGACGCCTCCGAGAGACAGAGACAACAACAGGAACGTGGCCGGGCGAGGTGGAACGAGAGGAACAGGGCGCAGCGGTGAACGGGAACCCGGAGAGGCCGGTTTCAGGTCCTACCTGTACTTGACACACAGGAGGGAACACAAGCTGCTCATCCTCCGACAGAACGAGGACTCTCAGGAGGGGAACCGAAGGCGCCGCATTCTCCGCCGATGAGGCCGGGGGAGGGGGGGGCCGGGGTCCTGGTGGCGGTGGCGCTCGGTTATGTCCCCACCGCAGTCGGGGTCACCGCGGACCCGGGAACGGCCGCGGACATCGCCCTCCGGTCGCGAAGCGGAGACTGCGGGGGGAAGTTCAGCCGGTCTGAGATTTTCCTCTAAGGCGGATTTGATTACCCAGAGAACAGAGGTGACGGAGGGGCGGAACCCAGATTGCTCAATGGGATTAACTTTGCACGACATTTTACCCCACCCCTAACACCTGCTGCCTGGATGTGTCACACACACACACACACACACACACACACACACACACACACACACACACACACACACACACACACACACACACACTGCACTCCACAGCCTGGCATTCGTGCCTTGAAGACTAAACAATTTCTAAGTTCTGGAGGCGACCTTCATGGCTCCCATCGTGGACGATAATCAATAATCAATAATCAATAATCCTCGTCCGATCGGTTAATCGATCGCGGCTGCGGCGACGGAAAAATCGTCGGCAACGCATTCCGTCGTCGATTCGTGGCGTCGCAACCGCTTACGTCACCTGCAGCGCCTCGTCAACGCTGACAAGAAAAACAAACACAAGGCTTGAACAGAATGAGGCGGAGCTTCATTAATTATTAAGCTTAATGACACGCCCCACAGCCTCCAACCCCGCCGGAAGAACAGGGCGCCTGTCTATCGCTGGGCACACACACTCACTCACACAGACACACTCTATATGGGGCAATTTGGAGAATTGAAAAGAGCTTGATCCACGTTTTTTTGGACTGTGGGAGGAAACCAACGTGGACACGGGGAGGACATGGAAACTCGTTTTGGGCACTGGAGAGATACACCCAGAAGAGGGCGCCAAACTATCGCTGGGCACTCACTATCACACACACACACACACACACACTCCATATGGGGCAATTTGGAGAATTCAAATGAGCTTGATCCACGTTTTTGGGACTGTGGGAGGAAACCCATAAGGACACGGGGAGAACATGGAAACTTGTTTCGGGCGCTGGGCAGATACACCCAGAAGAGGGCGCCAATCTATTGCTGGGCACACACACTCTCGCACAGACACACACTCTTTATGGGGCAATTTGTAGAACTCAATTGACCTTGATTCACGTTTTTTGGACTGGGGGAGGAAACCGGAGAACCCTGAGAAAACCCACGGGGACACGGGGAGAACATGGAAACTCCACCCGGATTGGGGATTCGAACTGGGAATCCCTAGTGCTGAGAGGAGAACATGCCAACCACTAAGCCACCGTGCCGCCCCACGATATTATTGTGAGGTATCTATTTGGGTAATATTGATATAAACCATCCCTCCATTTTCTTCTGCTTTATCCTTTAAAAGGGTCGCAGGGGGAAGGGGGGGTTGTCCCATGCCCATCCAGGGGAGAACGTTTCGGGCGCTGGGCAGATACACCCAGAAGAGGGCGCCAAACTATCGCTGGGCAAACACTCACACACCCACACACCCACTCTATATGGGGCAATTTGGAGAACTCCCTTGACCTTGATCCACGTTTTTTGGACTGTGAGAGGAAACCCACGGGGAGGACATGGAAACTCGTTTCGGGCACTGGGCAGATACACCCAGAAGAGGGCGCCAAACTATTGCTGGGCACACACTCACACACCCACTCTATATGGGGCAATTTGGAGAGTTCAAATGAGCTTGTTCCATGTTTTTTGGACTATGGGAGGAAACCAACGTGGACATGGGAAGGACATGGAAACTCGTTTCGGGCACTGGGCAGATACACCCAGAAGAGGGCGCCAATCTATTGCTGGGCACACACTCACTCACACAGACACACTCTATATGGGGCAATTTGGAGAACTCCCTTGACCTTGATCCACGTTTTTTGGACTGGGGGAGGAAATCCACGCGGACACGGGGAGGACATGGAAACTCGTTTTGGGCACTGGGCAGATACACCCAGAAGAGGGCGCCAATCTATTGCTGGGCACACACACTCTCGCACAGACACACACTCTATATGGGGCAATTTGGAGAATTCAAATGAGCTTGATCCATGTTATTTGGACTGGGGGAGGAAATCCACGCGGACACGGGGAGGACATGGAAACTCGTTTTGGGCACTGGGCAGATACACCCAGAAGAGGGCGCCAAACTATTGCTGGGCACACACTCACTCTCACACAGACACACACACACACTCCATATGGGGCAATTTGGCGAATTCCATTGACCTTCAATGCATGTTTTTTGGACTGTGGGAGGCCCCCGTGGCGCCCGGCGACGTTATTGCGAGGTATTAATTTGTTTATACTGATATATTACGATTATTACGATATATTATGACGTTTACGGGAACATGTTTAATTAAAACGGACCGGAGTTCGTCAACACCGCGAGCGCATCTCATTACCAAACGGCCGTGGCGCTACGGCGAGGGAGATGGACGGAGCTCGGCGCGAGGGCCGTAATGAGAACGGCGGCGACAGAGAAGAGAGAACGGGCGCGATGTTCCGCAGATAAAGAACTCGTTAGCTTGCCTCTGTACGTCTTGCTGACAGTTCGAGGCCTGCAATCCGCGGCAAAGCCTGACCCAGTCCTTCAGACCGCAGGAGCCTCCTGACCTCCGCACACTTTCAATACAACACATGAAAGACAGGGAGACAAAGAGGGTTGAGGGAAGGGCAAAAAAAGAGAGAGAGAGAGAGAGAGAGAGAGAGAGAGAGAGAGAGAGAGAGAGAGAGCAGATTGAAGCAGGAAAACGGAATGAGTGACACTTCAGAGCAGGCGGCGCGAGAGCCGCGAAGGCGGCGATGCCGAGTAAAGACGGGTTTAATACCGCCGTTCCTGTCAGATTCGTTTCCACTCGACGGAACCGCGGCGTCTCGCTTTCACGGTCCGCACCTCGTATACCTCGCCGCTAATAACAGCATATGCTGCTTTCGCACGTTTAAACGCCTCGGCGAGTTCATCTCTTCCGCCACTAGTTGGAGCTTTTGTTTCCGTCGGAAACGGCAATCAGACGATGCGAGGTTCAAAAATTTCGAGGCGATCGGTGAGAACGAAGAACGGAACTCTACGTCCCCCATGCCCATCCAGGGGAGAACGTTTCGGGCGCTGGGCAGATACACCCAGAAGAGGGCGCCAAACTATCGCTGGGCACACACACACACACACTCTATAGGGGGCAATTTGGAGAGTTCAAATGAGCTTGTTCCATGTTTTTAGGACTGTGGGAGGAAACCCACACGGACACGGGGAGGACATGGAAACTCGTTTCGGGCGCTGGGCAGATACACCCAGAAGAGGGCGCCAAACTATCACTGGGCACACACTCACACACATTCTATAGGGGGCAATTTGGAGAGTTCAAATGAGCTTGTTCCATGTTTTTAGGACTGTGGGAGGAAACCCACACGGACACGGGGAGGACATGGAAACTCGTTTCGGGCGCTGGGCAGATACACCCAGAAGAGGGCGCCAAACTATCGCTGGGCACACACTCACACACATTCTATATGGGGCAATTTGGAGAGTTCAAATGAGCTTGTTCCATGTTTTTAGGACTGTGGGAGGAAACCCACGCGGACACGGGGAGGACATGGAAACTCGTTTCGGGCGCTGGGCAGATACACCCAGAAGAGGGCGCCAAACTATCGCTGGGCACACACTCACACACACTCTATATGGGGCAATTTGGAGAGTTCAAATGAGCTTGTTCCATGTTATTTGGACTGTGGGAGGAAACCCACACGGACACAGGGAGGACATGGAAACTCGTTTCGGGCGCTGGGCAGATACACCCAGAAGAGGGCGCCAAACTATCGCTGGGCACACACTCATACACACTATATGGGGCAATTTGGAGAGTTCAAATGAGCTTGTTCCATGTTATTTGGACTGTGGGAGGAAACCCACGCGGACACGGGGAGGACATGGAAACGCGTTTCGGGCGCTGGGCAGATACACCCAGAAGAGGGCGCCAAACTATCGCTGGGCACACACTCACTCACACACACACACTCCATATGGGGCAATTTGGAGAATTCAAATGACCTTGATCCACGTTTTTTGGACTGTGGGAGGCCCCCGTGGCGCCCGGCGACGTTATTGCGAGGTATTTATGCGAGGTTCAAAATTCGAGGCGATCGGTGAAAACGAAGAACGGAACTCTACGTCTCTGCGGCGGAACGCTTTAGATCTGATTTAATTTATTAATTAATTCATTCATTATCTCCCGCTTTATCCTATAGTAGGGTCGGGGGGAGGGGGGGGGTTCCCCATGCCCATCCAGGGGAGAACGTTTCGGGCGCTGGGCAGATACACGCAGAAGAGGGCGTATCTGGGGCGTTTTTAGGACTGTGGGAGGAAACCCACGCGGACACGGGGAGGACATGGAAACTCGTTTCGGGCACTGGGCAGATACACCCAGAAGAGGGCGCCAAACTATCGCTGGGCAAACACTCACACACACACACTCCATATGGGGCAATTTGGAGAACTCAATTGACTTGATCCATGTTTTTGGACTGTGGGAGGAAACCGGAGAACCCGGAGGAAACCCACGCGGACACGGGGAGAACATGGAAACTCCACCCAGATTGGGATTAGAACCGGGAATCCCTAGCGCTGAGAGGAGAACGTGCCGACCACTAAGCCACCGTGCCGCCTAATTTAATTTGATTGAATTTAATTCGTTCACGTCATGTGCCCCATGCGAAGTTTTTAGATGGAAAAGAAAAAGAGCAAAGGCATCGAGCTGAAGAGGAAAATCATTTAAAAAATGAAGATCGCCGAAATCGACCGCGTGTACGGCAAGTAGCGATGACTGTGGCGACAAAGGAAGCGAGTGTTTACACCGGATAAGGCGAATGTAGCGTCACACGTTGGATCTAAAACGCCGTTCTGTGAAACGTTTGTTTACAATTTACATTAGATTATATACATATACCTTTAAAATGATAAAATACTGTATATGTATATATATAATTGAGGGCGGCACGGTGGCTTAGTGGTTAAGCATGTTCTCTCAGTGCTGGGGATTCCCGGTTTCGGAGTTTCCATGTCCTCCCAGTGTCCGTGTGCACACTCTATTGCCCCATATAGACATTCTCCCCTGGATTGGCCACCCTAATATATATGTATATTATATATAGGGCAGTACGGTGACTTAGTGGTCGGCACATTCGCCTCTCAGCACTAGGGATTCCCGGTTCGAATCCCCATCTGGGTGGAGTTTCCATGTTCTCCCCGTGTCCGCGTGGGTTTCCTCCGGGTTCTCCGGTTTCCTCCCACAGTCCAAAAACATGGATCAAGTCAATTGAATTCTCCAAATTGCCCCATATAGAGTGTGTCTGTGTGAGTGAGTGTGTGCCCAGCGATGGATTGGCGCCCTGTCCTGGGTGTATCTGCCCAGCGCACAAGACGTCGTGTTTATTATTACAATCGATAAACACGAATTTTATTCGCTATTAACTGTGTTTTATGTATTTTGGAGTCTCTAGTACGGATTTATTGTAGTTACGTTGATTTAAACGGAAATATTCGCCTCAGTTTCGTCGATTTCAGATAACCGATTGTTTGCATTTTTTAAAAATGAAATAATAAAATACTGTATATATATATATATGTGAACGCCGTTCTGTTAAACGTTTGTTTACTATTTACATTAGTCTTTCATATAGATTTTTAAAATAAAATACTGTATATATATCATTTCTTTTTTTGTGTTTTTTTATTATTAAACACGACTTTTATTCGCTATAAACTGGGTTTTATGTATTTTGGATTCTCTAGTGCAGATTTATATGATTTACGTTGATTTAAACGGAAATATTTGCCTCAGTTTTCATCGATTTCGGATATTACCGAAAACGGAGTTTGTGTACGTTACACTGTACGTAACGCACACACACACACACACACACACACACACACACACACACACACACACACACACTTAGGGTTAAAATGGCGGATGTCGTGTACCTGAGTTTACGGAGACGGTAAAGCACGAGTCAGCAGCTACGATAATAACGTCAAACTAACCGCAGACAATGTAAATTTATTCATTCATTCATTATCTCCCGCTTTATCCTCTATTAGGGTCGCGGTGGGGTTCCCCATGCCCATCCAGGGGAGAACGTCTCGGGCGCTGGGCAGATAGACCCAGGACAGGGGGGCAATCCATCGCTGGGCACACACTCACTCACACACACACTCTATATGGGGCAATTTAGAGAAATCAATTGACTTGATCCATGTTTTTGGACTGTAGGAGGAAACCGGAGAACCCGGAGGAAACCCACGCAGACATTGTGAGAACATGGGAACTCCACCCAGATGGGGATTCGACCCGGGAATCCCTAACGCTGAGAGGAGAACATGTTAACCACTAAGCCACCGTGCCGCCACAACGTAAATTGTTTTTTTTTAAATTTATTTAGTATTTTCAGGATTGTGGTTTTGAGAACCTGCTGTTTTTTTTGCGTTGCCTGTCGTGAGGTGACCTCATGACCTCATGACCTCATGACCTCATGACCCAGCCGCTTCTGAGGTGAAAGTCTGGACCGTTTTAAACGTAACCCTCGACGCGTGAAACATCGAAAGCCCCTGCGTTCTACTTTGTCCCCGCACTCCGTCTTCCTGCAACTCTATTTAAGAGCCTGCTTCAGTCAGCCTGCAGGGGGGGCCGTGACAGCCGCGCCGTCCCGTACACATGCTTCACCGCGGCGGTGCCCCGCGGCGGGGACGCCGACCCTCTTCATCTTGCTTACCGTCACATGTGGGCCACAAAGTGGATGCGGAGACATTCCTCTTACCTGCTCTAGGGTTCCGTGGTTCTGTACAAACGCTACGGGACTACAGGCGATAAATCACACACACACACACACACACACACACACACACACACACACACACACACACACACACACACTCTGGAACGCCACAGCAGTGGATCTAACAAGCGAGTGTGATGAATAAGCCCCGAGGTGGACGAGTGTCTTGGGTCCTTATGTAGAGTACTGTAGAACAGGGTCCTGGTGGAATTGGTATGTTTTTCCACGTTCCGTACGGGTTCCCTTTGACAGTGCAGGTTCTCGTAAACTGTCCCAAGACCTGTGATTGTTCTGGTTTTGTTGTTTAGTGTTTAATCTTTAGAGAAACCGGAATCCTGTTACGCAGCCATCAGCGTTTCCTTTATAAACTGGACACGATGACGTAGATTCATTCATTCATTCATTATCTCCCGCTTTATCCTCTATTAGGGTCGCGGTGGGGTTCCCCATGCCCATCCAGGGGAGAACGTCTCAGACCCAGGACAGGGTGCCAATCCATCGCCGGGCACACACTCACTCACACACACACTCTAAATGGGGAAATTTGGAGAAAACCGGAGAAACCGGAGGAAACCCACGCAGGCACGGGGAGAACATGGAAACTCCACCCAGATGGGGATTCGAACCGGGAATCCCTAGTCCTAAGAGGAGAACATGCTAACCACTAAGCCACCGTGCCGCCACGATGACGTAGATATAAAATATAAATAAATATTTATTATAGCGTGTTTGTACGTGTTTTATTAAAGCAATAAGACACTCGGGGTGGCTTAGCATGTTCTCCTCTCAGCGCTTGGGATTCCCGGTTCGTATCCCCATCTGGGTGGAGTTTGCATGTTCTCCCCGTGTCCGCATGGGTTTCCTCCGGGTTCTCCGGTTTACTCCCACAGTCCAAAAACATGGATTCAAGGTAAATTTAATGCTTTAAATTGACCCATATAGTGTGTACAGTATGTCTGTGAGTGAGTGTCTGCCCGGTGATAGATTGGCGCCCTGTCCTGGGTGTATCCGCCCAGCCCCTGAAATGTTCCCCCCCCCCCTGCAACTCTAGTGAAGGACTAAACGGAAGATAATGAACGAATAAATAAATGAAGTGTAAGTTAAAACACTAAGGCACTAGTTACACACCAACAAATGCTGGGATAGGTTTCAAATCAACCCACTCCCACACAGACGCAGGGAGAACATGCAAACTCCATACACACGTCTGGAACGACACCCAAGGACGTCCGATGCCGAGGCGACCCACGTCGGAACACTCTGTAAACGTAAAATCTCACCTCCAGTACACGAGAACCGCCAGCAGGAGGACGAGGCAGAGGAACGTGAGCGCAGACACCACCACCAGAGGGATGATCCACTCCATCCGCCCCGCCCCCGGAACCGGCCGCATGTTCGTCACCACCGTCCGTTCTGGAACAAGAGCAGCAGATAGTTTACGATTCAATAATATTTATTAGGGGTGAGCTGCAATATTCGCTGATTCGACGATTCGATTCGGAGAACCGTAGTCGACTATGAACCTCATAGTCGAATGTACCATTTTGACCACATGGGGGCGCCCATGGCTGCTGCTAAGCATTAGTTTTTACATGAAATGTCTTTGTTTTCGTTATATATATATATATATAGCCTTTTGTCAAATAAAATCATCCTAATTTCTAGAAAAAAAAAGAAAAACAAAAAAAAAGTTTTCTTTTGTTAGAAAAACAAGTAAAATATATTTAAAAAAAAATCTTTTTAAAAAACTATGCTTATAGCGCCATCTTGTGGTGAAATTTTAACTGATTCGACTATCAGTCGACTATAGGGAAAAATCTGACGAATCAGATTCGACTACGAAAATTTGTAGTTGAATACAGCCCTAATATTTATAAAGCAGGTCGTTCCGCTCCTCAAATCTGATTGGCTGAACTGTTTGTCATTGATGACATCATCGCTCAGGTGCGTCACACCTCTGAGCGCTTCACATTCGTATCGATGCGTGATGTACAATACGTTATTTTCATAAAGCATGAATTTATGTCCCGTACACTATTAAAGGTAAACATGCCGTTGTTTTTGGTGACGTGATGGTTTTAAATATTAACTCTTTATTTTTTTTGTAGCTGGTGATCAACACGATAATAAACTTTGTACTTTGTAAGTGTTAACGTGACTGGAATGTTAACTCAACACCATAAAGTCAATAAAATACAACTCTGCGCTCGGCGTGTGTGTGTGTGTGTGTGTGTGTGTGTGTGTGTGTGTGTGTGTGTGGACTCTGACCTGCCTGTTTAACTATGCAACAATGGCCATGTGCTTCCTTATAAATAAAACACACACTCTCACACACACATACACTCACATACAAAACACCCACTCACACTCACACATACACACACACACATACACATACATACACACTCACACAAACTCACATATACACATATATACATACAGACACACTCTCATACTCACATATACACACATACACATACAGACACACACACACACACACTCACATATACACCTCTCTCAGTCTGTCTCTCTCTCTCTCACTCTCTCTCTCTCTCAGTCTGTCTCTCTCTCTCTCACTCTCTCTCTCTCAGTCTCTCTCTCTCTCTCAGTCTGTCTGTCTCTCTCTCTCTCTCTCTGTGTGTCTCTCTCTCTCTCAGTCTCTCTTTCACTGTCTCTCTCTCTCTCTCTCTGTCTCATGCTGTCTCTCTCTCACTCAGTCTCTCTCTCTCTCTCTGTCTCATGCTGTCTCTCTCTCTCTCTCTCAGTCTCTCTCTCTCTCTCTCTCTCTCTCTCTCTCTCTCTGTCTGTCTGTCTCTCTCTCTCTCTGGGTGGTCTCTCTAAACAAGGCGCACACAGCGGTCCGAGCTGAGCAGCATCACAAACCGCGGGTTCCTTTCAGGAGTCCGCGTTACGGATTGAGAACCCCCGCCGAAGCCGCGGCTCCCGGACTCCCGGGGCGCCGTGGAACCACGCTGCGACGCGCCGAGTTAACACGCCACGCCACGCCACGCCACACGCCACGCCGTCTGCAGACTCATTAATCTGTAAACAGGAGTTTCCATCAGAGCACAGGCACGCGCAGAACGAACGTGGACAAACACGGAACCAGTGCAGAACAGCTAAATATGGAGTCCCCACGTGTCCCCCCCCACCAACCCCCCACAGCTGAGACAACGTTCCGTCTCATCCTCTCTGGATGCGTAAACTAGGCCAGCCTTCTGCGGCGGGAGCGACGGCGTTCCGAGGTGGGAACGCGAGGGGAAGCAGACGGATTCCGAATTAAAGAGAAGAGGACGACGCAGACGGAAGGACACGGCCGTCCAGGACCAGACCGTCATCCGTTCAGCGGTCGTCGGTGGTGCCGGTGACCGGCGCTACGGCAAAATCGTTAATAACAAATGTAATCTATAAACGTAAATTAATAATAAACGTTAATAATAAACGTACATTCATAATAAACGTTAATAATAAATATAAATTAATAAGCGTTAATAATAAACATAATCTATAAACGTAAATTAATAATAAACGTTAATAATAAACGTACATTAATAATAAACGTACATTAATAATAAACATTAATAATAAATGTAAATTAATAATAAACGTTAATAATAAACGTAAATTAATAATAAACGTTAATAATAAATGTAAATTAATAATAAACGTAAATTAATAATAAACGTTAATAATAAATGTAAATTAATAATAAGCGTTAATAATAAACATAGTCTATAAACGTAAATTAATAATAAACGTTAATAATAAACGTAAATTAATAATAAACGTTAATAATAAATGTAAATTAATAATAAGCGTTAATAATAAACATAATCTATAAACATAAATTAATAATAAACGTTAATAATAAACATTAAATTAATAATAGACGTTAATAATAAACGTAATCTAGTTCGGACTTTAAAGTGAACGTCGCCAACGATAAAAAAAAAAAAAAAAAAGCCATCTAGTGGCCACAATACAGAATACAATTCATAAACAACAACCACAACAGGCTCAGTGCTCGGAAACCGGCGCGCTGTTTATTAGTGCGATTACCGTATATGGAATTCACTCTACTGTAAAACAACTTTAATCCGGCCCACAGGTGTTGAGGGCCGGCTCATTGGCGGTTGTTCCGGCGGGGGCGTGTCCTGGTGGTAAGCACCGAACATGCGGCCTATCCCGGCTCCATTACTGTAATGCATCACTCGCCGGTCTCCCAGCTCGCACCATCAGGCCTCTCAC
>JAFMOC010000471.1:0-22500 GCA_019802505.1 Corydoras sp. C115
ATTTTATTTTTTTTTGTAAACCAGCTTTGTGCAATACAAATGGATATTTGTCATGCAAATAAAGCTTTTAAATTGAATTGAAATTGAGAGGACAGAGAGATGAGAGAGACAGAGAGAGAGAGACAGAGAGAGAGACAGAGAGAGAGAGAGACAGAGAGAGAGAGAGAGACAGAGAGAGAGAGACAGAGAGAGAGAGAGAGAGAGACAGAGAGAGAGAGAGAGAGACAGATGAGAGAGAGAGAGACAGAGAGAGAGGAGACAGAGAGAGAGAGAGACAGAGAGAGAGAGACAGAAGAGAGAGAGACAGAGAGAGAGAGAGAGGACAGAGAGAGAGAGAGAGACAGAGAGAGAGAGAGACATGAGAGAGAGAGAGAGACAGAGACAGAGAGAGACAGAGAGAGAGAGAGAGAGAACAGAGAGAAGACAGAGAGAGAGAGACAGAGAGAGAGAGAGAGAGAGACAGAGAGAGAGAGAGACAGAGAGAGAGATTGAGAGACAGAGAGACACGAGAGAGAGAGAGACAGAGAGAGAGAGAGAGACAGAGAGAGAGAGACAGAGAGAGAGAGACAGAGAGAGAGACAGAGAGACAGAGAGAGACAGAGAGAGACAGAGAGAGACAGAGAGAGACAGAGAGAGAGAGAGACAGAGAGAGAGAGAGAGAGAGAGAGAGAGACAGAGAGAGAGACAGAGAGAGAGACAGAGAGAGAGACAGAGAGAGAGAGACAGAGAGAGAGAAACAGAGAGAGACAGAGAGAGAGACATCAGGACCTAAATCAATGACGTGATTTATGATAGGAACTGATAGGACATAAATGACAGGAACTAAAGTGGGAACTACAGCAGGGAACTACAGAGGGGACTACAGAGGGAACTACAGAGGGGACTACAGAGGGAACTACAGCGGCGGTCCCCGGTCTCATGGGTACTCACCTTTCTTATACGCACATCCCTGACAGTAGTGTGAGCCGGACTGATGGACGGAGCTCTTACAGATCCTACAGGTGGCAAAGCCGGCCTTACCATACGGATCAAACCTGAGGAACCAGGGTACAGAGGGTCAATCAATCAATCAATCAATCAATCGATCGATCGATCGATCGATCGATCAGTGGAGCAACAACGTTAGCGTTAAATAAACAAACCTGGACTTCTTCGACGTTAACATTTTATTCTCGTTGATCTTCCGTCCACCGCTTTCTGAAACACAGACAATCAATAAACAGACGATCAATCATCAATCAATAAACAGACGATCAATAAACAATCAATAAACAGACGATCAATAAACAATCAATAAACAGACGATCAATAAACAATCAATAAACAGACGATCAATAAACAATCAATAAACAGACGATCATCAATCAATAAACAATCAATAAACAGACGATCAGCTGCCAATTCATTCATTCATTATCTCCCGCTTTATCCTCTATTAGGGTCGCGGTGGGGTTCTCCATGCCCATTCAGGGGAGAACGTTTCGGGCGCTGGGCAGATACACCCAGGACAGGACACCAATCCATCGCTGGACCCACACTCACACACACTATATGGGGCAATTTGGAGAACTCAATTGATCCATGTTTTTGGACTGTGGGAGGAAACCGGAGAACCTGGAGGAAACCCACGCAGACACGGGGAGAACATGGAAACTCCACCCAGATTGGGATTCGAACCGGGAATCTCTAGAGCTGAGAGGAGAACATGCTAAACCACTAAGCCACCGTGCCGCCTCCGGCCGTCAATCATCCATCAATAAACACAGACGATCGGCCGTATATTTATATATATTTATATATTATGTTTATAGTTTAAATATTCTATACATTTATACCTGTAGTTGTATATTATATATTTATTTATAGTTGTATATTATATATATATTTATAGTTGTATATTAGTATATTTCACACATCTATATACTGTATTAAAAAATTTTTTTTTTACAAAATAAAAATAAAAAATTCTCATTTTCTTCTTTAAAATTTAATTTAAATGATAACTTTGGGGGCGGCACGGTGGCTTAGTGGTTAGCACGTTCGCCTCTCAGCGCTAGGGGTTCCCGGTTCGAATCCCTATCTGGGTGGAGTTTCCATGTTCTCCCCGTGTCTGCATGGGTTTCCTCCGGGTTCTCCGGTTTCCTCCCACAGTCCAAAAACATGGATCAAGTCAATTGAATTCTCAAAATTGCCCCATATAGAGTGTGACTGTGTGAGTGAGTGTGTGCCCAGCGATGGATTGGCGCCCTGTCCTGGGTGTATCTGCCCAGCGCCCGAAACGTTCTCCCCTGGATGGGCATGGGGAACCCCCCCCCCCCACCGCGACCCTAATAGAGGATAAAGCGGGAGATAATGAATGAATGAATGAATGATAACTTTTGGAGGGGTCAGTGACCCCTCATTTCCTTCTCATCTCATGTACCACATGTGATATTAATGATAATAAAATCTTCTTGGGCGGCACAGTGGTTTGGCATGTTCTCCTCTCAGCACTAGGGATTCCCGGTTCAAATCCCCATCTGTGTGGAGTTTCCATGTTCTCCCCGTGTCTGCGTGGGTTTCCTCCGGGTTCTCCGGTTTCCTCCCACAGTCCAAAAACATGGATCAAGTCAATTGAGTTCTCCAGATTGCCCCATATAGAGTGTGTGTGTGTGTGTGAGTGAGTGTGTGTCCAGTGATAGATTGGCGTCCTGTCCTGGGTGTATCTGCCCAGCGCCCGAGACATTCTCCCCTGGATGGTCATGGGGAACCCCCCCCCCCCCGCCCCTAATAGAGGATAAAGCGGAAGATAATGAATGAACCTTGAATCTTCTTGAATCAGCTGTCAATCATCCATAAACACTGAAGATCAAAGTGAGTGTTCAAACTCAGTATTAAAAAAAAAATAAATAAATAAAAAAAAAAAAAAATAAATAAAAAAAAAAAAAAAAAAAACGAACGTTCGTTCACATTTAGACCCTAAAAGCCATTTAATCATATAGCAGACACTTTTAAGCGACCAATACGGGCACGTCTCAGAGCTGGGACTCCCAGTTCGAATAGGTGGAGTTGGCATGTTCTCCCCGTGGGTTTCCTCCGGGTTCTCCGCTTCACTTCCACAGTCCAAAAAACATGGTTTTATGGTTAATTGAGTTCTCCAAATTGCCCCATATAGAGTGTGTATGTTTGTGTGAGTAAGTGTGTGCCCAGTGATAGATTGCCCCCCCTGTCCTGGGTGTATCTGCCCAGCGCCGGAGACGTTCTCCCCTGGATGGGCATGGGGAACGCCCCCCCCCCACAAACCTAATAGAGGATAAAGCGTGGGATAATGGATGGATTTACCAACATCCCAACCTTATGGTTAGGGTCAGATCACAGGGTTGGCACAGCGCCCCCTGGAGCAATGAGGGAACCAGCAGTGGTAACATTAGTGGACCTGGGATTCGAACCCACAACCTTCTGCTCGACAGCCACCACCCCCTTAAACCCGACCCCCCCCGTACGTACCCGTGGTGTTCCTCGCGCCGTCCTTCCAGGTGTCCGGAGTGATCACTCGTCCAAGTTTCTTCTCACCTGGTGGAGAACGTTCGAGAGCAAACGTGAGAAAAAAATAAACTGAATTTACATAGATATAGAGCAGCTATGGAGCGGGTGGATGAACACATGGGTCCACATGGGTTTCCTCTGGGTTCTCCGGGTTTAGTCCCACAGTCCAAAAACATGGATTCAAGGTGACACCCGTTGGTGGATAAATAAACCGTGTTTATAATTAGAAACGAATATCTGCGCTTAGGGCGGCACGGTGGCTTAGTGGTTTGGCATGTTCTCCTCTCAGCACTAGGGATTCCCGGTTCGAATCCCCATCTGGGTGGAGTTTCCATGTCCTCCCCGTGTCCGCGTGGGTTTCCTCCGGGTTCTCCGGTTTCCTCCCACAGTCCAAAAAACATGGATCAAGGTCAATTGAGTTCTCCAAATTGCCCCATATAGAGTGTGTGTGAGTGAGTGAGTGTGTGTCCAGTGATAGATTGCCCCCCTGTCCTGGGTGTATCTGCCCAGCGCCCGAGACGTTCTCCCCTGGATGGGCATGGGGAACCCCCCCCCCCCCCAATAGAGGATTAAGATAATGGATGGAGGGCGACACGTGGCTTAGTGGTTTGGCATGTTCTCCTCTCAGCGCTAGAGATTTGAATCCCCATCTGGGTGGAGTTTCCATGTCCTCCCCGTGTCCGCGTGGGTTTCCTCCGGGTTCCTCCCACAGTCCAAAAACATGGTTCAAGGTCAATTGAATTCTCCAAATTGCCCCATATAGAGTGTGTGTGTGTGAGTGAGTGTGTGCCCAGTGATAGATTGCCCCCCTGTCCTGGGTCTATCTGCCCAGCGCCTGAAACGTTCTCCCCTGGATGGGCATGGGGAACCCCCCCCGCAACCCTAATAGAGGATAAAGCAGAAGATAATGAATGAATGAATATTAACTCGGGCGGCACGGTGCCTTAGTGGTTTGGCATGTTCTCCTCTCAGCGCTAGGGATTCCCGGTTCGAATCCCCATCTGGGTGGAGTTTCCATGTCCTCCCCGTGTCCGCGTGGGTTTCCTCCGGGTTCTCCGCTTTCCTCCCACAGTCCAAAAACATGGATCAAGGTCAATTGAGTTCTCCAAATTGCCCCATAGAGAGTGTGTATGCGTGTGTGAGTGTGTGTGTGTGCCCAGTGATAGATTGCCCCTCTGTCCTGGGTGTATCTGCCCAGCGCCCGAGACGTTCTCTCCTGGATGGGCATGAGGACCCCCCCCCCCCCTCCCCCCAACACTAATAGAGGATCAAGCTGAAGATAATGAATGAATGAATATCTGCGCTTAAAGGAACACAATCTGGCAACCCATCCGTTAACCGTCTAATAAAACGTAAACGTATCGAATGATCGGAATCAGAATACTGTTTTTAATCCCCGGGATGAAGCTGCAGATTAAATCTTTTTAAACTTTATTCCGAATTTAAGCGTTTAAACTACTAATCCGATTTATTCCTTATTTTTAATTAAGCTTTAATTTACGGAACAGTCGCAGTTGAGGCAAAAGAGCCGGGTCGCGTCCCAAACCGCCGTCTGCATACTACTGAGTGCGTAGTGATTCCGACGACAGCGCCGCAGATTTCACCCCCTACATAGTGTTACTCACTGCGATTTGGGACGCGGCCACAAACGCAGCCAGTTCGCTGGTAAACAAGAACGCCGCGCTCACAGCCGACGCTTAAACTCGCTCACGGTTTAATTTCACGACTAAAATCTGGAGAGATTTAAACGACTAACGACATAAAAAAACGACATTCCACTCACATTTCTCACAAACCATGACTGTAATGAAACAACGCCGCGGCCTAACAGCGTCAAAACACCACGACTCAGAACCCGAACGAGCCTCCGGAGTCGAGTTTCAAAATAAAAGACTCTACAACCGACGATAATCATTCATTCATTCATTCATTCATTATCTCCCGCTTTATCCTCTATTAGGGTCACGGGGGGGTTCCCCATGCTCATACAGGGGAGAACGTTTCGGGCGCTGGGCAGATAGACCCAGGACAGGACGCCAATCCATCGCTGGACACACACTCACTCACACAGACACTCTATATGGGGCAATTTGGAGAACTCAATTGACTTGATCCATGTTTTTGGACTGTGGGGAACCCGGAGGAAACCCACGCGGACACGGGGAGGACATGCAAACTCCACCCAGATGGGGATTCGAACTGGGAATCCCTAGTGCTGAGAGGAGAACATGCCAAATCACTAAGCCACCGTGCCGCCCGACGATAAACACGTCATAAATAATTATTCATTCATTCATTATCCTCCGCTTTATCCTCTATTAGGGTCGCGGGGGGGGGGGGGGGTTCCCCATGACCATCCAGGGGAGAACGTCTCGGGCGCTGGGCAGATAGACCCAGGACAGGGCGCCAATCCATCGCTGGGCACACACACACACGCTATATGGGGCAATTTGGAGAACTCAATTGACTTGATCCATGTTTTTTGGACCGTGGGAGGAAACCGGAGAACCCGGAGGAAACCCACGCGGACACGGGGAGGACATGGAAACTCCACCCAGATGGGAATTCGAACCCGGAATCCCTAGCGCTGAGAAAACATGCCAAACCACTAAGCCACCGTGCCGCCCGATGATAATCATGTCATAAGTAATTAATTAAAAAACTAAAGTGTGCTTACCTCCTAAGACGACAAATAAAAAAAAATAATAATAATTCTAAGTGCTTATGTTCAGTTTAAATTTGTTATGTTGTTAATTTTACAGTACGGTTTAATTGTTTGTATTTATTTACATTATATTATAACACCTGGCTTTATTTTGAATAGCGCCATTCAGTAATTAATTCATTAATTAGCGGTTCAAATTGATTTAGTAAACAGGCAGTAAGAGAGCGCTGCAAATTAACATAATAATAAATAAAGTGAGCAGACAAACGCGCTCGTGCAGCGCTGCAACGCGTTCAAAAGCGAGACTTTTATTTTGTAAGTGAGGAGGTTTTACCTGTCAGTCGTTTGTAGGTCACCCGAGCAACTGCTGCCGGAAACGAGCGTTCCGATGTTTATTAATCTGTTATTATAAACATTTAATTTAATTTAATTTAATTTATTATTGTGTCGTTTATTAAACTGTAAACGCGAATAAAGCGACTGCGGAGGAAACGTCCGGTTTAATCGATCAACTTAAAACCGTGAGTATTTAAAAACTACAAACCCCCCCCACGATTAAATCTGCACCGCTTCTGGGGTTCCATTAGTTCCTGATGTGATGGGTTTGGAGTTCCATTAGTTCCTGATGTGATGGGTTTGGAGTTCCCTAAGTTCCTGATGTGATGGGTTTGGGGTTCCATTAGTTCCTGATGTGATGGGTTTGGAGTTCCATTAGTTCCTGATGTGATGGGTTTGGAGTTCCCTAAGTTCCTGATGTGATGGGTTTGGAGTTCCCTTAGTTCCTGATGTGATGGGTTTGGGGTTCTCTTAGTTCCTGATGTGATGGGTTTGGGGTTCCATGAGTTCCTGATGTGATGGGTTTGGAGTTCCCTAAGTTCCTGATGTGATGGGTTTGGGGTTCCATGAGTTCCTGATGTGATGGGTTTGGAGTTCCCTTAGTTCCTGATGTGATGGGTTTGGGGTTCCCTTAAGCTACTAATGTAATGGTTTTGGAGTTCCATTAGTTCCTGATGTGATGGGTTTGGAGTTCCCTTAGTTCCTGATGTGATGGGTTTGGAGTTCCATAAGTTCCTGATGTGGTGGGTTTGGGGTTCTCTTAGTTCCTGATGTGATGGGTTTGGGGTTCCATGAGTTCCTGATGTGATGGGTTTGGGGTTCCCTTAAGCTACTAATGTAATGGTTTTGGAGTTCCATTAGTTCCTGATGTGATGGGTTTGGAGTTCCCTTAGTTCCTGATGTGATGGGTTTGGAGTTCCCTAAGTTCCTGATGTGATGGGTTTGGGGTTCTCTTAGTTCCTGATGTGATGGGTTTGGGGTTCCATGAGTTCCTGATGTGATGGGTTTGGAGTTCCCTTAGTTCCTGATGTGATGGGTTTGGGGTTCCCTTAAGCTACTAATGTAATGGTTTTGGAGTTCCATTAGTTCCTGATGTGATGGGTTTGGAGTTCCCTTAGTTCCTGATGTGATGGGTTTGGGGTTCCCTAAGTTCCTGATGTGATGGGTTTGGAGTTCCTTTAGTTCCTGATGTGATGGGTTTGGGGTTCCCTTAAGCTACTAATGTAATGGTTTTGGAGTTCCATTAGTTCCTGATGTGATGGGTTTGGAGTTCCATTAGTTCCTGATGTGATGGGTTTGGGTTCCCTAAGTTCCTGATGTGATGGGTTTGCAGTTCCCATAGTTCCTGATGTGATGGGTTTGTATTTCCCATAGTTCCTGATGTGATGGGTTTGCAGTTCCCTTAGTTCCTGATGTGATGGGTTTGCAGTTCCCTTAGTTCCTGATGTGATGGGTTTGGGGTTCCCATAGTTCCTAATGTGATGGGTTTGGGGTTCCCTTAGTTCCTGATGTGATGGGTTTGGAGTTCCCTAGTTCCTGATGTGATGGGTTTGGGGTTCCCTAAGTTCCTGATGTGATGGGTTTGGAGTTCCATGAGTTCCTGATGTGATGGGTTTGGGGTTCCCTTAGTTCTTGCTGTGATGGGTTTGGGGTTCCCTTAAGCTACTAATGTAATGGTTTTGGAGTTCCATTAGTTCCTGGTGTGATGGGTTTGGAGTTCCATGAGTTCCTGATGTGGTGGGTTTGTAGTTCTCTTAGTTCCTGATGTGATGGGTTTGGAGTTCCCTTAGTTCCTGATGTGATGGGTTTGGGGTTCCCTAAGTTCCTGATGTGATGGGTTTGGAGTTCCCTTAGTTCCTGATGTGATGGGTTTGGGGTTCCCTTAGTTCCTGATGTGATGGGTTTGGAGTTCCATTAGTTCCTGATGTGCTGGGTTTGTAGTTCTCTTAGTTCCTGATGTGATGGGTTTGGAGTTCCCTTAGTTCCTGATGTGATGGGTTTGTAGTTCCATTAGTTCCCGATGTGATGGGTTTGGGGTTCCATGAGTTCCTGATGTGATGGGTTTGGAGTTCCATGAGTTCCTGGTGTGATGGGTTTGGAGTTCCATGAGTTCCTGATGTGATGGGTTTGGAGTTCCATGAGTTCCTGATGTGATGGGTTTGGGGTTCCCTTAGTTCTTGCTGTGATGGGTTTGGGGTTCCCTTAAGCTACTAATGTAATGGTTTTGGAGTTCCATTAGTTCCTGGTGTGATGGGTTTGGAGTTCCATGAGTTCCTGATGTGGTGGGTTTGTAGTTCTCTTAGTTCCTGATGTGATGGGTTTGGAGTTCCCTTAGTTCCTGATGTGATGGGTTTGTAGTTCCATTAGTTCCCGATGTGATGGGTTTGGGGTTCCATGAGTTCCTGATGTGATGGGTTTGGAGTTCCATGAGTTCCTGATGTGATGGGTTTGGAGTTCCATGAGTTCCTGATGTGATGGGTTTGGGGTTCCATGAGTTCCTGATGTGATGGGTTTGGGGTTCTCTTAGTTCCTGATGTGATGGGTTTGGAGTTCCATGAGTTCCTGATGTGATGGGTTTGGGGTTCTCTTAGTTCCTGATGTGATGGGTTTGCAGTTCACTTAGTTCCTGATGTGATGGGTTTGGAGTTCCATGAGTTCCTGATGTGATGGGTTTGGGGTTCCCTTAAGCTACTAATGTAATGGTTTTGGAGTTCCATTAGTTCCTGATGTGATGGGTTTGGAATTCCATTAGTTCCTGATGTGAAGGGTTTGGAGTTCCATGAGTTCCTGATGTGATGGGTTTGGGGTTCCATGAGTTCCTGATGTGATGGGTTTGGGGTTCCCTAAGTTCCTGATGTGATGGGTTTGGGGTTCCCTAAGTTCTTGCTGTGATGGGTTTGGGGTTCCCTAAGTTCCTGATGTGATGGGTTTGGAGTTCCATTAGTTCCTGATGTGATGGGTTTGGAGTTCCATTAGTTCCTGATGTGATGGGTTTGGAGTTCCATGAGTTCCTGATGTGATGGGTTTGGAGTTCCCTAAGTTCCTGATGTGATGGGTTTGGGGTTCTCTTAGTTCCTGATGTGATGGGTTTGGGGTTCCATGAGTTCCTGATGTGATGGGTTTGGAGTTCCCTTAGTTCCTGATGTGATGGGTTTGGGGTTCCCTTAAGCTACTAATGTAATGGTTTTGGAGTTCCATTAGTTCCTGATGTGATGGGTTTGGAGTTCCCTTAGTTCCTGATGTGATGGGTTTGGGGTTCCCTAAGTTCCTGATGTGATGGGTTTGGAGTTCCTTTAGTTCCTGATGTGATGGGTTTGGGGTTCCCTTAAGCTACTAATGTAATGGTTTTGGAGTTCCATTAGTTCCTGGTGTGATGGGTTTGGGGTTCCCTTAGTTCCTGATGTGATGGGTTTGGAGTTCCATTAGTTCCTGATGTGATGGGTTTGGAGTTCCATGAGTTCTTGCTGTGATGGGTTTGGGGTTCCCTTAGTTCCTGATGTGATGGGTTTGGGGTTCCCTAAGTTCCTGATGTGATGAGTTTGGAGTTCCCTTAGTTCCTGATGTGATGGGTTTGGGGTTCCCATAGTTCCTAATGTGATGGGTTTGGGGTTCCCTTAGTTCCTGATGTGATGGGTTTGGAGTTCCCTAAGTTCCTGATGTGATGGGTTTGGGGTTCCCTAAGTTCCTGATGTGATGGGTTTGGAGTTCCTGATGTGATGGGTTTGGGGTTCCCTAAGTTCCTGATGTGATGGGTTTGGGGTTCTCTTAGTTCCTGATGTGATGGGTTTGGAGTTCCCTAAGTTCCTGATGTGATGGGTTTGGGGTTCCCTAAGTTCCTGATGTGATGGGTTTGGAGTTCCTGATGTGATGGGTTTGGGGTTCCCTAAGTTCCTGATGTGATGGGTTTGGGGTTCTCTTAGTTCCTGATGTGATGGGTTTGGAGTTCCCCAAGTTCCTGATGTGATGGGTTTGGGGTTCCCTAAGTTCCTGATGTGATGGGTTTGTAGTTCCATTAGTTCCCGATGTGATGGGTTTGGAGTTCCCTGAGTTCCTGATGTGATGGGTTTAGTTCCTATGTCCCCCACAAAGCCTTTGAACCTTAATGTAAATGTACTGCACTGTAATGAGGTTCTTGTTTAAAGCAGGAACCATGTGGGAGGTGGAGATTCGCGGCATGGCGTCGGCTCATGCCCTGCTGGCGGGTTCCCTGCTGCTGGGGACCGTGGTTCCTGCTCTGCTGCTGGAGAAGTTCTCGGTGTATGGAACCCACCTGCTGTGGCTCTACTCGGTCTCGGGTTCCGTGGCTCTGGTCAACGTGAGCGTGTACTGGCTGCTCGGCGTCGGTCCGCCCACAAAGAGGCACTCGCTCGGCTCCAAGGTGAAGCTCCTCCTCCGGGTGGAGAACATGCTAAGGTTCACGGGGTTCTCCGGGGCAGAATGATATGCGCTGGTTCCTGTGTTTCAGCTCTCGAGGTTGGTCCGCTCGTGTTTGTACTTCCTGCTGTCCTGTCTCTTCGTCCACGCGGTGGTGGTTCTGTACGGAGCTCCTCTGCTCGAGTGAGTATCAGTGACCCGGAGAGTGACGGGATAGGCCCAACAAATCCCTCCATCGGTCGCAGTTAGTCTGAACGCTTCACATGCTGCAATAAAATTAATAAATAAGAATAAATCTGGGGTGGCACGGTGGTTTAGTGGTTTGGCATGTTCTCCTCTCAGCGTTAGGGATTCCCGGTTCGAATCCTCATCTGGGTGGAGTTTCCATGTTCTCCCCTTGTCCGCGTGGGTTTCCTCCGGGTTCTCCGGTTTCCTCCCACAGTCCAAAAAACATGGATCAAGTCAATTGAATTCTCAAAATTGCCCCATATAGAGTGTGTGTGTGAGTGACTGAGTGTGTACCCAGCGATAGATTGCCCCCCCTGTCCTGGGTCTCTCTGCCCAGCGCCCGAATAGTTCTCCCCTGGATGGGCATGGGGAACCCCCCCCCCCGCGACCCTAATAGAGGATAAAGCGGGAGATAATGAATGAATGAATGAAGAATAAATCTAATAAAAAAAATAAAATAATAATCTAATAAAAGAGAACAGAAAGCAAGCAGGGCTCCGCCTAGTGGTCGATCCGTGTAAATACAAAACTTGTGATCGGATTTTTATTAAATTTAGTGTTTTTTTTGTTTGTTTGTTTGTTTTTGTTTTGTTTTTGTTGACACGACATCAGCGGTTTGAGTCCCTCTATCGGTCGCAGTTAGTATGACCGCTTCATACTGTAATAAAATTGAGAACAGAAAGCGGCAGGGCTCCGCCTAGTGGTCGATCCGTGTAAATACAAAACTTGTGATCGATTTCTTTGGGATGACGAATCGGATTCTTATTAAATATAAGTCTCTTATTTTGTGTGTTTTGTGCCTTTGACTCGACTTCAGCGGTGTAATGATGTGGTTGTGATGCAGAACCCGTGTGTTTATTCTGATTGGTGGAACGTTGACCTTGTACTTACTGATGGTTGCGGGCGGGTTTCGTGCAGATCCACCGTGGAGACGTTTTCATTGGCGGTGCTGCTCTCCACGGTCACCACGCTCCGCTGTCTCTGCATCCTGGGGCCCAACGTCCAGGCCTGGATCCGGGTCTTCAGCCGGGACGGGTGAGCGGTCCCTCGTGTTGTGCAATGTTTCAATTTCAACTTATTTTTAAATTTATTATTTAAACAAGAGCCGCGTCTGAACCGTAAGTACAGCTTGATCACGTGATTCGGCTCCATTTGAAAATGATAATAATCGAGCCTTATACTGATGACGTCAGTAGTCGTACTCGACTCTTGAGGCACTGCAGTACTCGCGTTTCACCGCTAGATGGAGCTGTCGTGTTGTTTACAGCGGTGAAGGTAACGTCTGTAATGTTCAGTGTTTGGAAATAAAATAAGACGAACTTCATTTCAGATAAAACATTCGGTTTAGATTAAATTACCATAGGAAACTAATTCCATTACAATAACACGAGATAGCGGCACGGTGGCTTAGTGGTTTAGCATGTTCTCCTCTCAGCGCTAGGGGTTCCCGGTTCGAATCCCAATCTGGGTGGAGTTTCCGTGTTTTCCCCTTGTCCGAGTGGGTTTCCTCCGGGTTCTCCGGTTTCCTCCCACAGTCCAAAAACATGGATCAAGGTGAATTGAGTTCTCCAAATTGCCCCATATAGAGTGTGTTTGTGTGAGTGAGTGTGTGTCCAGAAATAGGTTGGCGCCCTGTCCTGGGTGTATCGGCCCAGCGTCCGAAACGTTCTCCCCTGGATGGACATGGGGAACCCCACCGCGACCCTAATAGAGGAAAAAGTGGAAGATAATGGATGAATAACACGAGATAATTAATTATATAAATTACATTATGATACAGCTGTATTCCTGAGAACAGTGAGAACAGGTGTGTTGAGGAGTACAGGTGTGTTGAGGAGCACAGGTGTGTTGAGGAGCACAGGTGTGTTGAGGAGCACAGGTGTGTTGAGGAGCACAGGTGTGTTATGGAGCACAGGTGTGTTGAGGAGCACAGGTGTGTTGAGGAGCACAGGTGTGTTGAGGAGTACAGGTGTGTTGAGGAGCACAGGTGTGTTGAGGAGCACAGGTGTGTTGAGGAGCACAGGTGTGTTGAGGAGTACAGGTGTGTTGAGCACAGGTGTGTGTGTGTGTGTGCTGCAGGGCGATGTCAGTGTGGGATACGTCTCTTCAGATCACCACTGGTTGCAGCGTGGTTGGTGCCTGGCTCGGGGCCTTTCCCATCCCTCTTGACTGGGACCGACCCTGGCAGGTAGGTACTCAATAATACTGTATGAACACACACACACACACACACACACACACACACACACACACCTTTGCAACCAAAAAAAAAAAAAAAAAAATATATATATATATCAAATATATATATATATATATATATATAATATATATATATAAATATAAATATTTACACAAAACCATTAATCTTATAATTAATTATTCATGACCCCCCCCCCCCCCGGCCACACCCACACACAGGTAAATGTAAGACTCGTAGTTACTGAACTCTAACAGTTTCAGGTTCTCGCCGCGTGCCCCGGTTACCGCAGTGCAGACTCGTCCGTCACCGTGACGACCCTCTCTGTACCTGTTAATCAGATGTTCAGCGGAACGTCCTCCTCGGCGCTTCGTAGTCGTTCTGCCGCGCAGCCCCCGACGTTTTGAGGCCAGCCGTCGTCCGGCGGCGTGACGGATGCCTCCTCGGCGTGCATGAATCATTCCGCCGGCGCCGCGCTTCTCCTTCACGCCTCCAGGACGTCTCGATATTTCATGAGCGTCGGGGCCCGATGTGGTGGGGCGGCGCTGATGGATGGTTCCACCCGTGCCGGTTCTGATGACCTCACTCATCCTGCCGCTCCATCTGTGCTCCCGAAATTCCCATCAGAGCGCCGCGTCCCGATGGACGGGTTAAAGACAGTACAGCTCCATCGGGTCCTCCAGCTCGTCCTTTAGAAATTAATTCCCTACGTTTCATTAATAGCTTTAATTAATCGGGAAATAATAATAATAATAATAATAATAATAATAATAAGGCTGGTGAGGTGTTTAGTTATAGTTGAAAGGTATTGGTCACCCATCAGCACTGCGGCGTCTGATCCACCGGCACAAAAACACCACCTCCACCACGTCACTGCAATACTGAGCATCATCCACCACCCTAATAACACCTGCTCATGGTCCTGATCAGAGAACAGAGTAAATGGGACTTACCGAGAAACAGATGGACTACAGAATGGAACTGTAGAACCACAAACCCCATCCGCACGGTGGGCGGAGCCGATATCGGGTGCTGTACCTAATAAAGTGGCCGGTACGTTTCGCTGGACCGACGTCCAGAGACAGAAAACGGAAGCAGCTCTCATGAAAAACAACTTTATGTTGCCCCGATCAGTGAAACGTACGGTTTTTTGATGAGTCGCCACTTTTAAACGTTTTACGAAAATAATTAGCACCAGACGCTGAATCCGCGCGCGGAATTAAAGCTCGTTAAGCCTTGTTAGTTTTATCCTAAGTTCTTACTTAAGCGTGTGCAGTGCGGTAGCTCCATTAAAACTCACACGAACACACGGGCAAAATCCACCGCGTCGGCGCGAAGCGCAGACCTACGCCGTTTTCGTAGTTTTTTTTTTTTTTTTAAAGCTTTGCGAGCGAACCGTGGCCGATCGGTTGTTCGTCCGTTGCAGGTGTGGCCGGTTTCCTGTTCGCTGGGGGCGACGGCCGGGTTCCTGACGGGCCTGCTGGCTGCGCCGCTGTGGATCCGCTGGCACCGGAAACGGCTGACGTACAAACTGAAGTGAGGCCAGCCATCGGGAGGCGCTCCTGCGCCACCGCCACCATGCTTCTCAGAAAACAGCCCGAAAACCGTCCCACGTCCTTCGTTTTTTGTAATTAGTCTGTTGTTTTTTTTTTTAGTTTTTCATAACTTTGTGGACGTGTCATACCAGTGTGCAGTTCTCGTTTCTGATTCGCAGAATAAAAGTCCCCTCTGTAGAACTCTGTGTTTGTGCTCTGTATCCTCTCTGTGCTTCCGTTGGTTCTCCTTTCTCGTCCGTAAAAACGTTCCAGAATTCCCTCTGCACCCACCTCACCCCGCATCCGTCCTCAGTCCCCGCCCCGCCTCCAACGCGCCGCCGCGGGGATCGGTCACGTGATCAGACAGCAGTTGATGCAGCGCGGTCCGAGGCGCCGCTTCAGCGCCCCCTTCTTCGGAGCCAGGATGGCGATGATGGCCTCGTCGAAGACCGTCTTCAGGCCCTTCTGCGTCAGCGCCGAGCACTCCACGTAACAACAGGCGCCAATCTGCGCACACATCACCCCGTCAGCCAATCAGGAATCAGAACAACCACATGATTCACTCATTCATTCTCTAAACCATACTTACGATGAAGCAATAATAAGTTAAATTTGATTGACACACGATGACGTACGCGAGAGAGAAAGTTCAACGTCTGTGCAGTTCCGCCGTACAAACGTTCTGTAAACTCTTAGATGTTTCTTATGCGTTTTATGACGTTCTCATTCAGGATTCGTCAAAAATATTTTTGGTATCTTAATTATGCTGCCCCCCCCCAGTGTTTTGGGGGACGGCTGGGGTCCTGTCTCACCTCTTTGGCCAGCTTCTGTCCCTGTTCAGTCACGATGGGTTTCTCCTTCACGTCGTTGAGTTTGGTGATGGTCTTGGGGTCGTCTCGCAGGTCGATCTGCGGGGAGTCAAAACTTCGTAAGGTTGAAATTGTGGATGAATAATTAAAAAAAAAAGTTCTATTAACTTTAGTGATATCTTCAGAAAATGCAGACATGACGACTTAATTAAATCCAGTCCGTTTTTTAAATGAGATCGTCGGTAAAATGATTCACCACCCGGATTCGAACCCTGGACCTTCCGGCGCGGAGCCGCCCCTGTCGGTAGCTCCGGGTTACGTTACCGTAAAGCACTTTTTAAAGGACATTCTAATAAACGCAGAACCGTTCTGATGTCAGCAGCTCGAGTTGGAATTAAAAATAGAATGTGGGATCATATGAGCTCGGTTTAATTAAACCTGAACTCAGCGCTGAAAACTGATCCAAAGTTCACGGTTTGTAACATTATGTGCTAAACACGGAGTTCAGGTCGCCATCTAGTCTCCGAAATAAACAAGGTCGCGGGTGGAGAGGTCGCGGGGGGGGAGGGGGGAGGGTGTTCTCCTCTAGGGTTCCTCAGCCTTGAATTAGCTTCAGGATTCCGAGCGACTGTAAATCTGACGCAGGTTGAAGGCGTGTATATGGTGTGTGTGCAGTGTGTATGATGTATATGGTGTGTGTGTGCAGTGTGTATGGTGTGTGTGTGCAGTGTGTATGATGTATATGGTGTGTGTGCAGTGTGTATGATGTATATGGTGTGTGTGTGCAGTGTGTATGATGTATATGGTGTGTGTGCAGTGTGTGTGTATGGTGTGTGCAGTGTGTATGGTGTGTGTGTGCAGTGTGTATGATGTATATGGTGTGTGTGTGCAGTGTGTATGATGTATATGGTGTGTGTGCAGTGTGTGTGTATGGTGTGTGCAGTGTGTATGGTGTGTGTGTGCAGTGTGTATGATGTACTGTATATGGTGTGTGTGCAGTGTGTATGATGTATATGGTGTGTGTGTGTGTGTGTGTATGATGTACTGTATATGGTGTGTGTGCAGTGTGTATGATGTATATGGTGTGTGTGCAGTGTGTGTGTATGGTGTGTGCAGTGTGTATGGTGTGTGTGTGCAGTGTGTATGATGTATATGGTGTGTGTGCAGTGTGTATGATGTATATGGTGTGTGTGTGTATATGGTGTGTGTGTGTATGATGTACTGTATATGGTGTGTGCAGTGTGTATGGTGTGTGCAGTGTGTATGATGTATATGGTGTGTGTGCAGTGTGTGTGTATGGTGTGTGCAGTGTGTATGGTGTGTGCAGTGTGTATGATGTATATGGTGTGTGTGCAGTGTGTGTATGGTGTGTGCAGTGTGTATGATGTATATGGTGTGTGTGCAGTGTGTGTGTATGGTGTGTGCAGTGTGTATGGTGTGTGCAGTGTGTATGATGTATATGGTGTGTGTGCAGTGTGTATGATGTGTATAGTGTGTGTATGATGTATATGGTGTGTGTGCAGTGTGTATGATGTATATGGTGTGTGTGCAGTGTGGGTGTATGGTGTGTGCAGTGTGTATGATGTATATGGTGTGTGTGCAGTGTGTATGATGTGTATAGTGTGTGTGTGATGTATATGGTGTGTGTGCAGTGTGTATGATGTATATGGTGTGTGTGCAGTGTGTATGATGTATATGGTGTGTGTAGTGTGTATGATGTATATGGTGTGTGTGCAGTGTGTATGATGTATATGGTGTGTGTTCAGTGTGTATGATGTATATGGTGTGTGTGCAATGTGTATGATGTATATGGTGTGTGTGCAGTGTGTATGATGTGTATAGTGTGTGTGTGATGTATATGGTGTGTGTGCAGTGTGTATGATGTATATGGTGTGTGTGCAGTGTGTATGATGTATATGGTGTGTTCAGTGTGTATGATGTATATGGTGTGTGTGCAGTGTGTATGATGTATATGGTGTGTGTGTGTGTGTGTGATGTACTGTATATGGTGTGTGTGCAGTGTGTATGATGTATATGGTGTGTGTGCAGTGTGTATGATGTATATGGTGTGTGTGCAGTGTGTATGGTGTATATGGTGTGTGTGTGTGATGTACTGTATATGGTGTGTGTGCAGTGTGTATGATGTATATGGTGTGTGTGCAGTGTGTATGATGTATATGGTGTGTTCAGTGTGTATGATGTATATGGTGTGTGTGCAGTGTGTATGATGTATATGGTGTGTGTGTGTGTATGGTGTGTGTGCAGTGTGTATGGTGTGTGTGTGTGTGTATGGTGTGTGCAGTGTGTATGGTGTGTGCAGTGTGTATGATGTATATGGTGTGTGTGCAGTGTGTATGGTGTGTGCAGTGTGTATGGTGTGTGTGTGTGTGTATGGTGTGTGCAGTGTGTATGATGTATATGGTGTGTGTGTGTATGGTGTGTGTGTGTGTATGGTGTGTGCAGTGTGTATGATGTATATGGTGTGTGTGCAGTGTGTATGATGTATATGGTGTGTGTGCAGTGTGTATGATGTATATGGTGTGTGTGTGTATATGGTGTGTGTGTGTGTGTATGATGTACTGTATATGGTGTGTGTGCAGTGTGTATGATGTATATGGTGTGTGTGCAGTGTGTATGATGTATATGGTGTGTGTGCAGTGTGTATGATGTATATGGTGTGTGTGTGTGTGTGTGTATGATGTACTGTATATGGTGTGTGTGCAGTGTGTATGATGTATATGGTGTGTGTGCAGTGTGTATGATGTATATGGTGTGTGTGCAGTGTGTATGATGTATATGGTGTGTGTGTGTATGATGTACTGTATATGGTGTGTGTGCAATGTGTATGATGTATATGGTGTGTGTGTGTGTATGATGTATATGGTGTGTGTGCAGTGTGTATGATGTGTATAGTGTGTGTATGATGTATATGGTGTGTGTGCAGTGTGGGTGTATGGTGTGTGCAGTGTGTATGATGTATATGGTGTGTGTGCAGTGTGTGTGATGTGTATAGTGTGTGTATGATGTATATGGTGTGTGTGCAGTGTGTATGATGTATATGGTGTGTGTGCAGTGTGTGTGTGTATGGTGTGTGTGCAGTGTGTATGTGTGCAGTGTGTGTATGTGTGTATGGTGTGTGCATGGTGTGTGTGCAGTGTGTATGGTGTATATGGTGTGTGTGCAGTGTGTATGGTGTGTGTGCAGTGTGTATGGTGTGTGTGTGTGTATGGTGTGCGCAGTGTGTATGGTGTGTGCAGTGTGTATGATGTATATGGTGTGTGTGTGTATGGTGTGTGCAGTGTGTATGATGTATATGGTGTGTGTGCAGTGTGTGTGTGTATGGTGTGTGTGTGTGTATGGTGTGTGCAGTGTGTATGATGTATATGGTGTGTGTGCAGGGTGTGTGTGTGTATGGTGTGTGTGTGTGTATGGTGTGTGCATGATGGTGTGTGTGTGTGTATGGTGTGTGCAGTGTGTATGTGCATGGTGTGTGTGTGTGTGTGTGTATGGTGTGTGCAGTGTGTATGATGTATATGGTGTGTGTGCAGTGTGTGTGTGTGTGTGTGGTGTGTGTGTGTGTATGATGTATATGGTGTGTGTGCAGTGTGTGTGTGTATGGTGTGTGTGTGTGTGTGTATGGTGTGTGTTATTTTCAGGAGGTGGTTGAGATTCCACAAAGTTTGTTTATAGAGCAGAAATCTGAGCTGAAGCCAAAAGTGCACACACACACACACACACACACACACACTCACACACACACACACACACACACATCTATACCCACCACCACCTCCCCCTGCAGTCTTTAACCCTGTACCCCCCCCCCCCCACCTCCCCTGCAGTCTTTAACCCTGTACCCCCCCCCCCCCCCCCCCCCGAGGGCCGGCTGTAGGTACCTGGGTTCCGATCAGGAGGTAGGGAACGTGTGGAGCGTACTCCTGCAGCTCCGGAACCCACTCCTCCCTCACGTTCTGGAAACTGGCCGGATTGACCACCGAGAAGCAAATGAGGAAGACGTCGGTCATGGGGTAGGACAGAGGGCGGAGTCGATCGTAGTCCTCCTACCAACAGAAAGGGGGCGCCGTTATGACAAATCATTCTAATAACGTAAACATTTTGTTCATTTGGAGGGGGGGGCGAGATCGGGGGGGGGGGGGGGGGGTCTGGAGCGTGTGCAGAGGAGCGATGATGATGAGGAGGAGAGGAAGGCCGAGGAGGAGGTGTAGGGAGGACATACAGGTGGTGGAGCAGCGGATCGGGAGGGGAGGCCCTTAGATGGGCCACACCCACAGAACCCGAATCCCATGGGGAGACGTGGGGAGAACATGCAAAACCGAAGGGACTGCTTCCCCGAACCTCCATTGGGACCTTGGGACCCTCGGCTCTGCAGTTCGTAAACGGCACTAAAGCAGAACCAGATTCAGACGGAGATCAGGATTAATTAATTAATTAATTAGGGTTAGGGTCAGGATTAATAAATTAATTAGGGTTAGGTCAGGATTAATTAATTAATTAGGGTTAGGGTCAGGATTAATTAATTAGGGTTAGGTCAGGATTAAGTAATTAATTAGGGTTAGGTCAGGATTAAGTAATTAAAAATTAGGGTTAGGTCAGGATTAATTAATTAATTAGGGTTAGGTCAGGATTAAGTAATTAATTAGGGTTAGGTCAGGATTAAGTAATTAATTAATTAGGGTTAGGTCAGGATTAAGTAATTAATTAGGGTTAGGTCAGGATTAATTAATTAATTAGGGTTAGGTCAGGATTAAGTAATTAATTAGGGTTAGGTCAGGATTAAGTAATTAATTAATTAGGGTTAGGTCAGGATTAAGTAATTAATTAGGGTTAGGTCAGTATTAATTAATTAATTAATTAATTAGGGTTAGGGTCAGGATTAATTAATTAATTAGGGTTAGGGTCAGGATTAATTAATCCTGATGTATCTAAAGCTGGGCTTACTGCTGAACCCCAAGCGCCGCTTCCGCTGATCATCCTGGATTTACAAGAAACATGTGACTGATCTCTGGGAACACAAACTGTGGATGGGTGTGTGTGTGTGTGTGTGTGAGTGTGTGTGTGTGTGTGTGTGTATGTATGATACAGAGTGTGTGGGCGAGTGACAGAAAGAGAGGAAGAGAGCTCGAATGAGGAGGCAGATTGATACAGAGCGGGGCTTAATTCAGGATTCAGCTTTTGGGCGGTGAACCTGCACCTGCACCACCACATGAGCCCTGAGGTCCAGACGGCTCTGCGCCGCTCTGATTGTAAAAAAACGGCGCCACGGTGGCTTAGTGCTTTGGTATGTTCTCCTCTCAGCGCTGGGGACTCCCGGCTCGGATCGCGATCCGGGTGGAGTTTGCACGTCCTCCCCGTGTGCGCAGTGGGTTTCCTCCGGGTTCTCCGGTTTCCTTCCACAGTCCAAAAAGTCCATGGATTCAAGGTGAACGGAATGCTCCGAAATGCCCCATATTGAGAATGTGTAGATACAGTGATAGATTGGCGTCCTGTACTGGGTGTATCTGCCCAGCGCCCGAAACGTTCTCCCCTGGATGGGCATGGGGAACCCCCCCCCCACATGACCCTATAGAGGATAAAGCAGAAGATAATGGATGGATGATTATGGAAGCGAGCGGGATCTTCTACCTTTAAACCTTCCTCTGAACGCGGCGCGCTCCCTGCAACGGCGCCACCTTTAGGCGCCCTTCTAAGAACGCCGTGTGATCGACCACACCGCCACATTCAGTCGCACGGGCGAAGGTCGGACGATCAGGTGCTCAAATACTTTTGGTCTCACGGTTCACTTTCTCTCCACCTGCTTCTTATGAACTTTTATTAACTTGAGATACATCAAAGCACCATTGTATGAGTTATTTATTCAGTGTGTGTGTGTGTGTGTGTGTGTGTGTCGCAGCATTCACTCTCAGAACCAGAACCTCCAGCTGTTTCGATCGCACCATGGGCTCCCACTATCCCGGCATCTCTGAACGTGAACCAACAGGAACCCGCGACTAGAACAAAGGTGAAGCTTACACAGAAACTTGCCTTTGATCTTTTAAAAATCAAAGGCTTTCGAACCGGGTGCAGAAACGCCCCGCTCTCGCCCCGCTCTCGCACCCAAACCAGGCCCGGGGCGGCCCATCAATCTGCGCCTCTGCAGCTCCAAACAGGATCCAGCTGTGGAGCGGCTTTAGACTTCCAGCTGCTTTGAAACCCGAACCTCACATGTGGTGCTTCCTGAAACCCATCCAACATCTGGCGCGCCCCCGCACCCCCCACGCCCCCGCACCCCCGCACGCCTTCATCTCAGACAGAACTGAACCCGACTCCGAGCTCGTCCACACTAATTTACGGTTCTGCGGCGGCGGCGCGGGAGCGGGTTTTTTTTCTTGACCTGCAGTACCTGCATGCAACACCAGGGGGAGGAGGTGGGTGAGGGGAATCTGGCTGCAGGCAGAATGGAGTAAACGAGCTGGCGTGGCCACCTGTGGAGGAGAACGTTGCATCTTCTCTGGTTCGGAGGTGATTGTTCTACCTCGTACCTCGTAATACCTACAATCGGGGCAGAATCGGGGGGGGGGGGGGGGGGGTCATTTATCCGAGGGCAAATAACCTTCGAAGAAAAAAAAAAAAAAGAAAAGAAAAGAAAAGAAAAGCCACTTCCTCCCTCAGAGCAGACGTTCTGCGGCGTTCCTCATTCTGGATCACAGGACTGAACTTTCACTTTCACTCCAGATCAAAGGCCTCGGCGCTGCCGCCATGTCCTGGTGCGGCCACATGATGGAGCTCACCGCACCACGCCCATCACGACGGGACTCACCCCCCCGCCCCCAC
>JAFMOC010000471.1:27500-100000 GCA_019802505.1 Corydoras sp. C115
TCTGTACCTGATGAGGGCACTACAGGACCTGTATAGAACACACTATAGAACTCAGTGAGTTCAGTTAAGCACACGCCAATGACAGGACAGAACTATATGAAGAACCATGATCATTAACAAGAACCATGATGAGAACCATACAGAACCTGTGAGAGACAGTCCGGTTCTGGACTAATCTGTCTCACAGAATGCAGATCCGAGATCCAGCACTGCAGACCAGATCAGATCAGATCAGACCAGATCAAATCAAATCAGATCAGACCAGATCAGACCAGACCAGATCAAATCAGACCAGACCAGACCAGATCAGATCAGATCACATCAGATCAGACCAGATCAAATCAGACCAAATCAGATCAGACCAAATCAGACCAGACCAGATCAGATCAGACCAGATCAAATCAGACCAGATCAGACCAGACCAGATCAGATCAGACCAGATCAAATCAGACCAGATCAGACCAGACCAGATCAGATCAGACCAGATCAAATCAGACCAGATCAAATCAGACCAGACCAGATCAGATCAAATCAGACCAGACCAGATCAGATCAGATCAAATCAAATCAGACCAGACCAAATCAGATCAGACCAAATCAGACCAGACCAGATCAGATCAAATCACATCAGATCAGACCAGATCAAATCAGATCACATCAGACCAGATCAGATCACATCAGACCAGACCAGACCAGACCAGACCAGACCAGATCAGACCAGATCAGACCAGATCAGATCAAGATCAGATCAAATCAGACCAGATCAGATCAAATCAGACCAGACCAGATCAGATCAGACCAAATCAGACCAGACCAAATCAGACCAAATCAGATCAGACCAGATCAGACCAGATCAGACCAGATCACATCAGATCAGATCACATCAGACCAGACCAGATCAGACCAAATCAGATCAGACCAAATCAGACCAGACCAAATCAGACCAGACCAGATCAGACCAAATCAGATCAGACCAGATCAGATCAGACCAGATCAGAACAGACCAGGTGGAACCTCAAGCCCACAGGTGGTTCTCCTGTGAGGAGAACTGATAATGGAGACACACCACAAAGAGTTCTCCCTCACACACACACACACACACACACACACACACACATTAACGGCGGGGGGGGGGGGGGGTGTTGTATTGGGTTACTTACCTGCGTAATGGTCGAACACCGTGGGGACGTACTCCTCGGGGAAGGCGTCGTTGGCGTAGCTCATCAGGAGGCAGGTTTTGCCCACAGCCCCGTCCCCCACCACCACACACTTCAGCATGATTGCCCCGGTCCCATCAGCCATCACACCCGCAGCACCCGCAGCACCCACAGCACCCACAGCACCCGCAGCACCCACGCCACCATCCCCTCAGCATCTCCTCATGTCTGAACCCACCGACGCGCTCATCCACGCTGACTCACCGCCGCGTCTCCCCCCCCACGAACCGCGTCTCCCCCCCCACGAACCGCGTCTCCACCCCCCCGAACCCCGTCCGTCCGTCCGTCCGTCTGTCCTTCTCCACCCGCGGTCTGTCTCAGAACCCTCCGTCCCCGGCCGTCCTGCTCTACATGCTGTCGTCCCGCTTCTCCCACTTTCCAAATCCAGACCCGTCTCCTTCCACTTCACGAGCTCAGCGCACTCCCCACATGGGCGGGGTGAGAGAGGTTGATAAAGAGCGAGAGAGAGAGAGAGAGAGAGAGAGAGAGACAGAGAGAGAGAGACAGAGAGAGAGAGAGAGAGAGAGAGAGAGAGCGCGCGTTTAAGCTTTAAGGGACCGGGGAAAAAGTGCGCTGCCTACTGCTCCAAAAGTTCCATCCATCCATTATCTTCCACTCTATCCTCTATTAGGGTCGCGGGGGGGGGGGGGGGGTTCCCCATGCCCATCCAGGGGAGAACGTCTCGGGCGCTGGGCAGATACACCCAGGACAGGGTGCCAATCCATCGCTGGGCACACACTCACTCACTCAAACACACTCTATATGGGGCAAATTGGAGAACTCAATTAACTTGATCCATGTTTTTGGACTGTGGGAGGAAACCGGAGAACCCAGAGCAAACCCACGCGGACACGGGGAGGACATGGAAACTCCACCCAGATGGGGATTCGAACCGGGAATCCCTAGCGCTGAGAGGAGAACATGCTAAACCACTGAGCCACCGTGCCGCCCTTGCATTCATTATCTTCCACTTTATCCTCTGTTAGGGTCGCGGGGGTGGGGGGGGTTCCCCATGCCCATCCAGGGGAGAACGTTTCGGGCGCTGGGCAAATACACCCAGGACTGGGGGGGCAATCTATCGTTGGACACACACTCACTCACGCATAAACACTCTATATGGGGCAATTTGGAGAATTCAATTCACCTTGAGTCCATGTTTTTTGGACTGTGGGAGGAGACCGGAGAACGCGGAGGAAACCCACGCGGACACAGACGGGGAGAACGTGGAAACCCAGATGGAGATTCGAACCGGGAATCCCTAGTGTTGAGAGGAGAACATGCCAATCAGAAAGCCACCGTGCCGCTGCTCTAAAAGTTCCATCCATCCATTATCTTCTGCTTTATACTATATTAGGGTCGCGGGGGGGGGGGGGGGGGGGTTCAGGTTCCCCATGCCCATCAAGGGGAGAACGTTTCGGGCGCTGGGCAGATACACCCAGGACTGAGGGGGCAATCTGTCGCTGGGCACACACTCACACACACACACTCCATATGGGGCAATTTGGAGAATTCAAATCACCTTGAGTCCATGTTTTTTTTGGACTGTGGGAGGAGACCGGAGAATGCTGAGGAAACCCACGCGGACACAAACGGGGAGAACGTGGAAAACTCCACCCAGATGGGGATTCGAACCGGGAATCCCTAGTGCTGAGAGGAGAACATGCCAATCAGAAAGCCACTGTGCCGCCGCTCCAAAAGTTCCATCCATTCATTATCTTCTGCTTTATCCTCTATTAGGGTCGCGGGGGAGGGGGGGGTTCCCCATGCCCATCCAGAACGTTTCGGGCGCTGGGCAGATACATCCAGGACTGGGGGGGCAATCTGTCGCTGGGCACACACTCACTCACACACACACACTCTATATGGGGCAATTTGGAGAATTCAATTCACCTTGAGTCCATGTTTTTTGGACTGTGGGAGGAGACTGGAGAACGTGGAAACTCCACCCAGATGGGGATTCGAATCGGGAATCCCTAGTGCTGAGAGGAGAACATGCCAAACCACTAAGCTACCACATTTACTTGATCCATGTTTTTGGACTGTGGGAGGAAACCGGAGAACCCGGAGGAAACCCACGCAGACACGGGAAGTACATGGAAACTCCACCCAGATGGGGATTCGAACCAGGAATCCCTAGTGCTGAGAGGAGAACATGCTAAACCACTAAGCCTTGGGGCAATTTAATTTACCTTAAATCCATGTTTTTGGACTGTGGGAGGAAACCCACGTGGACATAGGGAGAAGCAAAAAAAAAAAAATTGCCCCCCAACCCCCCCGTATACAATATATTTACGATGTTTTACGATGTTTAATAATAAGACTTTGACGGCACGGTGGATACGTGGATTTCAGTCAGTCCAAAAACATGGATTCAAGTTAAATGGAATGCTCTAAATTGCCCCATATAGAGTGTGTATGAGTGATAGATTGACGCTCTGTCCTGGGTGTATCTGCCCAGAACCTGAAACGTTCTCCCCCCAAAACTAGTAGAATTAAGTGGAAGCTTGTCTCACCTTGAAGGCTCTGCAGGTACAAATTCAAACTTGGACTAAATCCAGAGTGGGCATCCACGTGGTTTAGCATGTTCTCCTCTCAGCGCTAGGGATTCCCGGTTCGAATCCCCATCTGGGTGGAGTTTCCATGTCCTCCCCGTGTCCGTGTGGGTTTCCTCCGGGTTCTCCGGTTTCCTCCCACAGTCCAAAAACATGGATCAAGGTCAATTGAGTTCTCCAAATTGCCCCATGTAGAGTGTGTTTGTGTGTGTGTGTGTGTGTGTGTGTGTGTGTATACCCAGTGATAAGATTGCCCCGCTGTCCTGGGTGTATCTGCCCAGCGTCCGAAACGTTCTCCAGTGGATGGACATGGGGACCCCCCCCCCCCCCGTGACCCTAATAGAGGATAAAGGGGAAGATAATGAATGAATGGACTAAATCCAGAGTCCCTTGGAAGAGTCTCAATCGCCGATCAGTAAATTACAGACGGTCCCTAACACCTGCTTTTTAGTCCAATCAGCTGGAAGAGAGTGGGCCGGCCGGGGGGGGGGGGGGGGCCGCTGGATCGCTTCTGACAGCTACCGCAGGAGTCACGTGACCAAACAATTACCTCATACCTTGTGTGACTGCGCGCGCGCGCAAGGGTCTCGTCGTTTGGCGCAGACGCGCCCATCAGAGGCGACGCGCTAACCCCCCCCCCCCCCCCAACACCCCCTCTACCCCCCCACCCCACCCCACCCCACCCCACCCCACTCACAACGTCACGATTTCACATCAAACCAGGCATTTAATTACGATGGAACTTATGACGTCACACCGATAAACCCGACGCGGCTGTTAAAGCTACGTGTTGCGCGCGGCAGCGCGATCCAAATCTGACGTCATGGCCCCACCCCCCTCCCAACAAGACCGAATGGCTGTGGACACGTGTCATGATGTACTGTACCCTACAGAAAATAAATAAAATAAAATAAATATATAAATAAATAGGGGCGGCACGGTGGCTTAGTGGTTTGGCATGTTCTCCTCTCAGCGCTGGGGATTCCCGGTTCGAATCCCCATCTGGGTGGAGTTTCCAAGTTCTCCCCGTGTCTGCGTGGGTTTGCTCCGGGTTCTCCGCTTTCCTCCCACAGTCCAAAAACATGGATCAAGTCAATTGAGTTCTCCAAATTGCCCCATATAGAGTGTGCTTGAGTGTGTGTCCAGCGATGGATTGGCGCCCTGTCCTGGGTCTATCTGCCCAGCGCCCGAGACGTTCTCCCCTGGATGGGCATGGAGAACCCCACCGCGACCCTAATAAAGGATAAAAGCGGGAGATAGTGAATGAATGAAAATAAATATATAAATAAATAGGGGCGGCACGGTGGCTTAGTGGTTTGGCATGTTCTCCTCTCAGCGCTGGGGGTTCCCGGTTCGAATGCCCAATCGGGGTGGAGTTTCCAAGTTCTCCCCGTGTCTGCTTGGGTTTGCTCCGGGTTCTCCGCTTTCCTCCCACAGTCCAAAAACATGGATCCAGTCAATTGAGTTCTCCAAATTGCCCCATATAGAGTGTGTATGTCTGTGTGAGTGAGTGTGTGCCCAGCGATGGATTGGCGTCCTGTCCTGGGTGTATCTGCCCAGCGCCCGAGACATTCTCCCCTGGATGGGCATGGAGAACCCCCCCCCCCCCCCCCCCGACCCTAATATAGGATAAAGCGGGAGATAATGAATGAATGAATGAATGAATTTGGGACAGGTGTCTCTCATCCAGGTAACGACTTCACTGTGATTAGGGGGTGTGTCAGTGGTCTGTGGGAGCCAACATTAGTCATGGTTTTACTGGGGGGTCAAATACTTATTTCCTCCACTATATATATATATATATATAAGAAGTAACAGTTATAGATGTTTGATATCGCTGATGATCATAACGCTGATCTACACTCTGTATGCGGTGCATTGGCTCCCTCTTGTGGTAGTAATTAAAGTGACAGCCTACTTCCATCAATAAATTCATCGAATTCGTGGGTTGTTGTGGTCACATGACCACATGAAGTCGCTCACACTGTGATTGCAGCTTCTGTCCACAAGGTGGTGGTGTTGCTCCACTGCTGTTATTGTCATAATTATTGTAATGACAATAATAAGTGTTTTAAACATTGTGGACATCGTGCAGCATTGAGCTATTGATGCTGAATCAGAGAGATTTTTGGGAGACGCCATGCGAGGCCGAGCTGGGGGGTGAAACTGAAGATGAGCCATAAGTATAAGGACGGATCAATAATGCATGTGTCAATGAAACGTGGCTCTTTCGTTTCTCTGGGATGTAATTGGCGGCCCGAGGCGGCATTCGGCGGTTCAGAGTCCGAGCCGAAATCATTCTCACATTCTCACGACTCTCTCGCTTCGGTCCTCCGCTCATCCCTCTCTGAGAGCCCCTCTCCTCCTCCTCCTCCTCCTCCTCCTCCTCCTCCTCCACGTTGTAATGGAGATCTCTTTGTGTCTCCTCCGTCCGTCCCGAGTCGTTGGCTCCTGTCTGATCCTCGACAAGGACAATAGCAGAGATGACAGAGGAGGTAAGAGGGAGGTTTGGGCCCCGCCGAGTACCACTTGGCCTTTAAACAACAGCGCCGTGTGCCCGACGAGCCCCTCGCCATCACCATGGGCCCCCCTCCCTCCCTCCCTCCCTCCCTCCTATCCCATCATCTCCCTGTCAAGTGTAGACTGAGGGCTTTGTTTCACATTCTCATGGATATTGATGAGAGCGAATAAAGAATGAGAGAGTAGCGCGGGGTCATAAATCTGCGAATGTTCGGCGCCGCCAGAGTTCCGTCCGTTCGCTACGCTCAGATGGATTTACCCAAAATAACCATCAACCAAACGTGACGACAAGCGAAAGCAGATTAACGACACGGATCGACGGATTTTAAAATAACACCAATGAAATCGCCATCGTCCATCCGTTATCTTCCATTTGATCCTCTATTAGGGTCGGGGGGGGGGGTTCCCCATACCCATCCAGAGGAGAACGTCTCGGGCGGTGGGCAGACACACCCAGGACAGGGCGCCAACCCATTGCTGGGCACACACACAAACACACACACATACACACTTTATATGGGGCAATTTGGAGAACTCAATTGACCTTCATCCATGTTTTTTGGACTGTGGAAGGAAACCGGAGAACCCGGAGGAAACCCACGCGGACACGGGGAGAACATGGAAACTCCACCCGAATGGGGATTGGAACCAGGGATCCCCAGTGCTGGGAGGAGAACATGCTAAAGCACTAAGCTACCGTGCCACCCTGAAATCGCCATCAATCTAAATTCATTCCAACGGGGAGCCGGGAGACGGATCGCGGTGCGAGGGCCCTCAGGCCTGAGGGACCTAATAAAGTGGCCGGTCGGTGTTTATGTGTTTAAAGATGAAAGCACGCGGCCGATGCGGCGCCGTATATATTTTATTATTTATAATCCATAAAACATCTATTATTGAAAATGTGAAGAACCGAGTGAAGTGCCAACGCAAACTGACCTTAAGGAGAAGCCAAAAGGTCAAAGGTCACTCTGGTGGCGCATGGGGGCAACCTGTTCAATGGAATAGAGTTCTTTATTTATCTTTTTTTTAATCTGATATTGTTTGCCAGTGTCCGTTCATGCGCGATAGAATCAGCGGTTACCATGACTACTGTATCTCTCATAAACAACGGTTGCCACGACTACTATAATCCTTAATAAACTAGGGTTGCCATGACTATATTACTACATCCCTCCACAGCGACAGGAATCTGTGCTCCTCTCAGTGTTTCGGTCTCTTTAATTCTTTATTATTATTTTTATTTCATGAATAATGAGGTTGACGAGGTAGAGGAGTGGAGACGTTAAGAATGAGAAAGATGGATGAGGTAGAGAAGTTAAAGGTGAAGTTAAGAGTGAAAGAGATTAATGAGGTAGAGAGGTTGGTGAGATGGAGAGGAAGAGCGGTCAAAAGGTTAAGAGGTAGAGAGGATGGTGAGGTTAAGATGAAAATCTAGAGCGGTTGGTGAGGTTAAGAGGTTGAGATGGTGGTGAGGTTAAGAGGAAAAGCTAGAGCGGTTAAAAGGTAGAGAGGTTAATGAGGTAGAGAGGTTGGTGAGATGGAGAGTGGTCAAGAGGTAGAGATGTTGGTGAGGTTAAGAGGTAGAGAGGTTGGTGAGATGGTGAGTTAGGGTGTTTAAGAGGTAGAGATGTTGGTGAGTTAGGGTGGTTAAGAGGTAGAGATGTTGGTGAGATGTTGGTGAGTTAGGGTGGTTAAGAGGTAGAGATGTTGGTGAGTTAGGGTGGTTAAGAAGTAGAGATGTTGGTGAGATGTTGGTGAGTTAGGGTGGTTAAGAGGTAGAGATGTTGGTGAGTTAGGGTGGTTAAGAGGTAGAGATGTTGGTGAGTTAGGGTGGTTAAGAGGTAGAGAGGTTGGTGAGATGTTGGTGAGTTAGGGTGGTTAAGAGGTAGAGAGGTTGGTGAGATGTTGGTGAGTTAGGGTGGTTAAGAGGTAGAGATGTTGGTGAGTTAGGGTGGTTAAGAGGTAGAGATGTTGGTGAGTTAGGGTGGTTAAGAGGTAGAGAGGTTGGTGAGATGTTGGTGAGTTAGGGTGGTTAAGAGGTAGAGATGTTGGTGAGTTAGGGTGGTTAAGAGGTAGAGATGTTGGTGAGTTAGGGTGGTTAAGAGGTAGAGAGGTTGGTGAGATGTTGGTGAGTTAGGGTGGTTAAGAGGTAGAGAGGTTGGTGAGATGTTGGTGAGTTAGGGTGGTTAAGAGGTAGAGAGGTTGGTGAGATGTTGGTAAGTTAGGGTGGTTAAGAGGTAGAGATGTTGGTGAGTTAGGGTGGTTAAGAGGTAGAGAGGTTGGTGAGATGTTGGTGAGGTAGCGAGGTTAAGAGAGTGAAAGGTTCTAATGCAGCAGATCCAGATATTAGAACGTTTGACTTTAGTATTTGGGAGGTTGGTGAGAAACGAACAGCGCCTCCTGCAGGTCCAGCTGAAACAGAACTAAAGATTGTTCGAAGCTGGCAGATAAAATTAATTTAAATAAATAAATTTATGGCTCTGTAATAATAATTAAGAAAAACCACTAAAGCATTAAAACAAAGTTGAAACCGTGCGTTTAAAAGGCGAGCGCCGGCGCCGTGAGGGAGCGACCATAAATATTTGATCCTCTTGTGAAATATGGAGTCATGTTTTATTGAGAGCCGTAAGTTTAGCCGCAGAACATCCATCCGTTTCGCCGTTCCACCGTTCCCACCCCGCCGGAGCTGAAATAACAGAACTGGAACACGGAGACGCTTTAAATCAGTTTTATTAGAAAGGTGCGGAAATAAAAAAGGTTTCATTTATAGATTAGAAAAAGATTTGTAGTTCTACAGTTCCATTCTGTAGTCCATTAGTTCCTCGGTTAGTTCCTCTGTATTATTGCTGTTTGAGAACCATCGCTGTTGTTCTGGTTCTCTACATTCTCCCCCTTAGTTAGTCCCCTTTGGTATGTTCTCTTTTGATCAGGACCCCCCCCCCCACAGAGCGGGTATTATTGGGTGGTGTGATGATTCCCAGTGCAACGGCAACACACCACCATCGCATCTGTGTGCTGAGAATCATCCACCACCCTAATAATACCCGCTCTGTGGGGGGGGGTCATGTTTACCAGAGAACATACCAAAGGGGACTAACTAAGGGGGGGAATGTAGAGAACCAGAACTACAGCGATGGTTCTCAAACTGTGGTACGCCCGACAATTTTATGTATTTTAAATATATTATAAACTGCGTTATGTAATTTGGCCACCAGAGGGCAGCATTTGATTGTTAGAGAAAACCAGAATCAAAGCGGACTAGATGACGTCGCGGAGGAGCAGATTATTAACGATTTTGCTTTCAATAAACACAATTATAAATTAAACCTTGTTTTTTTTTATTATAGTGAGTTTGTAAGTGTTTATTAAAGCAATAAGACGCTCGAGGTTGTGCATTATTGTGAATAAATCACTGTATTAGGCTACGTATCGGGATTTATTCAGATTAAGGCCACGCCCTCTCGCTTTAACGTTGTAATATACACTCACACGTGATGGATGTTTGCCATACGTCGTTTAAAAATAAAAATAAAGGTGATGCTGGAGGTTTTGGTTTAACGGGCGGTACTTGGTTCCGTGAGGTTTGAGAACCACTGGACTACAGAATGGAACTGTAGAACTACAAAGTCCATGTGTATTAAATTTGGTCATTTATTGGACGCTTTTGTCCAAAGCGACTTACAAGGTGAGCACAGGGTTCATCACAGCGCCCCCTGGACCAATGAGGGTTAAGGGTCTCGCTCAAAGGACCCACACTGGTAACTTCAGTGGACCTGGGATTTGAACCCCCAACCTTCAGATTGATAGCCCAACACCCTGACCACTGAGCTAGCGCCCCCTATGTGTATGGAGAGCGGAGCTGATATGATGGAGACCGAGGGGGAGGAGTCACTGAGGATGTGACATTCATTTTTATTTACGCCGTCGACGCTCGAGTTCATTAACGTGATTTTCAGGTTCTGCGCCGCGCGAAACGGAACCAGCAGTTGACGATGTGGGGATGGGGGGGGGGTTGGGGGGGGGGTTTCTGATGTTCAGGATGTAGATTAGGCGCCGTCCCGCGGCACCCCCCCCCCCCCCGCTCTCTGGCCTAATGGCTGGGCTCTTTCATTTCTGAAGGGCGCATTGCGAACGCTCGCAGACTCGTAATCTGGAGATCCATTATGGAGCTCCGATTGCCTCGCGCTCGCTCTCCACGGAGACGCCGCGTAGAACTCCATTACACGCCACCGCCGCCGCCGTCGACGACAGCCACACGGGTTCTATTAACATTATATTGGGGGGGTTGATGATTCCCAGTGCAACGGCAACTCACCAAGACGCCACCATCGCATCCGTGTGCTGAGAATCATCCACCACCCTAATGATACCTGCTCCGTGGGGGGGGGGGGTCCTGATCAACAGAGAACATACCAAAGGGGACTAACTAAGGGGGGAATGTAGAGAACCGGAACTACAGCGATGGTTCTCAAACTGTGGAACGCCAAATAATGGTATGAATATGAAATCTATTATAATCCTGATACATCTTATAAACGGCGTTATCTAATTTGGCCACCAGAGGGCAGCGTTCACTGTACGTTGCAGAAGAGCACTCCCCCCCCCACCAGGACCCATCCGTGGGTTCCAGCCGGAGAACAAACAGTAATAATCACCCTCTCGGTTCTCGTTGTTACTCCGGTGTCTTGTTACGCACCGTGATGTTTATTTCCGTTCTGGCGCCGACGGAACGAGGGAACCGTGATAGTTCCATTCCACTGGACTCAGACCGACTCAGTAACCATCAGGAACCACCATCAGTAACATCAGGAACCACCATCAGTAACCATCAGTAACCACCATCAGTAACATCAGGAACCACCATCAGTAACATTAGGAACCACCATCAGTAACATTAGGAACCACCATCAGTAACCATCAGGAACCACCATCAGTAACCATCAGGAACCACCATCAGTAACATTAGGAAACATCATCAGTTACCATCAGGAACCACCATCAGTAACCATTAGTAACCATCAGGAACCACCATCAATAACCATCAGGAACCAGCATCAGTAACATCAGGAGCCATCAGGAACCACCATCAATAACCATCAGGAACCATCAGGAACCATCAGGGACCAGCATCAATAACATCAGGAGCCATCAGGAACCACCATCAGTAACATCAGGAACCACCATCAGTAACATCAGGAACTTTCAGGAACCACCGGAGTATTACTGCATGACCATAGATCATTTACACCCCCATCTCTCTCTCTCTCTCTCTCCCTCTGGCTTTCGCTCTCTCATTCTCGCTCTCTCTCCCTCACTTTCTCTCTGTCTCTCTCTCTCTCTCTCATCCTCTCTCTCTCTCTCGCTCATTTTCTCTCTCTCTCTGTCTCTCTCTCTCTCTCTCCCTTGCTTTCTCCCTATGGCTCTAGGTCTCTTGTTCTCTCTCAGTCTCTCAGTCTCTCTCTCTCTCGCCCTCTCTCTCTCTCTCTCGCCCTCTCTCTCTCTCTCTCTCGCTCTCTCTCTCTCTCTCTGCTGAGGTGATTAGTGATTGCTGTAAAGTGAAACTCTGACAAGAATACTGATCAGTCTGAAACGACACCGCACCTCAAACTTTAAACCCAGAACCAGAACCAGAAGCAGAACCAGAAGCAGAAGCAGAAGCAGAAGCAGAAGCAGAACCAGAACCAGAACCAGAAGCAGAACCAGAAGCAGAAACAGAACCAGAAGCAGAAGCAGAACCAGAACCAGAAGCAGAACCAGAAGCAGAAACAGAACCAGAAGCAGAAGCAGAACCAGAAGCAGAAGCAGAACCAGAAGCAGAACCAGAAGCAGAACCAGAAGCAGAACCTTTGCCGTCCAGATGAAGAGGGTGTCAGCAGGTCTTTGAGGATGATGGAGTGATGAGTGGACGTGAGGATTCCACGGCGTCAGAGAGAGAGAGACTCAGATCGTACTGTTCACCCAGAAAAGGTTCCAGGAACTCACGGGGAACCATCAGGGCGACCCCTGAAAAATGAAACTGCGCACACGGAACCCCATCCCTGCGGCCTCACCGAGGTTCTCGACCGACAAACCGATGAACGGACGCCCACGCGTCACGCCCACTGGAGAACATGAGAACTCCACCCCTCACTAACTATGTTCTACGTCGTGAACTGATGCTGGCGTGAAACTGCTGACCACTACAAATCCAGTGGTCCAGTGGTGCATCATGGGATTTGTAGTGAGCCAGGGTCGTAATTGAAGGACATCACCACAACCGTGCTGACCCCTCTATAGTCCACTAGATCTGTAAAAGGTCTAATGTGAGGGACTGGCTCACAATCGCTGTTCTAATTCATCCCAAAGGTGTTGGATGGGATACCTTCCACAAAACTGTTTATACACTTATAACAACGAAGACGTGACTAAGACTATATGGGGCAATTTGGAGAACTCAATTGACCTTGATCCATGTTTTTGGACTGTGGGAGGAAACCGGAAAACCCGGAGGAAACCCATGCGGACACGGGGAGAACATGGGAACTCGGGAATCCCTAGCGCTGAGAGGAGAACGTGCTAAACCACTAAGCCACCGTGTTGCCCTCCATCCATTATCTTCAGCTTTATCCTCTATTAGGGTCGCGGGGGGGGGGTTCCCCATGCCCATCCAGGGGAGAACGTCTCGGGCGCTTGGCAGATACACCCAGGACAGGACGCCAATCTATCGCTGGGCACACACTCACTCACACACACACCCTATATGGGGCAATTTGGAGAACCCAATTGACCTTGAATCCATGTTTTTTGGACTGTGGGAGGAAACCGGAGAACCCGGAGGAAACCCATGCGGACACGGGGAGGACATGGAAACTCCACCCAGATGGGGACTCAAACCGGGAATCCCTAGCGCAGAGAGGAGAACATGCCAAACCACTAAGCCACCATGTTGCCCTCCATTCATTATCTTCAGCTTTATCCTCTATTAGAGTCGCGGGAGGGTTCCCCATGCCCATCCAGGGGAGAACGTTTCGGGCGCTGGGCAGATACACCCAGGACAGGGGGGCAATCTATCGCTGGGCACACACTCACTCACACAGACACACTCTATATGGGGCAATTTGGAGAGAACCCAAAAAACTCGGACACGGAAACGGACACGGTTTTTCGATTGGGTTCTCCCGGCGCCACACGCTGGCGGGTTCCGCACATGCAGGAAATGCGAATCGGAGGCGCGATCATACCTCCCCTCGCTCTCCCCGGGGCTTCGGCGGCGTAATAGGCATTCTAATGACCCGACCTCTGCGCCTCTGCGCCGCCCGCCGCCGCCTCGGGCGCCTCATACGTTAGCGCCGCTCACAGAACCGTTAAACAACAGAACCTTCAGCGCGTCAGAGGAAGAACCTCCGCCTTACAAACTATCCGTCATCGGAACGGACGGGTCGGAGCGTCGGGGCTCCGGGATATCGGATTGAAAAGCCGCACGCCATCATCAGTCCTCCCTCGGCCGGCGGAACCGGGGGCGGGTGCAGGGGCGGGGGCGGGGCCGGGGGGGCAGGGAGAGAACCATGCCGTATGGTTCTCTCTGAGTTGTTGTTTTGTAGATCAGCCTCGTGCCTCACGCTGAAGTCCTCGTTATCTCCAGATTTAACAATACAGGGGGCGTGTACAATTAACAGTACGAGGGGGCGTGGCCTAAATAAATCCCATAAAGAGGCGTTATTAGCCCTGAAGCATAGTGCAGTACAGCGCCACCATGTGATTTATTCACAATAATGCACGACCTCGTGTGTCTTATTGCTTTAATAAAACACTTACGAACACAATGTAATTAAAATGTAATGCGTAATGCGTTTATTAAAAGCGACATCGTTAATAATCTGCTCCTCCGCGACGTCATCTAGCAACGCTGATTCTGGTTTCTCTAATAATCTAAAGCAAACACTGCCATCTAGCGGCCAAAAAACAGAACGCAGTTTATAAAAACAGTGTAACAGGTTTAGTGCTGATCTGTTTATTCATTCATTCATTATCTCCCGCTTTATACTCTATTAGGGTTGCGGGGGAGGGGGGGTTCCCCATGTCCATCCAGGGGAGAACGTTTCGGGCGCTGGGCAGATACACCCAGGACAGGACGCCAATCCATCGCTGGGCACACACTCACTCACACACACACACACACTCTATATGGGGCAATTTGGAGAACTCAATTGACCTTGAATCCATGTTTTTTGGACTGTGGGAGGAAACCGGAGAACCCGGAGGAGACCCACGCGGACATGGGGAGAACATGGATTCTCCACCCAGATGGGGATTCGAACCGGGAATCCCTAGCGCTGAGAGGAGAACATGCTAAACCACTAAGCCACCGTGCCGCCGCCCTGATCAGATTTAAGGATTTGCCGTTTTATAAAAGGCAAAAAAAAAAAAAAAAAAAAAAAAAAAAAAAAAAAATATATATATATATCCCGGTTCGAATCCCCATCCGGGTGGAGTTCCCATGTTCTCCCCGTGTCCGCGTGGGTTTCCTCCGGGTTCTCCGCTTTCCTCCCACACTCCAAAAACATGGATCAAGTCAATTGAGTTCTCCAAATTGCCCCATAGAGAGTGTGTCTGTGTGAGTGAGTGTGTGTCCAGCGATAGATTGCCCCCCTGTCCTGGGTGTATCTGCCCAGCGCCCGAAACGTTCTCCCCTGGATGGGCATGGGGAACCGACTCCCCCCCCCCCCGCGACCCTAATATAGGATAAAGCAAATAATATTGGATGGATGGATAAAAAAAATAAATTTTATATATATATATATAGAAAATATAAATAAATAAGCGGCACAGTGGCTTAGGGGTTTGGCATGTTCTCCTCTCAGCGCTAGGGATTCCCGGTTGGAATCCCCATCTGGGTGGAGTTTCCATGTTCTCCCCGTGTCTGCGCGGGTTTCCTCCGGGTTCTCTGGTGTCCTCCCACAGTCCAAAAACATGGATCAAGTCAATTGAATTCTCCAAATTGCCCCATATAGAGTGTGTGTGTGTGAGTGAGTGTGTGCCCAGCGATGGATTGGCGCCCTGTCCTGGGTGTATCTGCCCAGCGCCCAAAACGTTCTCCCCTGGATGGGCATGGGGAACCCCACCGCGACCCTAATAGAGGATAAAGCGGGAGATAATGAATGAATGAATGAATAAATTGTGTACATTATACTTTAGTATTTTAATACTTCACAGAACATGATGGAAAAAACCCAATGTGTTTTGACAAGGTTCTAAATGAAACACATTGCTGAAGCTGTAATGTATGAAGAGTGATGGACACGAGCAGCAGAACCATCACCGATATGCATCTCACAGTCGACCGCCCTGCCCTTTGATCTCATCTCCATGACGGACTGATGGCGGAACCATTGGCGTGCGGTTGGTAATGAGCGGCGTGTTTCCTGCCTTCGTTATTATTACGTTACATCTCAGATCTCAGATGTTCTCTCACTCGTGTTGACTCTGTGTGAGCCAGAGCCGGCCCCCGTACAGAAACATTCATGTGGCCCACGTGTCCCAAAACACATCTGGTGCAGCCGCCTCACAGGTAAGACGTAGATGCCCCACATGTAGGTCTCCCAGCATGCACCATCAGGTCTCTACAGTCTCGACTCGTGTTTAACCACCCGAGTGTATCATGTGACTCCAACTCTCCTCTCTGATTGGCTCCCTGTAGCTGCTCCGATCTACAGGACTCTCTCTGGATCTGGCCCCTCTGACCTTCACTCCAGATTTCCAAAACACACTCCGACTCGTCCACCACGTTCTAGTGATGAATGTCGCCTGGTGGGGCAACCTCACCGTGGCGCCGACTCTCGCTCCGTATCGTTCTCCACCGATCCACGGTGGAACCTGGTAGAAATCTGGCAACGCTCCCCAAACATGGGTCTGAATCCGGCGCATCTGCGGCCCCCGCAACCCGAAAACAGGTCTCGTTCCAAGTGCCATCATTCAGTGATGCAAGTGGGGCAGATAAAAAGAGAGATGTGGGGCAGATCTGCCGCTTAAAAGGGGGTCACCCCCCTCCCCCCCGCACACACACACACACACACACACACACACCTCCATTCACTTTCTATAAGAGCATCGTGTGCTGACAAAGAAGCAGACGCATTTTAGAACGTTCGATGCGGATTCCATGCCTCTGGGCCTTCCCCAAACTGTTCACACAAAAGCATAGCGGTGTGCAGAATGCGCTCCCGGATGGAGGGACGCTCCCGGATGGACGGACGGACCCGGATGGATGGACGTTCCCGTCTGGACGGACGTTCTGCTGATTCATGCTGAATTCGTCGTATTGATTGTTTACGTTCAGCCTGATGAGTTCTGTTCGGGGACCTCGCGTCCCCGTGTCTCTGGCACCGCGGGGACGTTTGAGCGATGACCTCCGCTCGCCTCCGCGTCCATTAAAAAAAGAGACTTTCGGGCGGAACGCCGCGTCCCGGCATGTCCCTGTGAGGGTGTCCAAAACTTGCTCCCCTGGATGGACAGAGGGAACCCCCCCCAAATGTCCTCCCGGTCCAGCAGGGATCTCATTAAGGTAAGAGTAATGCAGAACCACTAGAACCATTGTCCTCTATTAGGGTGGGGGGGCCGGGTTCCCCATGCCCATCCAGGGGAGAACGTTTCGGGCGCTGGGCAGATACACCCAGGACAGCGGGGCAATCTATCACACATCCAAACACACTCTATATGGGGCAATTTGGAGAATTCAATTCACCTTGATCCATGTTTTTGGACTGTGGGAGGACAACCGGAGAAACCGGAGGAAACCCACGCGGACATGGGGAGGACATGGAAGACTCCACCCAGATTGGGATTCCAACTAGTAATCCACAGTGCTGAGAGGAGAACATGCCAAACCACTAACCCATCATGCCACCCTGCACTGTATTATTATCCCATCCATCCATTATCTTCAGCTTTATCCTCTATTTGGGTCGTGTGGGGGGGGGGGGGGGGGTTCCCCATGCCCATCCAGAGGGAGAACGTTTCGGGCACTGGGCAGATACACCCAGGACAGGGGGGCAATCTATCACACAGACACACACACACACTCTCTCTATATGGGGCAATTTGGAGAACTCAATTTACCTCGAATCCATTTTTTTTGGCTGTGGGAAAAAAACGGTGAATTCGGAGGAAACCCACGCGGACACGGGGAGAACATGGACACTCCACCCAGATTGGGATTCGAACCTGGAATCCCCCAGCATTGAGAGGAGAACATGCCAAGCGTCGGCTCGTTTCCTCCACCGGAGTTCATGCTCCGTGTGGCCGTTTTCCTGCGATTACAGCCGTCGAGCTGAGAGCTTAAATTATTCATTCATTCATTATCTTCTGCTTTATCCTCTATTAGGGTCGCGGGGGGGGGGGAGTTCCCCATGCCCATCCAGGGGAGAACGTCTCGGGCTCTTGGCAAATAGACCCAGGACAGGGGGGCAATCTATCGCTGGGCACACACTCACTCGCTCACACAGACACACTCTATATGGGGCAATTTGGAGAACTCAATTGACTTGATCCATGTTTTTGGACTGTGGGAGGAAACCGGAGAACCCGGAGGAAACCCACGCGGACACGGGGAGGACATGGACACTCCACCCAGATGGGGATTCGAACCGGGAATCCCCAGCGCTGAGAGGAGAACATGCCAAACCACTAAGCCGCCGTGCCGCCGAGCTTAAATTAATAATTAATGAAATTATTTCCGTTTCAAGGTGAAACGATGTCGTCAGCCGGAATCGGGCGAAGCGGGGTTCCTCTGTGCTCACGTTCCGGAACGAGACGCCGGAATAATCAGGACATTGAGATTCGGGGTGACGTTCCGTAATCACGCTGCCTTATTGATTAATGCTTTAGATTTAATTAAAGATCAAAGACTTTCGCGGGCTTTCAAGTCGTTCTCTCCCTCGCTCACCTCCACGGCGCCTGGGGTTCCCCAAGCACGGATCCGCCAGCACGGAACCGCCAGCACGGAACCGCGAGCGCAGCCAGACCGCCGACCTCGTCGCTTTCCTCATCGGAGAGGTGGGGTGGGGGGGGCTGCTCTCGCCCCAAATCACCCCACACACACTTCACATCTCACAAACTGGGACAGAGGTCCACTTATGTGTGTGTGTGTGTGTGTGTGTGTGTGTGTATATATATATATATTATATATCATTCTGACCTGATTACCGGTCGGGACCTGCAGTCTGAGATCCGTGCCACGCCCATCCCGGCTCATCCACTAATAACTTTAAATTAAAACATCTTTTAATCATCGGTCCACTTATGTGTGTGTGTGTGTGTGTGTGTGTGTGTGTGTGTGTGTATATACCATTCTGACCTGATTACCGGTCGGGACCCGCGGTCTGAGATCCGTGCCCCGCCCGTCCCGGCTCGTCCACTAATAACTTTAAATTAAAACATCTTTGAATCATCGTTCTTTCGCCAGATTTGATTGGTCGTGGCATCCTCATTAGTATTCGTGTCACTGAAGTGGCGCATGGGTGTGTGTGTGTGTGTGTGTGTGTGTGTGTGTGTGTGTGTGTGTGTGGGGGGGGGGGGGGGGGGGGGGGGGGTTGTACAAGTGCCTGCACTGGAGCCTTAGGAAATAATGCGGCCTTTTTCTCCAGCATGGTCTCCGGATGAGGACTCGTGAGGACGCATTTCCGACGTCCCGCTCTTTGTTCCCGCCGCGCCGCAGCGCCGCTTCAGGCTTCAGGCTTCGTTAGGTTTTCATTACGGTCGCAACGGCGTTCGTCTCCGCATCAGACGTTAACCTTCACTCTGACGGAGACAACATCATTACACTCCACCTCATCGTCTGGGTTCCGCCGAAACACCGACCGGCGGACGGTCCTCGCTTCCACGCCGGGAGAACGTGCTGAGGACGACCCTCAACGTGTCCCCCACGCACCGGACACTTTATCACTTTATTAAATATAATTAAATATAATTAAATATAATTAAATATAATTAAAGATATTCATTCATTATCTTCCGCTTTATCCTCTATCAGGGTCGTGGGGGGGGGGGTTCCCCATGCCCACCCAGGGGAGAACGTTTCGGGCGCTGGGCAGACACACCCCGGACAGGGCGCCAATCTATCACTGGACACACACTCACTCACACACACACACTCTATATGGGGCAATTTGGAGAACTCAATTGACTTGATCCATGTTTTTGGACTGTGGGAGGAAACCGGAGAACCCGGAGGAAACCCATGCGGACACGGGGAGGACATGGAAACTCCAGCCAGATGGCGATTCGAACCGGGAATCCCTAGTGGACATCCCTAGAGAGAACATGTTAAACCACTAAAGCCACCGTGCCGCCTTTAATTAAATATAATTAAATAATTAAATCAGGGCGGGACGGTGGCTTAGTGGTTTGGCATGTTCTCCTCTCAGCGCGAGGGATTCCCGGGTTCGAATCCCTATCTGGGTGGAGTTTGCATGTTCTCCCCGTGTCCGCGTGGGTTTCCTCCGGGTTCTCCGGTTTCCTCCCACAGTCCAAAAACATGGATCAAGGTCAATTGAGTTCTCCAAATTGCCCCATATAGTGTGTGTGTGAATGAGTGTGTGCCCAGTGATAGATTGGCACCCTGTACTGGGTGTATCTGCCCAGCGCCCGAGACGTTCTCCCCTGAATGGGCATGGGAACCCCCCCCCCCCCCCCCCCCGCGACACTAATAGAGGATAAAGTGGAAGATAATGGATGAATATTTGGCGTACCGCGGTTTAAGAGGAGGTTCTAGATTTTTCTCAACAAGTTGAAGGGTGGCACCCTGGTTGGACATCGATGTGCCCGTGGGGGCAGATGGCTCCCCCCCCCTCCCTCGCAGCGCCGCCCCGCCGAACCTCGCGGTTCCACGGCCGGGTCTCTCCGGGTTCCGCGGTGGTAACCGTTCCCAGAACAGATTTCCTGGGCGCTCTTGGCCGGCGGTGCGTCGGTGGGCGTGAGCTCGTAGCGCGGTTGGCGTGGCCGCACGCCAGCGCACATGCCGCGGTCCTCGCCGAGTCCTGCCACGCCGCGCACGGCGCCGCACTGACGAGGTAATGAATGCTAACGAGGAGCGACTTCATAACGACGGCGCGAGGGACCGCGCTCGCATCACCGCCTCCAATATAAAACCCTGACGAGGGCCGCCGCGTGATGTTTCGGGGGTTCTGATTGGTCCTCCAGTCCCATACAGGGGAGGACGTCCCGGGCGCCGGGCGGATCCACCCCGGACAGGGTGCCGATCCATCGCAGGGCACTCACACTGACCATATGGGGCAATTTAGAGCAGCCAATTTACATTGAACCCAAGTATTTGGATTATGGGAGGAAACGGAGAACCCGGAGGAAACCCACATGGATTGGGGAGAACATGGAAACTCCACCCAGATCAGGATTCAAACCTGGATCCCCAGCACTGAGAGGAGAACATGCAAAATACTACACCACAGTGCTTCCCCATCCTTCATTACCTTTCACTTAATCCTCAATTAGGGTCGTGGTGGTGGTGGTGGTGGGGGGTGGTGGGGGTTCCCAATGCCCATCCTGGGGAGAACGTTTCAGGCTCTCACACACACACACACACACACACACACACACATAGAGGCAATTTAAAGCATCCAATTCACCTTGAATCCACGTTTTCGGACCGTGGGAAACAGAAAAACCCGGAGGAAGCCCACACGGACACGGGGAGGACATGCAAACTCCACCCAGATTGGGACTTTTGGGATGTTTGAGATGGGGGTCCGTTATGTAACCGTGGTTACGGGGCGAGTCGGGTGGAGAGAGGGCGGAGCCGCCGGTTTGGAGGGTCAGGTCATGACGGATTGGGACTGTACGCTCTGTTTTTGCCCAATTTAATAATATAAACTTCTAACAGTGATTTTTTTTTTTTTTTACCCCTTTACCCCTTTCACACCCCCCCCCCCCACTCGGGGGGTAATTAGCACTCTGATGTTAAAAGCAGGAGTGAGAGTCACTACAAAGGACGAAAAGGGTTCGAAATAACTGGACTCTGGTAAATATCAGAAAGAAAGGTATGGAACACGGTTCTGTAACACACACACACACACACACACACACACACACACACACACACTCACACACACACACACACACTCACACACACACACACACACAGTGGGGTGCGAGCTGAAGCCGGTCGGAGCCAAGAGAGCAGCAGGGCTGCAGATGGAGACGGGCGGCGGCGCTCCTCTCCTTTCCACCAGTTAAATTCACAGGCTGGGGGGTCTCACACCAATCGGACTCCCGATTCGTCTCACCCCCGCACTGTCTGCTCTTTCCCTGCTGATTCTCACCAAACCCAGAGACGTTTGAATCGAGCTCAGAAGACTAAGAGCGAGCAGGTCCGAAACCCCGGACAGAGGACTGCGCTGTTCCTCAGCCGTGTGTTTGTTAAAAATAAAGACTAAAAGAAAACCCGCACCTCGCGAACAGAGCTCACACCACCCAACGACCCCACACGGGTTCCGAGGAGGAACGGAACCTTTTATTTAAAGCGTTTGATTTGCAAGTTTAACAAAGCGCGGATCCTTCGATAAGCTTTCTAGTTTTAGTCGAAACGTTGGCTGCTCTGTTCTGAACCCATTGATTTCTTTTTTTCTTTTTTTTAACGTTCCTGCAGCAGTGCACTACAGTACTCATATTTATCTCTTATTTCTCGGCCTCCGTATCTTTTTCTTTGTTGTTTAATTGTTAATTCGATGGTTTTGAATTACTGCGTGTCTTTCACGTTTGCCCAATCGGGGATCGATATTGGACTGTAGCTGCTCTGGGACAATTCTGTCTCGCCCCCTGAGTCAAGTGAATTTAATTCAGCCGATCTTTAGTGTATAAAAACATTATTTAATTTCTCTGCATCTCAGAAATTAAGTTTGTTTTAAACATATTTTGGACAAAATCAATGCGACTAAGTATTAAGGCACATCTCTAAATCTCTAAAAATCTCTAGAAATGTTATTCATGTTAGATGAATATGAATATATATATATAAATAATCTATTATGTATGATTATTATAACCACATGTAATTGCGGTTCGGCGCCTCAAGGACGATGACTCCGCCGCTGAGCCTCGCTCTTTACGAGGTTTTCTTTCTTTTAAAACAAAAAAAATAGCAGAGGGTTTTTTTTTTGTGTGGCTTCAGCCGGTTCTTTGGCGGTTACACTGTACATCTAATTAATTATTAAATTAACCTGAACGGAACCGTATAAAATAAAGCACATGGCCGTCCATTTTGGACACTTGAGATATTTTGGGATGAAGCCTAATTATAAGCCTTCAATCCGTCCGACTAAGAATGGGAAACCATCGAAGCCCCTGTGGGTGCAACGTTCTGTTGTTTTTAACATGTTTATCTATGTTCATGTATGGAACAGCAACGGTCCTAATACTGACCCTTGAGGATCACCATGCTTTACTTTTAGCCGGTGATAGTCACACAAACAAACCTCAAACATTTCAGTCGCATGTCTCAAACTCAGCTTCAGCCTCGTCTCCGCTAAAGGTTCCGCGTTCCGATCGGCTTTCCGGGTGTGGAACTTCCCGAATGGCGCCGCACTCATCGGTGACACAGCGAGAACGTTCTCACGCGTACGGCTTTCCAGCGGCGAACAGCGAGCTTTTAGAGGAGGACTTCGTTACGTTGGTCTCCTGCGTTTACTTTATTTTGGAAAGCTGCTAAAATAAAGGGCGACTGTAATTAACGATCTGCCGGACGTTCTGATGTTTAATTAACGTCCTTCTGATGTTCTCGCTCCCCCTGCGGGAATCCTCAGACCTTGCATCGTCGCATCGTGATGTCATCGCTGCTGACCCGTGCACAGTCCTGACCGCGGCACGGGTCGGCCGGCACGGGTCACTTCAAAAGTCCACATCAGAGGAGTGAGAGAACACTGCGGGAGTCGTCACGTCGCCGTGGTTACGGACGGGTGACATGTTCCAAGCAGCAGAAGATTAGTATTGATTTGCGAGGAATAAATACACCCCCCCCCCGACACGTCCCTCAGAGCACCAGAGCAACTTCAAAACTGTTTATTGATTGTGTGTGTGTGTGTGTGTGTGTGTGTGTGTGTGTGTGTGTGTGAGTGTGTGTGTGAGTGTGTGTGTGTGTGGGGTCCAATTAATCGATTTTAGTTCCAAATTGAAATTGAAATCAAAGCAGCAGGTGAATTAAAAACGAAGGGAATGAGGTTGAGGTTTCTTACTAGTTAAACTCACCAATTAGGAGTTGTGTTCCTCGTGTACTAGTCAAATTAACTAGTACATCTAGTTAAAATTAACTAGTACAACTAGTCATCAAGGGCGATGTGTTTCTTAGCTACGAGAGAAGCTGACGAGTTGTTTCTGGTGTACCCGTAGGACCGTTTATGTTTATGTTCTAGTCAAAGCTGACCAATCAACAGATACGGTGGTTATGTACTAGTTCAAAGATCACTAACCAATCCGAGTCGTGCTTTGTGCCCACGTTATTAGAACCCTCCTCCAGGTCCAGCAGGGATCTCATTGAGGTACGAGTAAAGCAGAACCACAGCCGCGTGTCTGCGTGGGTCTCCTCCGGGTTCTCCGGTTTCCTCCCAAGGTCCAAAAAACATGGATTCAAGGTGAATTGAGTTCTCCAAATTGCCCCATATAGAGTGTGTCTGTGTGCCTGTCCTGGGTGTATCTGCCCAGTGCCCGAGACGTTCTCCCCTGGATGGGCATGGGGAACCCCCCCCGACCCTAATATAGGATAAAGCGGAAGATAATGAATGAATGAATTTAAGGGGCGGCACGGTGGCTTAGTGGTTTAGCATGTTCTCCTCGCGGTTCGAATCCCTATCTGGGTGGAGTTTGCATGTTCTCCCCGTGTCCGCGTGGGTTTCCTCCGGGTTCCCAAAAAACATGGACCAAGGTCAATTGAATTATCCAAATTGCCCCATATAGAGTGTGTCTGTGTGAGTGAGTGTGTGCCCGGTGATCGATTGCCCCCCTGTCCTGGGTGTATCTGCCCAGCTCCCCTAGTAGAGGATAAAGTGGAAGATAATGCATGTGTGTGTGTGTGTGTGTCTGTGTGTGTATATGTGTGTGTGTGTGTATGTATATGTGTATGTGTGGGTTTATCTGTGTGTATGTGTATCTGTGTGTGTATGTGTGTGCGTGTATATGTGTGTGTGTATATGTGTGTTTGTGTGTGTGTGCGTGTGTGTGCGTATATGTGTGTGTATGTGTGTGTGTATATGTATGTGTATTTGTGTGTGTGTGTATGTGTATGTGTATGTGCATGTATGTGTGTGTGCGCATGTATGTGTGTGTGTATGTGTGTGCGTGCGTGTGTGTATATGTGTGTGTATTTGTATTTGTGTGTGTGTATGTATATATGTGTGTGTGTATGTATATATGTGTGTGTGTGTGTGTGTATGTATGTGTGTGCGTGTGTGTATATGTGTATGTGTGTGTATTTGTATTTGTGTGTATGTATATTTGTGTGTGTGTATGTATATATGTGTGTGTGTGTGTATGTGTATGTATGTGTGTGTGTGTGTGTGTGTGCATGTGTGTGTGTGCATGTGTGTGTGTGTGTGTGTGTGTGTGTGTGTGTGTGTGTGAGTGTTTAAACACACTGTAATCACTCCAGCCGCTGATGACTCCAAAGCTGGAACGAATGTTCTTTCATTATGGCGCCGTCAGGCGGCGGTGGAGGGATGGTGCGGCGCTTTGTTCGGCGTCTCTTTGTTCTGTGACAGTTCATCAGCCGCAAACAATCATCCGACTTCAGCTCGCGTTATTCCCTCCGACTGCCGACGTGTTTATGAAAATAAGAGCCGCGGAACGACCTCGACGCTGAAGCCCCTCCCCGTTCCGCCGCAACATCAAAAGACTTTTTGTTTGGCGTCTTACAACCGAGTTTTAATCCTCCGTTGCCATGGCAACCTCAGCGCGCGCCGTCTTCAGAGCGACGGGGACGTAGAGGGACGTGTGTTTGTTTACTAGTTAAGCTGACCAATCGAAATGTTTGATTGGTTTTTCACGTACGAATTAAACCGCGAATTAACGACACGTTTCTCAGGCCCTACTAGTTTATGTACTAGTTAAGTTGTTGACTACTCAAAAGAGTAGTACTAGTTAAGCCAACCAATCAAAAAATCAATCAAAAGTTAAACAAATTTTGGGTTTACTAGTGAAGCGAATCGATTTAAATAGACGTGTTTAGTCACTCGAATTAAAAACTGTTTCTTGTTTACTAGTTAACCAATCAAAATGTTGGATTGTTTGTGGATGTACAAATTAAACTGCAAATTAACGACACGTTTCTCAGGTCCTACTTGTTTATGTACTCGTTAAATTGTCGACTACTCAAAAGAGTAGTACTAGATAAGACAACCAATCAAAAGACATGATTATGTACAAGTTAATAAAGTTTTTTTTTGTGTACTAGTCAAGGTGACCAGTTTAAATTGACTAGTCACTGTGACTAATTAAAAATTGCTTTTTGATTACTAGTTAAGCTAACCAATCAAAATGTTTTTTTTTTCAAACTGCAAATTAAAGACACGTTCTTCAGGCGTCATGTTGAACAGTCACAGTGTTTATGTACTAGTTAATTTGTTGACTACTCAAAAGAGTAGTATATATTATGTACACGTTAAGCCAACCAATCAAAAGACATGTTGACATACTAGTTAAACTGATTAATTTTGTGTACTAGTCAAGCTGACCGATTTAAATAGACGTGTTGGTTTGGTACTAGTCATTCTGACTAATTAAAAAATTGTTTCTTGTTTACCAGTTAATCTAACTTACTAGTTAAACTAATTACAGACACATTTATCATGTACTAGTTAGGATGGTCAATTAAATGAGTTGTGTTTTTGGTGTACTAGTTTATTTAACCATTTAAGAGACATGATCGTTATGACCTAACTAAGCTGCCTGACGGAGTCGTGTTCACGCACTAGTTAAGTTGTTGACCAATAAAACAAGGTGTGTGTTTATTTTTAGAATACTAGTTAAACTAACCAAAATAAGGAGGCTCTGACTGAAAAGACGTGATTTATTCGACATTCATGATCAAAGGACAGAACCTGATGAAAGACGAGAAAAATACGAGATAAACATGAGATAAACATGAGATAAAACAGGAGATAAAACATGAGATAAAACATGAGATAACAATGACAGAGACGTGAACAGAGTCGGTTTTAAAGGTGAGAAAAACAAAACAAATGCAAAAAAGAAGAAACATTCCACGACTCGGGTGTTTCGTATAAAACATGAGATAAAACATGAGATAAAACATGAGATAACACACGAGATAAAACATGAGATAAAACACGAGATAAAACACGAGATAAAACATGAGATAACGACGACAGAGACGTGAACAGAGTCGGCTTTAAAGGTGAGAAAAACAAAACAAATGCAAAAAAGAAGAAACATATTCCACGACTCGGGTGTTTCGTATAAAACATGAGATAAAACATGAGATAAAACACGAGATAAAACATGAGATAAAACACGAGATAAAACACGAGATAAAACATGAGATAAAACACGAGATAAAACACGAGATAAAACACGAGATAAAACACGAGATAAAACAGGAGATAAAACAGGAGCTAAAACAGGAGCTAAAACATGAGATAAAACACGAGATAAAACACGAGATAAAACATGAGATAAAACACGAGATAAAACATGAGATAACGACGACAGAGACGTGAACAGAGTCGGCTTTAAAGGTGAGAAAAACAAAACATATCCCGCGACTCGGGTGCTTCGTATTCGTAGTTAAAATTCGGCCGCAAAATAAAGAAAACAGAGTTCTGCTTTTGCTACGTCGTCTCGCCGTCGTCTCGTCCCCGGCCATGCAATTTCGTTCTACGTTACGGGAGACGTCCGCCCGCATGGCGTCGTCCGCCCCCCGTCTGTCCTTTCCGTGGGCGTTTTTTTTAGTTCTAAAGCTACATGTTGGGTACAGGGCACGGAGCCTCAGATGGCATCCCCGCCGACCGCATCTCGTGCACGTCCTTTTTTTTTTTTTTTTTTTTTTTTTTTTTTTAAATCTGGACCCGACCGCCAGTCGGCTGAAGGTAGGAATCCGAAGGCACGGTGTATGCGTGGTGGACGGGGACGGGGACGGTCGGGGGTCGGGGTGTCAGCGAGGGGGGCTTGGGGCTTGGGGCCTGGGTTCAGTTGAGGAACTCAGCGGAGAGACTCCGCACGCAGCGTGCTGAGCGGAATTTGAGTTCGTGGTAGCACTGCACAAAGCTGTGGTAGATAAAGGTGATGGGCAGTGCCAGCAGGACGATGCCACTCACGACACACACGCCACCCAGCACGCGTCCCGGCGTCGTGATGGGGTACATGTCTCCATAGCCCACCGTGGTCATGGAGATAATAACCCACCAGCAGGCAGCCGGGATGCTGGCGTAGTCCTCGTTGCCGCTCTTCAGGTCCAGGCCGTGCTCCAGCAGCTGCGCCAGGGCGCTGAAGATGGCCATGGCCACGCAGACGAAGACCAGCAGCATGACCATCTCGCGGTAGCAGCGGCGCAGCGTCAGGCCCAGCGTCTGCAGGCCCAGGAAGTGGCGCGCCAGCTTGATCAGCCAGAAGATGCGCATCATGCGCAGCACCCGCAGCGTCACCCCCGCCCGCTGCAGCTGCGGGCTCTCGCCGGTCAGCGCCGTCACCGCCGCCGAGACGTAGTACGGCGTGATGGCCAGCAGGTCGATCACGTTCAGCGGCCGCCGCACGAACTCGCACTTGTCCCGCGACACGAGGAAGCGCACGATGCACTCGGCCGTGAACCAGCCGATGCACACCGCCTCGATCACCCTGTCCGAGAGAAGCCACAGACATGACGTCATCAGCACCCGCTGACCAGATGTCCCCCTCCGTGTCCCGCAAATCGAGACGGCGTCCCGCGTCGTTATGGAACGTCAGACTGCAGTTGTGAATGATTGCGTGCTGTATGACCTGCCATTGGACGGCCGGGTCGTCTGTTATGGGGGGGGGGGGCTGTTTGAATGTCAACCAATCGGGACGCATGTCCCACGCGGACGCATGTCCGTTCTGTCCAATTGTCTTAATCTGGGAATCGACGCCTACGACGTTTTCTTACGTTAGAGGACGGGACGTTTCAATAAGATGTACAAGTTATATATATATAGGGGGCACGGTGGCTTAGTGGTTTGCCATGTTCTCCTCTCAGCGCTAGGGATTCCCTATCTGGGTGGAGTTTCCATGTCCTCCCCGTGTCCGCGTGGGTTTCCTCCGGGTTCTCCGGTTTCCTCCCACAGGCCAAAAAAACATGGATCGAGGTCAATTGAGTTCTCCAAATTGTCCCATATAGAGTGTGTCTGTGTTAGTGAGTGGATTGGCGCCCTGTCCTGGGTGTATCTGCCCAGCGCCCGAAACGTTCTCCCCTGGATGGGCATGGGGAACCCCACCGCGACCCTAATAGAGGATAAAGTGGAAGATACAGGAAAGTCATACCCCTTTAAAGGACTGTTCTGTTTAATTGTACACGTGTATATATATATATATATATATATATATATATATATATATATTCATTCATTATCTTCACCTTTATCCTCTATTAGGGTCGTGGGGAGGGTGGGGGGGTTCCCCATGCCCATCCAGGGGAGAACGTTTCAGGCGCTGGGCAGATACACCCAAGACAGGGGGGCAATCTATCCCTGGGCTATGTATATATATATGTTTTTATTTGCAGTCTGTTATGTGCTAAAGGGACAGAGTCGAGACGTTTCTTGTTTATTTGAGACAACCTTGATGCATCGGCGTCCCACGTTGTCCCACACAAACATACGTCTCTGTCCCACATCTGGTGAATTGGAATCTGGTCACCCTCTTACGGAACTCAGCGTGTAACATGACCAACAGATGGGCTTTGTAGTTCTAAAGTTCCATTCTGTAGTCCATTGGTTTCTCTACGTACCCCCACCACCCTCACCCTCACCTCCACCTTCACCTCCACCTTCACCTCCACCATGGTACCTGCCTGCGTAGTCCGTGGGGGTTCTGACCATCAGAGAACGGACTAATAGGACCGACGGCGTCCGTAGAGGGACAGGTGGACTACAGGACGGAACTTTAGGACTGCGAACCCCAGCTGTTTGCCCCGCGGAGCTGATTTAAAGTGAGAATCAGAGGGTTTATATATTTATGAACCTGCAGTGAACGGCTGAACGTTTACGCTTTGGCTGAAGTTTAATGCAGAAGCATTGATGATGTCATCATGCACGAACCAATCAAATTAAACAACCACGGAACTGTTTATTTTATCGTTATAGATTCTTATGTAGTTCACATTCAGCCCTTTCAGGCTTTATTTGTGATTTACACAGGTGAGACGGGGTGAGACGGGGTGAGACTGGGTGAGACGGGGTGAGGCGGGGTGAGACGGGGTGAGACGGGGTCAGGCGGGGTGAGACGGGGTGAGACGGGGTGAGACGGGGTGAGGCGGGGTGAGACGGGGTGAGACGGGGTGAGACGGGGTCAGGCGGGGTGAGGCGGGGTGAGACGGGGTGAGACGGGGTGAGACGGGGTCAGGCGGGGTGAGGCGGGGTGAGACGGGGTGAGACGGGGTGAGACGGGGTGAGGCGGGGTGAGACGGGGTGAGGCGGGGTGAGACGGGGTGGGTGGAGCCTTCAAACTCGTCCCCTGTATTATGGCCAAAGTTCAGTTCTGGTCTGTGTTCCAGGGTGCAGTTCACCCAGCTGCCATGTTTGCGACGTGGTGAGTGAAAACGCTCGGGTGGCGATCGTTTGTTTGCGTTTGTTGTTCCGTCGTTCCGTCGTTTTGTTTGGAGTCGTAACCACATTTCGGTACGAAGACAGAACAAAGGTAAGACAAAGGCAGCTGTGATACATCAGGATGGCAGCAGGGTGGCAGCAGAGAGGCAACAGGGTGGCAGCGGTGTGGCAGCAAGTTAGCAGTGGGGTGGCAGCAGAGTGGCAGCAAGTTAGCAGTGGGGTGGCAGCAGAGTGGCAGCAAGTTAGCAGTGGGGTGGCAGCAGAGTGGCGGCACTATGGCAGCAGAGAGGCAGCACTGTGGCAGCAGGTTAGCAGTGGGGTGGCAGCGGAGTGGCAGCAAGTTAGCAGTGGGGTGGCAGCACTATGGCAGCACCGTGGCAGCAGAGTGGCAGCAGGTTAGCAGTGGGGTGGCAGCGGAGTGGCAGCAAGTTAGCAGTGGGGTGGCAGCACTATGGCAGCAGAGAGGCAGCACTTTGGCAACAGGGTGGCAGCAGTATGGCAGCAAGTTAGCAGTGGGGTGGCAGCACTATGGCAGCAGAGAGGCAGCACTTTGGCAACAGGGTGGCAGCAGGTTAGCAGTGGGGTGGCAGCAGAGTGGCAGCACTATGGCAGCAGAGTGGCAGCACTTTGGCAACAGGGTGGCAGCAGGTTAGCAGTGGGGTGGCAGCAGAGTGGCAGCACTATGGCAGCAGAGTGGCAGCACTTTTGCAACAGGGTGGCAGCAGGTTAGCAGTGGGGTGGCAGCAGAGTGGCAGCACTATGGCAGCAGAGAGGCAGCACTTTGGCAACAGGGTGGCAGCAGTATGGCAGCAAGTTAGCAGTGGGGTGGCAGCACTACGGCAGCAGAGAGGCAGCTGAATCACAGCAGGGTGGCAGCGGGGTGGCAGCAGAATAGCAAAAGGTAGCAGCGGGGTGGCAGCAGAATGGCAGCGTGAAGCAGGGACGATACAACAACATGAAAAGGACTTGAAAATCGTTTTTTCATTTTCAGAAATGCCAGAATTTCTTACTCCCTCTTCAGCATGACGATCAGCTCCAAAAGTATTGGCACCCTCGTCGTGTTTAATTAATTGCGTTCCCTCGTTCTCACGGCTCGTTAGTTCGTACACGACGTCCACCCCAGTGGGCAGCATCGGCAAGTGAACCTATGCACCATAGACGCCTTGAGAGCCCGTTCAGAGGTGGACCGGGACGCATTCGGCTCCATTCGTTTAGTGTGGGGGCGGCACGTGGTGGTTGGCATGTTCTCCTCTCAGTGCTGGGGATCCAGTTTGGAACCCCGATCCGGGTGGAGTTTGCATGTTCTCCCCCGTGTCCATGTGGGTTTCCGCCGGGTTCTCCGGTTTGCCTCCCACGGTCCGAAAACATGGATTCAAGGTGAATTGAGTGCTCTGAGTTGCCCCATATAGCGTGTGTGTTGGTGTGAGTGATCCGATCACCGTCACGTCTACAGAACCGGGTCAGAACAGACACACAGGACTCCAGATCTGCCGTCGCAAATGTCCTCGCACACTGAGGTACCGCTCAGAGATGATTGTCGGCCCTCAGGAGAACGGGGTGCGCCTCTCCGAGGACGGGCCGTTCCCAAGAACGATATAACGGAACCTCGGAGTGTACCACCAAGCGACCGCTGGCAGTCCAGCGCTGTGGAGACTCTGTGTATTATATTTAATTATAAGCTCTTCGACCAATCACAGAGCTGCTCTTAATAATAATAAATAATAAATAATTAATTCAAGGGGCGGCACAGTGGCTTAGTGGTTTAGCATGTTCTCCTCTCAGCACTAGGGATTCCCGGTTCGAATCCCCATCTGGGTGGAGTTTCCATGTCCTCCCCGTGTCCGCGTGGGTTTCCTCCGGGTTCTCCGGTTTCCTCCCACAGTCCAAAAAACATGGATTCAAGGTGAATTGAGTTCTCCAAATTGCCCCATATAGAGTGTGTCTGTGTGTGTGTGAGTGTGCCCAGTGATAGATTGCCCCCCTGTCCTGGGTGTATCTGCCCAGCGCCTGAGACGTTCTCCCCTGGATGGGCATGGGGAACCCCCCCCCCCCCCCGACCCTAATAGAGGATAAAGCGGAAGATAATGAATAAATGAATTTAAGGGGCGGCACGGTGGCTTAGTGGTTTAGCATGTTCTCCTCACAGCGCTGGGGATTCCCGGTTCGAATCCCTATCTGGGTGGAGTTTGCATGTCCTCCCCGTGTCCGCGTGGGTTTCCTCCGGGTTCTCCGGTTTCCTCCCACAGTCCAAAAACATGGATCAAGGTCAATTGAGTTCTCCAAATTGCCCCATATAGAGTGTGTATGTGTGTGTGCCTGTCCTGGGTGTATCTGCCCAGCGCCCGAAACGTTCTCCCCTGGATGGGCATGGGGAACCCCCCCACCCCCACCCCGCGACCCTAATAGAGGATAAAGCTGAAGATAATGGATGGATGATTAATTGAAGGTTCTGATTGGACGAACCCCGGGTCACTGAGCGAGTTTCAGATCATTAGATGCAGATAAAGTGAAGGGAACGTCTGCAGCGGAACCGGAACAGATGTGTTTAATGGTGAGATTAAAACAGAACCGCAGAGTCCAGCTGGAGAATAAACGGGGGTGGGGGGTGGGGGGGGTTCCTCGAGTCTGGATGCAAAACCGTTAACGGCTGCGACGCCTTCATCCCGAAACCATATGGCGGTTCTGCTGCCGGCAGCCGGCTCGTGAGCTACGGGGCGGGATACGGCACCAAAGCGGCGCGGAGAACCTGCAGGAACCTGGGGGGGGGGGTTCAGCATGCCCATCCAGGGGAGAACGTCTCGGGCGCTGAGCAGATACACCCAGGACAGGGGGGCAATCTATCACTGGACACACTCTCACTCACACAGATACACTCTATATGGGGCAATTTGGAGAACTCAATTGACCTTGATCCATGTTTTTGGACTGTGGGAGGAAACCGGAGAACCCGGAGGAAACCTACGCGGACACGGGGAGGACATGGAGACTCCACCCAGATGGGGAATCGAATCAGGGATCCACAGCACTGAGAGGAGAACATGCCAAACCACTAAACCAACGTACCGCCCTACACTGTATTATTATTATTATTATTATTATTAATAATGGGCGGCGCGGTGGCTTAGTGGTTTAGCATGTTCTCCTCTCAGCGCTAGGGATTCCCGGTTCGAATCCCCATCTGGGTGGAGTTTCCATGTTCTCCCCGTGTCCGCGTGGGTTTCCTCCGGGTTCTCCGGTTTCCTCCCACCGTCCAAAAACATGGATTCAAGGTCAATTGAATTCTCCAAATTGCCCCATATAGAGTGTGTGTGTGAGTGAGTGTGCTCAGCGATGGATTGGCGCCCTGTCCTGGGTGTATCTGCCCAGCGCCCGAAACGTTCTCCCCTGGATGGGCATGGGGAACCCCCCCCCCGCCCCCGCAATGAATGGATGTTCCGGGGGGGGGGGGGGGGGTGCAGTAGTTCTGGAGCTGATGTGGATTAAAATCACGAGGTCGGCGTTATTTCTCACTCTGGCATTTCGGCAGCATTCATCTCGTGCGGAACGTACCTGCGTTCTTCTTTAGGTCCTTATGAACACACACACACACACACACACACACACACACACACCAACACACGGTCCCAACACACTAGACACAGAACACACAGCCGGCCGGGACAATCCGGGACAATCTAAACAGAACGGCGTGGAACCGGAATTTAACCCCCCCCCCACCCCCACAGTCGGTTCCGCTCCGTTCATTAGCGCGCTGCGGTGAAAACACTCGGGGTTCCGATGATGCCGACGACTGAACGCGAGAGTGATGGGACCGAAATAGAACAGGAAACCACGAGGACGGGATAGGCCCCGGAGATGGACGTTAATGCTGTTAGATCATGAGCCGTTTCCTGAGTGATAACACGGCTCCAGACTGAGATGGTGGCGGTGTGCGGGTGTGTGTGTGTGTGTGTGGGGGGGAGTGTGTGTGGGGGGGGTGTGTGTGTGTTTGTGTGTGTGTGTGTGTGTGGGGGGGGTAACCACCTTTAAAGTGTTCTGTTTTTAATAAACTTTGGAAACATTTTACGCATCGGTTTGTTTTATTTAACCTTTAAATTAATTTCTCGTTTATTTTTCGCCGTTTTAATGACTTGCTGTTCACGTTCAGCTCCACTGATCACACAGATTCCATTCCGTACTCTTTGGTATGTTCTCTAATGACCAGGACCCCCACAGAGCCGGTGTTATCGGGGTGGTGGAGGATTCTCAGTACTGCAGTGACGCTGACGTGGTGGCGCGGATGTGTGAGTGAGTGTGTGTTTAAACCCTGTATCCCCTCACTGTACCCTTTATGACACACCTCCACCTCACTGCTCCACCTTGTGGTCAGTTACCTGATCGTCAGTGGAGCTGATACAACCGAACGACAGGATGTTCCTAATAAAGTGGCCGGCGACTGAAGCTGTGGAACTTCATCCGTCAGGCGCGTGGGCGGGGTTATTAATATCGACCGAATATGATTTAATAATGAATAAATAAATTAATGAATTAACCAGCTGCAGTAGTTTGCATTTTTGGCGACCCCTCTGGTTGAAAACCGTCATTACAGCCACAAATCAAAAGCCATGGATTTAAAACACATGAAATAACTTCTGTGAGCTGTACATACATATATTTAACATATTATTAAATAAATCAAAGCGGGTTTAAATTTATGAGACAATTTACATAAAGCTGAATATTTAACAATAAATATATATATATTTTTGGAATTCTTTAAAAGCTTTAGAGAAAATTAACAGGCGAGATTTACTGAAGCCCCAAAAACTGCCATCCATCACCGTCCTTCATGTCTGATATGATGTTTGCTCGGTTATTAGTAAGAGAAACGATTTGTTTTGGTAATAAAACATTATGAAATGTCAAAGCCGTGTTCAGTTAATTAATTAAGCAGATGGCGGGAGATTATAAACGGGCTTTTGTCACGGCGAGCGTTCGAGAGTAAAATAAAGAAGCGAAGAGAAGAGCAGAAGCAGGGTTCTGCGTGGCGGCGCGAGGGATGCAGATTAATCGGCGCCCAGGGTTTTCTTCAGCACCTGACACATGATTAACACACCTTCGTGCTTTGCTGGGGAACATGATTAACTCGCCTCGTTAGCGCGGGAAAACATTTGTTATGTCATGATCAAGACATAAATAATTCAGCGTCATCAGAAAATGAATCTAACGAAGCTTGTTATTCTGGGAAAACCATCGGCTGCACTTACCCCATAAGTGCACTTTGTGGTTCCATTCTCTAGTCCATCTGTTTGTTAGTTCCCTTTATCAGTATGTTCTCTGATCATTCTATCATTAGGGTGGTGGGTGGTTTTCAGGACTGCAGTCACACTGACATGGTGGTGGTGGTGGTGTGATGAGGATGGGTGACACTTTTGGGGCGGGGTACCCTCTGTGTCAGTGATGCCTATATATATATATATATGGCACGGAGACGTGTTCTGGAGCTTAAATAGCATCTCGTTTTAAAACGTTCCCTCGTTTGTATTTCAGAGTGCATCTGTGAGGTCAGACGCCGATGGTGATGGACGGATGCCTGGCTTGCGATCAGTGTTAATCTAGGGCATCACAGAGTTGTCAGGACTTTGTGGGTCAGGCGAGTTTCTCCACTCACCCCCTTATGGTCTTTATGGACCTCACAAAAAAGGGCCATCCCGAAAAACGGTTCCCATTCATTTGGAACGGGGTACGGGGGATGGGACTGAATTTGTTCATCAGTGCAAGAGTGCACACTGACATTATGACATCACAACAGCATGAGTGTTATACACACCTCTTAATCGTGGGATTCAAGGTGAGTGATAAACCCCAATCGACCCCCCTGGACATGCACGCTGGACAATTCTTCGCATCCCACTCTGTGAACAGTTTGGGGAAGGCCCTGGTTCAATTTCCAACATCACTGAGTCCCGGTGCACAAAGCGAGGTCTATAAAAGGTCGGGTGAGTTCGATGTGGAACGACATCATCTGAGCCCTGATACGTTCGGGCATGAATTGGAACTCAGATGGGGAATCAGGAATCAGTCCAACATCAGCGTCGCACCACAAACACACACACACTCCAAAAAAGGCGTCGAAAAAACTTTTGGGAAACAAATTTGTAAAGGAGTTCCTGTAATACTGTATATTTATTATTATTATTATTATTATTATTATTATTATATTATTTTGTTATATTTTAAGGTTTTGGTTTTACACCATTAATAACTCGCTTTTTATTGGGTTTCAAGAAGAACATGTTAAAGTCCCGAGGGTCTTAAATAGGTTATTTGTGAGCAAACAATCAGGTCAATGAATTATATAATAATATATAAGTATAATAATAATAATAATATTTAAAGATGCATACAATTAATCAAATTATTAATTCAAATCTATTTAAACGAGTTGCCAAATGTTTGGATTTAATTGGCCAGCCTTTGCGCATGTGAGTGACCATCGGGTTTCCAATAGATCAGTTGTTGCAGAACCATCTGAAGGTTCTCTGGAGAACTTTGCATGTGTTTTTATTATTATTATTTTTTATATATTTTTGGTGTGTGCTGGTTATTTTGGGTGGCGGTCCTGCGCGTCTCTGCGCGGGGCTGTACCTGTGCTCCTCCACGGTGTTGTTCTTGGCGGTGTCCCAGTCGGGCAGCGTGCTGGCGCACAGGAGGACCATGGAGACGATGACGAACACGACGGAGACGGAGGCGAGGACCTGCGCCGCCAGCGAGGACGCGGGCTCCTCGAAGGTGCGCCGCATGCGCTCCAGCCAGCCGGCCCCCGCGCCGCCCGCGCCGCCCCCGTCCCCGTCCCCGGGCTCCTCGTCGCCGGCGCGGGACTCGTCGTCGCCGCGGCCGTCCTCCTCCGAGAAGCAGGTGAAGGTGTCGGACATGCGGTCGTCCAGCCGCCGCTGGCAGCAGAACTCCAGGTGGGAGCTCTCCAGACCCCAGTACGCCATCTCGTGGTAGAAGGAGAGCTCGCACATGCGCGGCACGAAGCGCAGCTTGCCCGAGCGCACGTACAGCATGATGAAGACGAACGCCTCGGCGTGCCGGTCGAAGAAGAACTCGTTGCGCTCCCGGTCGTAGTCGTCGCACAGCTGCAGGACCTCCTGCTCCGACGCGCAGCCGTGCAGCCGGCTCACCCTGCGCAGCGGGAAGTCCCGGATCACCTCCCGCGTGAAGGCGTACCGGGTGCCGCCGACGTTCAGGATGCAGATGTTCTTCCCGAACTTCATGTCGGCGCTGCGGGGGGTGGGTGGAGGGGTGGGTGGGTGGGTGTGTGGGGTGTGGGAGGGGGTTCACCTGTTCCAACGGGGCGGCATCCCGGGCTCGAGTTTGGACATCATGGCACGCACTCCGCCGCCGCGCAAAGATCCGAATGAAGCCCTCCTTCCACAACTGTCAACCTCCTACAAGGGGGCAGTTCTCTCTCTCTCTCTCTCTCTCTCTCTCTCTCTCTCTCTCTCTCTCTCTCTCTCTCTCTCTCTTTCCTTTTTTTCTCTCTTTACTTTGTGAGTTGGATGTCCTTTCTCAGAAAAACGCTCCTTTGATCCTTTGATGACTTCTTGCTCGGAATCAAAATATTCAAGATATTCATTCATTATCTCCCGCTTTATCCTCTATTAGGGTCGCAGGGGGGGGGGGTTCCCCATGCCCATCCAGGGGAGAACGTCTCGGGCGCTGGGCAGATACACCCAGGACAGGGCACCAATCCATCGCTGGGTACACAATCACACACTCAAACACACTCTATATGGGGCAATTTTGAGAACTCAATTGACCTTGATCCATGTTTTTGGACTGTGGGAGGCAACCGGAGAACCCGGAGGAAACCCACGCGGACACGGGGAGGACATGGAAACTCCACCCAGATGGGGATTCGAACCGGGAATCCCTAGTGCTGAGAGGCGAACATGCCAAACCACTAAGCCACCATGCCGCCTGAATTCAAGATATTGTTTTAATAAATTAATTATCATTTATTTATTCATTATCTTCCACTTTATCCTCTATTAGGGTCGCGGGGGGGTTCCCCATGCCCATCCAGGGGAGAACGTCTCGGGCACTGGGCACCCAGGACAGGGCGCCAATCCATCGCTGGGCACACACTCACTCACTCACTCACACATACACACACTATATGGGGCAATTTGGAGAACTCAATTGACTTGATCCATGTTTTTGGACTGTGGGAGGAAACCGGAGAACCCGGAGGAAACCCACGCGGACACGGGGAGAACGTGGAAACTTCACCCAGATGGGGATTCGACCCGGGGATCCCTAGTGCTGAGAGGCGAACGTGCCAAACCACTAAGCCACCGTGCCGCCGGTTAATTAATTAATTAAATTTGGTCATTTATTGGACGCTTTTGTCCAAAGCGACTTACGAGGTGAGCTCAGGGTTCATCACAACATCCCTGGAGCAATGAGGGTTAAGGTTCTCGCTCAAGGACGTTCAGGATGCAGATGTTCTTCCCGAACTTCATGTCGGTGCTGCGGGGGGTGGGTGGATGTGTGGGGTGTGTGGGAGGGGGTTCACCTGTTCCAACGGGGCGGCATCCCGGGCTCGAGTTTGGACATCATGGCACGCCGCCAACCTCCTACAAGGGGGCAGTTCTCTCTCTCCCTCCCTCCCTCTCCCTCCCTCCCTCTCTCTCCCTCTCTCTCTCCCTCTCTCTCTCTCTCTCTCTCTCTCTCTTTTTTTTTTTCTCTTTACTTTGTGAGTTGGATGCCCCCCCCCTCCGTCCCTCCTTTGATGTCTTCTTGCTTGGAATCAAAACTATTTCAGCTATTGTGTTCATTGCAGAGCTCTGATCCTTTATGTTGGTTTTCTAGGATTTGAAGAGATAATAACTGTATTTCTAAAAAAAAAAATTTTTTTTTTTTTTTTTTTAAAGATTATCACATCTTATAAACAAAAACCTGGACGAAATCCAGGAGCTCATGTTAAGCATGGTGGCTTAGTGGTTTAGCATGTTCTCCTCTCAGCGCTAGGGATTCCCGGTTCGAATCCCCATCTGGGTGGAGTTTCCATGTTCTCCCCGTGTCCGCGTGGGTTTCCTCCGGGTTCTCCGGTTTCCTCCCACAGTCCAAAAACATGGATCAAGGTCAATTGAGTTCTAAAAATTGCCCCATATAGTGTGTGTTTGAGTGAGTGTCTGTGTGCCCAGCGATGTTGCCCCCCCTGTCCTGGGTGTATCTGCCCAGCGCCCGAAACGTTCTCCCCTGGATGATGGACATGGGGAACCCCCCCCCCGACCCCGCGACCCTAATAGAGGATAAAGTCGGAAGATAATGGATGAATAAATGAATGAATGTTTACTGAACTCTGGTGGCAGTGGCACGGTGGCTTAGTGTTTAGGGCATGTTCTCGCTCTCAGCGCTAGGGATTCCCGGTTCGAATCCCCATCTGGTGGAGTTTCCATGATCCCCGTGTCCGCGTGGGTGTCCTCCGGGTTCTCTGGTTTCCTCCCACAGTCCAAAAACATGATTCAAGTCGATTGAGTTTCTCCAAATTGCCCCATATAGAGTGTGTTTGTGTGAGTGAGTGTGTGCCCAGCGATGGATTGGCGCCCTGTCCGGGGTGTATCTGCCCAGCGCCCGAAACGTTCTCCCCTGGATGGGCATGGGGAACCCCCCCGCGATCCTAATAGAGGATAAAGCGGAAGATAATGAATGAATGAATGAATGTTTACTGAACTCGGGCGGCACAGTGGCTTAGTGGTTTGACATGTTCTCCTCTCAGCGCTGGGGATTCCTGGTTCGAATCCCCATCTGGGTGGAGTTTCCATGTTCTCCCCGTGTCCGCGTGGGTTTCCTCCAGGTTCTCCGGTTTCCTCCCACAGTCCATGGATCAAGGTCAATTGAGTTCTCCAAATTGTCCCATATAGAGTGTGTGAGTGTGAGTGTGTGTCCAGTGATAGATTGGCGTCCTGTCCTGGGTGTATCTGCCCAGCGCCCGAAAAGTTCTCCCCTGGATGGGCATGGGGAACCCCCCCGCGATCCTAATATAGGATACAGCAGAAGATAATGGATGGATGGATGTTTACTGAAGTCTGCTTCGCTGTGTTGTGTTATGAAGCTTTATTGTGTGTGTGTGTGTTGTGTTATGAAGCTTTATTGCGTGTGTGTGTGTGTTGTGTTCTGAAGCTTTATTGCGTGTGTGTGTTGTGTGTTTTGTGGTTTATTATTAAACTCAGATTCAAGCTGACCGTGTTGAACAAACACACAGTGTTTACCGTCCAGCCGGAAACTTTAGCATCACCAAAGAACTTCATTCATCTCTGAACACCATCTGTCTCTCCATCAAGATTTAAACTTTTATTTTAAGATTTAAACTTTTATTTTACATCCTTTATCTTCAGCTTTATCCTCTATTAGGGTCACGGGGGGGGGGGGGGGGGGGGGGGGTCCCCATGCCCATCCAGGGGAGAACGTCTCGGGCGCTGGGCAGATACACCCGGAGGAAACCCACGCGGACACGGGGAGAACATGGAAACTCCACCCAGATGGGGATTCGAACCGGGAATACCTAGTGCTGAGAGGAGAACATGCCAAACCACTAAGCCATCGTGCCGCCCTAAATAATATTAATCATTAAAAAAAAAAAAGTTTCAATAAGGTGGCTTAGTGGTTTGGCATGTTCTCCTCTCAGCGCTAGGGATTCCCGGTTCGAATCCCAATCTTGGTGCAGTTTGCATGTCCTCCCCGTGTCCACGTGGCTTTCCTCCGGGTTCTCCGCTTTCCTCCCACAGTCCAAAAACATGGATCAAGGTCAATGGAGTTCTCCAAATTGCCCCATATAGAGTGTGTGTGTCTGTGTGAGTGAGTGTGTGCCCGGTGATAGATCGCCCCCCCGTCCTGGGTGTATCTGCCCAGCGCCCGAAACGTTCTCCCTGGATGGGCATGGAGAACCCCCCCCCCCCCCCCAACCCAATCCCACCCCAAGACCCTAATAGAGGATAAAGGGGAACATAATGGATGGATGGATGGATGGATGGATGGCTATTAACCTATCGATCCTAACGAGGACTGCAGCAGTACTGGAGCCTATCCCGGCACTTTCAGGACAGCTTGCCAGTCTATTCCACTGCAGACACTCAGTTACACAAAGGGGGACGTGCAGTGTTTACTCCTCCTGCAGTGTTTACTCCTCCTGTAGCTAGTTTACTCCCTCTGTCGTGCACTCCTCCTCCTCCTCCTCCTCCTCCTCCTCTCCTCCTCCTCTAACTTACTGTATTGTGGAACCGGGAGGGGAATCGGTTCAACACAAATCCGTTAAAGGGACTTTACTCCGCACCCCTGCCGCACATCCAGCTGTTTACTCCCGCCGTCCTGCACCCCCCGCGTCCGGTCGGTTGTTCTGATGTGACCCTTCGCTCTTTTTTTATTTTTATTTTTTATTCCTATTTATTGTTTTTTTTTTTTTTTTTTAGTTGATGGTTTGTTTTGGAAGCAGAAATGGCGGCCAACATGTACCGGGTCGGAGGTATGAGTCCGTCTTTCTCACCGAACTCCCTCTTGCATGCCTTCTCTCCCTGTCTCCCTGTCTTTCTGTCTCTCTGTCTGTCTCTCTGTCTCCGTGAGAACCGAACCGGAGCAGAATCCGGTTCCGAGCGGGCTCTCTGTCGGTGTGAACGCCGCCGGCGTTCGGGATGCGGAGCAGGCCGCTGGGGTTAGCAGCGATGCTAACGGACGCTAGCCGTAAACACAGCACGCCGTGTTAATTAAACTCTGAATTAAACTCCGGTTTAATGAGACGAGCGGCTTTATTAACGTAATTAACGCTTTATTAAAATCTCACATCCGAAATTAAAGCCGCTTAAACCGGCTCTTTAAATTGGCGTTTTGTGACGTAGGCTGCTGCGCTAATTAGCATTTTGCCTTCGGTCCGCTTTGAACTGATGTTTTTTGTATTTTTAATTGTTTTTTTTTTAGTTTAGTTTTTTTGTTTAAAGTCGTCTCGGGGGGTTTTGAAGGCCGGTGTTGGTGGTGCGCGGCTGCGTGCGGTTCGGTTCTCCGGTTCGGTCGCGCTGCCGGTTCGGTTTATTGTTCGCGGTGGTGATCATCGTGACGGCGCTTCGATGGCGGATTCAGAGCTTTATGAGAGTTTGGGTTCGTTTTGGGTTTGTTTTGGGTTTGTTGGGGGTTTGTTGGGGGGTGCAGCGTGGGCACCGGGATGGAGCCGCTTTAGAATCATTATTAACACCGTGGGATTCGAACCTGGAGGTGGACGCGTCCGTGATCCATCCAATCCCATCCATTATCTTCTGCCTTATCCTATACTGGGGGGGGATGTGTCCCTATGTTCCTCCTGGGGAGAACGTTTTGGGCGCTGGACAGATACACCCAGGACAGGGCGCCAATCTATCACTGGGGACACACACACACACACTCTATTTGGGGCAATTTGGAATATTCAATTAACCTTGATCCATGTTTTTGGAATGTTCGAGGAACCCGGAGGAAACCCACACGAACATGGGGAGAACATGCAAACTCCACCCTGATTGGGATTCGAACCTGGAGGTGGACGCGTCCGTGATCCATCCCATCCATTATCTTCTGCCTTATCCTATACTGGGGGGGGTGTCCCTATGTCCCTCCAGGGGAGAACGTTTTGGGCGCTGGACAGATACACCCAGGACAGGGTGCCAGTCTATCACTGGACACACACATACACACACACACACTCTATATGGGACAATTTGGAATATTCAATTAACCTTGATCCATGTTTTTGGAACTGTGGGAGGAACCCGGAGGAAACCCACACGAACACGGGGAGAACATGCAAACTCCACCCTGATTGGGATTCGAACCTGGAGGTGAATGCGTCCGTAATCCATCCCCTCCATCCATTATCTTCCTGCCTTATCCTATACTGGGGGGGGTGTTCCCTATGTCCCTCCAGGGAGAGAACGTTTTTCGGGCGCTGGACAGATACACCCAGGACAGGGTGCCAGTCTATCACTGGACACACACATACACACACACACACTCTATATGGGACAATTTGGAATATTCAATTAACCTTGATCCATGTTTTTGGAACTGTGGGAGGAACCCGGAGGAAACCCACACGAACACGGGGAGAACATGCAAACTCCACCCTGATTGGGATTCGAACCTGGAGGTGAATGCGTCCGTAATCCATCCCCTCCATCCATTATCTTCCGCCTTATTCTATACTGGGGGGGGGGTTCCCTATGTCCCTCCAGGGGAGAACGTTTCGGGCGCTTGACAGATACACCCAGGACAGGGCGCCAATCTATCACTGGACACACACACACACTCTATATGGGGCAATTTGGAATATTCAATTAACCTTGATCCATGTTTTTGGAATGTTCGAGGAACCCGGAGGAAACCCACACGAACATGGGGAGAACATGCAAACTCCACCCTGATTGGGATTCGAACCTGGAGGTGGACGCGTCCGTGATCCATCCAATCCATCCATTATCTTCTGCCTTATCCTATACTGGGGGGGGGGGTTGTGTCCCTATGTCCATCCAGGGGAGAACGTTTCGGGCGCTGGACAGATACACCCAGGACAGGGTGCCAATCTATCACTGGACTCACACACACACACTCTATATGGGGCAATTTGGAATATTCAATTAACCTTGATCCTTAATTTGGAATGTGGGAGGAACCCGGAGGAAACCCATCAGAACACGGGGAGAACATGCAAACTCCACCCTGATTGGGATTCGAACCTGGAGGTGAATGCGTCCGTAATCCATCCCCTCCATCCATTATCTTCTGCCTTATCCTATACTGGGGGGGGGGGTGTGTCCCTATGTCCCTCCAGGGGAGAACGTTTCGGGCGCTGGACAGATACACCCAGGACTGGGCGCCAATCTATCACTGGACACACACACACTCTATATGGGGCAATTTGGAATATTCAATTAACCTTGATCCATGTTTTTGGAATGTGGGAGGAACCCGGAGGAAACCCACACGAACACGGGGAGAACATGCAAACTCCACCCTGATTGGGATTCGAACCTGGAGGTGAATGCGTCCGTGATCCATTCCATCCATCCATTATCTTCTGCCTTATCCTATACTGGGGGGGGGGGGTTCCCTATGTCCCTCCAGGGGAGAACGTTTCGGGCGCTGGACAGATACACCCAGGACAGGGCGCCAATCTATCACTGGACTCACACACACACACTCTATATGGGGCAATTTGGAATATTCAATTAACCTTGATCCTTAATTTGGAATGTGGGAGGAACCCGGAGGAAACCCACACGAACACGGGGAGAACATGCAAACTCCACCCTGATTGGGATTCGAACCTGGAGGTGGATCCTCTATTAGGGTCGCGGGGGGGGGGGGTGTCCCTATGTCCATCCAGGGGAGAACGTTTCAGGCGCTGGGCAGATACACCCAGGACAATCTATCACTGGACACACACTCTATATGGGGCAATTTGGAGCGTTCAATTGAGCTTGAATCCATGTTTTTGGACTGTGCGAGGAATCCCATGCGGACACGGGGAGAACATGCAAAATCCACACCGCTCTGCTGGGGATTCAGGTTTGGGACCTTCTGCCCGTCTGACCTGTACGGTGATCAGAGGGGTTATTAAAGGGTTAATAAGCTGTATATGACCTGACCTGTACTGTGATCAGAGGGGTTATTAAAGGGTTAATAAGCTGTGTGAACCCCGCCCGTCTGGTACTTCTGTGATCAGAGGGGGTTATTAAAGGGTTAATAAGCTGTATATGACCTTGTACTGTGATCAGAGGGGTTATTAAAGGGTTAATAAGCTGTGTGAACCCCGCCCGTCTGACCTGTACTGTGATCAGAGGGGGTTATTAAAGGGTTAATAAGCTGTATATGAACCCCGCCCGTCTGACCTGTACTGTGATCAGAGGGGTTATTAAAGGGTTAATAAGCTGTATATGAACCCCGCCCGTCTGACCTGTACTGTGATCAGAGGGGGTTATTAAAGGGTTAATAAGCTGTATATGACCTCACCTGTTTGACCTGTACTGTGATCAGAGGGGTTATTAAAGGGTTAATAAGCTGTATATGAACCCCGCCCGTCTGACCTGTTACTGTGTACTGAGGGTTATAACAGGGTTAATAAGCTGTATATTGAACCCCGGTCTGGTACTGTGATAGGGGTTATTAAAAGGGTTAATAAGCTGTATATGAACCCCGCCCGTCTGACCTGTACTGTGATCAGAGGGGGTTATTAAAGGGTTAATAAGCTGTATATGACCTGACCTGTACTGTGATCAGAGGGGTTATTTAAGCTGTGTGAAACCTGTACTGTGATATCAGATAAAGGGCCTTGACTAGCTGTATATGACCCCCACCCGTTGACCTGTACTGTGATCAAGAGGCGGTTATTAAAGGGTTAATAAGGCTGTTATGAATTAAACCTTGTTACTGGGATTAATAAGGGGTTTATCAACGCTGTGTGTGAACCCCCGTGACCGTGTACTGATGATCAGAGGGTGTTATTACAAAGGGTTAATAAGCTGACCCTACCTGTTTTGACCTGTACTGTGATCAGAAGGGGTTATTAAAGGGTGATAGAAGATGTATATTGTAACCCGCGCCGTCTGACCTGTACTGTGATATTAAAGGGTTAATAAGCTGTATCGTGAACCCCGCCCCGTCTGACCTGTACTGTGATCAGGGTTTATTAATAGGGTTTAGATAAGCTGTTATTAAACCCGCTCCGGGACGCTGTACGGTGGATCCCCAGAGGTGGTTATTTAAGGGTTAATAAATCTGTGTGAACCCCGTCCGTCTGACCTGTACTGTGATCAGAGGGGGTTATTAAAGGGTTAATGAAGTCTGTATCATATTGAACCTCGCTTCGTCTGAACTGTACTGTTAATAAGCTGTATGAACCCCGCCCGTCTGACTGATATACTTGAGATAGGAGAGGGTTTTGTACTGCTGTATTATGTCAGCCGGGGTCTGCACCTGTACTGTGTTCAGACGAGGGGTTATAAAGGGTTAATAAGCTGTATATGAACCCCGCCCGTCTGACCTGTACTGTGATCAGAGGGGGTTATTAAAGGGTTAATAAGCTGTATATGAACCCCGCCCGTCTGACCTGTACTGGGTCCTGAAAGGGTTAATAAGCTGTATATGACCCTCCGGCCCCGTCTGAGACTGGGGTCAGAGGGGGTTATTAAAGGGTTAATAAGCTGTATATGAACCCCGCCCGTCTGACCTGTACTGTGATCAGAGGGGTTATTAAAGGGTTAATAAGCTGGTGTGAACCCCGCCCGTCTGACCTGTGCTGTGGGATTACATGTAGATTTTCCTGATTTAACGTCAGACTTCATTAAAACCCGAACAAAAGCTGGAATGAGGGCGGGGCAGAGAACCGACTGACAGATCCTCACATCACACAGCTCCTCTGGGATTATCAACCACAGGTGTGTTCTCTGTGTTCCGGTGTGTTCTCTGTGTTCCGGTGTGTTCTCTGTGTTCCGGTGTGTTCTCTGTGTTCCAGGTGTGTTCTCTGTGTTCAGGTGTGTTCTCTGTGTTTAGGTGTGTTCAGGAGGTGTTTCTCTGTGTTGAGGTGTGTTCTCTGTGTTGAGGTGTGTTCTCTGTGTTGAGGTGTGTTCTCTGTGTTGAGGTGTGTTCAGGTGTGTTCTCTGTGTTGAGGTGTGTTCTCTGTGTTGAGGTGTGTTCTCTGTGTTGAGGTGTGTTCTCTGAGCTCAGGCGTGTTCTCTGTGTTCAGGAGTGTTCTCTGTGTTCAGGAGTGTTCTCTGTGTTCAGGAGTATTGAGGTGTGTTCTCTGTGTTGAGGTGTGTTCTCTGTGTTGAGGCGTGTTCTCTGAGCTCAGGCGTGTTCTCTGTGTTCAGGAGTGTTCTCTGAGCTCAGGAGTTCTTTGTGTTCAGGAGTGTTCTCTGAGCTCAGGTGTGCTCTCTGTGTTCAGGTGTGCTCTCTGTGTTCAGGAGTGTTCTCTGTGTTCAGGAGTGTTCTCTGTGTTCTCTGTGTTCAGGCGTGTTCTGTGTTCATGTGTGTTCAGGAGTGTTCTCTGAGCTCAGGAGTGTTCTCTGAGATCAGGTGTTCCTTGTGTTCAGGAGTGTTCTCTGCTCAGTTCTCAGGTGGTGCTCTCTGTGTTTCAGTGGTTCTCTGTGCTCTTGTGTTCAGGCGTGTTCTATGTTCACATTGGATGTGGTTCAGGAGTGTTCTCTGAGCTCAGTGGGCTCGATCAGGTTCTCTGTGTTCAGGAGTGTTCTCTGAGCTCAGGAGTGTTCTCTGAGATCAGGTGTTCCTTGTGTTCAGGTGTGCTCTCTGAGCTCAGGTGTGCTCTCTGAGATCAAGTGTTCCTTGTGTTCAGGAGTGTTCTCTGAGCTCAGGTGTGCTCTCTGTGTTCAGGAGTGTTCTCTGTGTTCAGGTGTGTTCTCTGTGTTCAGGTGTGTTCTCTGTGTTCAGGTGTGTTCTCTGTGTTCAGGTGTGTTCTGGTTGGGTTCTGTAGAACAGCATCCAATAACCGAGTACAACACACGTCCCAGAGTTCAGTGCAAATAATCCAGATTATTCATTCATTATCTTCCACTTAATCATCTACTAGGGTCATGGCGAGGGGGGGGGGTTCCCCATGCCCATCCAGGGGAGAATGTTTCGGCCGCTGGGCAGATACACCCAGGACAGGGGGGGCAATCTATCACACAGGCATGCTCTATATGGGGCAATTAAGAGCATTAAATATCCATCCATTATCTTCTGCTTTATCCTCTACTAGGGTTGCAGGGGGGGGGGGTCCTCATGCCCATCCAGGGGAGAACATCTTGAGCGCTGGGCAGATACACCCAGGACAGGGGGGCAATCTATCGCTGGGCACACTCTCACTCACTCACACAGACACACTCTATATGGGGCAATTTGGAGAATTCAATTGACCTTGATCCATGTTTTTGGACTGTGGGAGGAAACCGGAGAACCCGGAGGAAACCCACGTGGACATGGGGAGAACATGGGGAAACTCCACCCAGATGGGGATTCGAACCGGGAACCCTAGGGCTGAGAGGAGAACATGCTAAACCACTAAGCCACCGTGCCGCCCGCATTAAATATTATGTTCTAATGTAAATGTTCTTTCCGGGTGTAAGGGGACACGCCTCCTTCAGTCCCCAAACCCACAGGAGGAGAACCCCGCGCAGCCCGAAGTTCTGCAGCCACAAAATCAATGGACTGAGATTAATTTAGTATATTTTTGTTGTGTGGTTTAGTTATTGATTATAAATATACGCTGGTTGAATTTAAATGATGTATAAACTCTGCTTTTATTATTCTTCAGTTAACGTTGTGCTGAGTCTGTGCATTAATGCTGTGTTAGTGATATTTGGGATGGCATTGTGCTGAGGTTGTTTTATGGTTTATACGTTATGAATATTCATAACATCATCACTGTGCTTCGTATGGCACAGTGTTGTGATCGTGCGTTGACTGTGCGTTACACTCTGTTGTGGTGAATTTGGTATCCAACATAGATTGTGCCTCATGGTATTATTTATTGTCTTTTTTGGTGTCGTGTATAATGTGCTTTGTACGGTAGCCTGCAGTTACAGTGTTTTCTTATTTTATTTGTATTAATTTATTATAATTTTTTTTACTTTAGCCTGCAATGACTGTGCGAAATACAGTATTATGCGTCCCCCCCCCCCCCCCCTTACGGGTTAACTGTGTTAACGGGTTACTGTGATTAATACGGTATTCTGCATTGACTGCGATTTTCATGGGTAGCCTGCGTTAACTGTTTTCTTTTTACGATACCTGTGTTGACTGTGCGAAATACGGTATTCTGCGTTGTTCATGGGTAGCCTGCGTTTGACTGTTTTATTACTTTATTTTGTTTTATTTATTTATTTTTTTAAGGGTTGACTGCATTTTTTTTTTACTATAACCTGTGTTGACTGTGCCTAATACGGTGTTCTGCGTTGCCTGCGTTTTTCACGGGTAGCCTGCGATAACTGTTTTTTGACGATAACCTGTGTTGACTGTGCGTTTTTCATGGGTAGCCTGCTTTGACTGTTTTTTTTTTTTTTTTTTTTTTTTTTTTTTTTTTTTTGACTGACTGGTTTTTTTTTTTAAATTTCTTTACTTTAACCTGTGTTGACTGTGCCTAATACGGTATTCTGCGTTTTTCATGGGTAGCCTGCTTTGACTGTTTTTTTTTTTTTTTTTTTTTTTTTTTTTTTTTTTTTTTGACTGTGACTTTTTTTTTTTTTATTTTTTTACTTTAACCTGTGTTGACTGTGCCTAATACGGTATTCTGCGTTTTTCATGGGTAGCCTGCGTTAACTGTTTTATTTATTTATTTATTTTTTTTATTTAAAAATTTTTTTTAAGGGTTGACTGCGTTTTTTTTTACCTGTGTTGACTGTGCCTAATACAGTATTCTGTGTTTTTCATGGGTAGCCTGCTTTGACTGTGTTTTTTTTTTTTTTTTTTTTTTTTTTTGACTGTGACTGTTTTTTTTTTAAAATTTTTTACTTTAACCTGTGTTGACTGTGCGAAATATGGTATTCTGCGTTTTTCATGGGTAGCCTGCTTTGACCTTTTTATTTTTATTTTTGTTATTATATTTTTTTTTTTTGACTGTGACTTTTTTTTTTTATTATTATTACATTTTTTTTTTTTTTTTTTTTTAAGGGTTGACTGCGTTTTTTTTTACTATAACCTGTGTTGACTGTGCCTAATACGGTATTCTGCGTTTTTCATGGGTAGCCTGCGTTAACTGTTTTATTTATTTATTTTTTTTTTTATTTAAAATTTTTTTTTAAGCGTTGACTGCGTTTTTTTTACCTGTGTTGACTGTGCCTAATACGGTATTCTGCGTTGCCTGCGTTTTTCCGGGTAGCCTGTGTTGACTGCGGGTTTTTCACGTGTACCACGTTGGCCGAGCTTCGTACGGTATTCTGCGGTGACTGTTTTTACCCCCTGGTTTGACTGTGCTCTGTACGTTATCCTGCGCTGACCGTGAGTTTGGTCGTAGTGAAGGTTGTGTGTTTGTTATTTTTGCGTTTGCGTCGTGACCCCGCGCTCTTCATCTTTTGTAATTACGCTGCGTGTCTCCTTTCTGCAGATTACGTCTTCTTTGAGAATTCTTCAAGCAACCCGTATCTGATCCGGAGGATAGAGGAACTGAATAAGGTAATGAGCTACGGGAGGGGGCGGGGCTTGTGGCTACATCACCCAATAACGTTGTCGTCTATTTCCTTTGATCTTTGAGGAGCCGTTACGAGCTCGTTAATCGAAATGGTTCGTCACTGTGAAATAAAGCTTGATATTCTGCGATGCGTTGCTCGTGACCCTTGGGGTTCTTCGCCAAAAACATCTGGAGACTCGCCGTGCCTCTGGATCCGGATGTTCGTGGTAGGGGGAGGGGGGGGTGTTAATATTAATGTGAATAAACCCGAGCGTGACCAACCAGCGTTACATCACGCTGACATCATCACGGACCCGCGAGGCCGTGCTGGTCCTGCGGGTGGCGCGGGCGGGGGTGGGGGCGGGGGTTGATTCCCGGGGGGGGGGGGTGTAATTGTGCAAATAGAATTATAAAGAGATCGTTCTGCTCCGTCTGCAAACGAACGACGGATTAATGTGTAAAGACGAGCGGCGCCTCATTAAGAGCCCGCGCCCGCCGTGTAATGAAGCCATGACGACGGCTTCCACCCCCCCCCCCCCCCCCCACTCCGCAGAGTTAACGAATCGGAAACGCTGACCTCGTCTCACCCGAACGTCCGGCTCCCGCGTCCCGACAGCTCACAGCGCTGACCTTTAAATTACCGCCGGCGCCCCCACCACCTCCCCCCCCCCCCCCCCTGCGCTGACCCTCGCTCGTTTGTCTCTTTAATCTTCATCGTCTCTCCGTCATTACATCCTCCGTTACCGTGGCGACGGACTTCGTAGCTCTACAGAGGGTGGCGGACGATGCTCGGCGCTGCGCCGACACCGAGATGGATGGTGGTGCCGGCGTGCCGGCAGGTCGAACCCTTATCGCTCCACCTAGTGGACGTCGATTTGAGGACGGCGGTCCGTATTACACGGACCTCGTACTTCCCCCCCCCCCCCCCCCCCCCCCACAGCGAGGCGTCCGTCCCCTGCGCCGTGATTGGTCGAGGCCGGCTGGGTATTGATATTGGCAGTGTGGTGTTGGCATCAGTGTTAATTGGTGGAGTCACATGTCGTGAGGAGGTGATGGATGGGACTCTTGATTATCCGGCTTCGGGGTGAAGCTCATCTCCTGTCTCTCTCTCTCTGTCGCTCGCCCGCTCGCTCGCTCATCAGGGACCGGGTGCAATCAGGATGGTAAATGAGAGCGAGACCCTTCTCTCCTGGGAAATCAAACGTGTTAAGAGACAGACAGCGAGACTTAATAACAGCTTTATTTATAATTACACACACACACACACTCTCTCACACACACACACACTCTCACACACACACACATACTCTCACACACTCTCACACACTCACACAACACTTGGAGGCAAAGCTGGAGGTCTGAAAGCTCTGACTGATGGAGTGAAGGTGGATTATAAAGGGATCGATGGATGGGGAGAGAGAGAGAGATGAGTGTGGAGTGGCTGAGGGAATGGGGGGGGGGGGGCATGCAAACAGTTTGGGGAAGGCCCGTTTCCCGTTCCCCGTTCCAGCTTGCCCGTGTGGATGGATGTCTGAATAGTTTTGATCAATTATTAATGAATATCCTCCAGGGCGGCACGGTGGCTTAGTGGTTTGGCATGTTCTCCTCTCAGCGCTGGGGAGTCTCGGTTCGAATCCCCATCTGGGTGGAGTTTGCATGTCCTCCCCGTGTCCGCGTGGGTTTCCTCCGGGTTCTCCGGTTTCCTCCCACAGTCCAGAAACATGGATCAAGGTCAATTGAGTTCTCCAAATTGCCCCATATAGATTGTGCGTGTCTGTGAGTGTGTGTCCAGCGATGGATTGGCGCCCTGTCCTGGGTGTATCTGCCCAGCGCCCGAGACGTTCTACCCTGGATGGGCATGGGGAACCCCCCCCCCCCACGACCCTAATAGAGGATAAAGCGGAAGATAATGAATGAATATCCTCCATGTGGGACTCCGTATTAAGTGAGTGAGTGTGTGTCCAGTGATGGATTGCCCCCCTGTCCTGGGTGTATCTGCCCAGCACCCGAAACGTTCTCCCCTGGATGGGCATGGGGAACCCCCCCCCCCCCCCCGGATAAAGCGGAAGATAATGAATGAATGAATATCCTCCATATGGGACTCCGTATTAATGTTGTCTGCACTGTGGTTTGGTGGTGGTGGTGGTGTTTGGGGGGGGGGGGAGGGTCAGGGTGTAGGTGTGATGCGCTGACCTCACTGTGACCTCACTGTCTCCCTCTTTCAGACGGCGAGTGGAAACGTGGAGGCCAAGGTGGTGTGCTTCTACAGGAGGCGGGACATCTCTCAGAGTCTCATCCAGCTGGCGGACAAACATGCGAGTAAGTGATCATGTGACCATGACGAGCAGGTGACGCCGCGATCACGAGGCCCGGCCCTCTGAGGCTTCAACTCGCTGACCCTCGTTTGCAGGGTTCATATGAATCGTTTGGCTCTTGATTCGGTCCTCTCTATATAAAGTATATGAAGTCTGATTCACGTGTCGTAACATACAGTTCGAATCTTTGGAATCATTTGACTCGTTTTCGATCGTTTGAAATGTTCATTCATCCATCCTTTATCTTCTGCTTTATCCTATAGTAGGCTGGGGGGGGGGACGTTTTTGGCGCTGGGCAAATACTCCCAGGACAGGGGGGCAATCTATCACTGGGCACACACTCACTCACAGACACACTCCTATATGGGGCAATTTGAACAACTCAATTGACCTTGAATCCATGTTTTTGGACTGTGGGAGGAAACCCACGTGGACACGGGGAGGACATGGAAACTCCACCCAGATGGGGATTCGAACCGGGCATCCCTAGCGCTGAGAGGAGAACATGCTAAACCACTAAGGCACCATGCCGCCCTGAAATGTTCATATGAATCTTTTTTTTTTCTTTTTTCTTGATTCAGTCTGAATCACATGGATTCTGTATTTTCTCGTGTCATGACACCAAGTTCGAATCTTTGGAATCATTTGACTCATCTTTGAAAACGTTTGAAATGTTCATATGAATCATTTCTTCTTGATTCTTGATTCACTCCTTTCTTATAAAGTGACGCTGTCCGAATCACTGAATCACTTGGTCCTAATACTGTATTTTCTCATGTCATGAATCAAAATTTGAATCATTTGACTCCTTTGACTCCCTCTGTCCTAAAGAACAGTCGTTTGTGAGAGTCATTCATTCATCTATTCTTTATTTTTTATAATTGCTTATTCTCGTTAAGGTGTGCTAGAGCCTATCCCTGCAAAAAAATGTGACCGGTTTATTTAGAAGCTGCTACGATAAAAGCAGAAATGATGACGTGATCCAAATGATTAAATATTCATTCTGAGAAAACTGTTTTAACAAAACTTTACAGTGAGAAATAAAACCCTGTACATTATTATTATTGTATTATTATTATTATTATTATTTAGGGGTGAGCTGCAATATTCGACGATTCGATTCGGAGAACCGTAGTCGACTATGAACCTCATAGTCGAATGTACCATTTTGACCACATGGGGGCGCCCATGGCTGCTGCTAAGCATTAGTTTTTACATGAAATGTTTTTGTTTTCGTTATATATATAGCCTTTTGTCAAATAAAATCATCATAATTTCTAGGGGAAAAAAAAAAAAAAGAAAAACAAAAAAAAGGTTTTCTTTTGTTAGAAAAACAAGTAAAATATATATAAAAATATATTTAAAAAATCATTTTTAAAAAACACGCTTATAGCGCCATCTTGTGGTGAAATTTTAACTGATTCGACTATCAGTCGACTATAAGGAAAATCTGACGAATCAGATTCGACTATGAAAATCTTTAGCTGAATACAGCCCTATTATTATTATTATTATATTTGAACTTATTTAACTAAATAAATAGAACAGAGCTGAAAATCATATAAACAGCAAATTCAACTCCAGCCCAGAAGGCGGCAGTAATGTACATCAAAGCTGCTGAGACCCTGTTATAAAGTCATTATTGTGTGTGTGTGTGTGTGTGTGTGTGTGTGTGTGTGTGTGTGCGCACAGAGGATCTGGAAGAAGAGAAGGAAAGTCCGTCAGAACAAGAACTGAGTGAGAAACAGAAACACCAGCTCCGACATAGAGAGTTGTTCCTATCCCGTCAGTATGAATCGCTTCCTGCAACGCACATCAGGTAAATACATCTGTATATACAGTACACTGGGTTTATACACATCTCTATATACAGTACACTGGGTACACACATCTGTATATTACACTGGGTTTATACACATCTGTATATATACAGCACTGTATATTACGGTACACTTATACACTGTATTACAGTACACTGGGTTATACACATCTGTATATACAGTACACTGGGTTTATACACATCTGTATATACAGTACACTGGGTTTAATACATACACACATCTGTATATACAGTACACTGAGTTTATACACATCTGTATATACAGTACACTGAGTTTATACACATCTGTATATACATACTGAGTACACTCTGTATTATATACACATCTGTATATACAGTACACTGGGTTTATACACATCTGTATATACAGTACACTGAGTTTATACACATCTGTATATACTGTACACTGGGTTTATACACATCTGTATATACAGTACACTGGGTTTATACACATCTGTATATACAGTACACTGAGTTTATACACATCTGTATATACAGTACACTGAGTTTATACACTACACATCTGTATATACAGTACACTGAGTTTATACACATCTGTATATACAGTACACTGAGTTTATACACATCTGTATATACTGTACACTGGGTTTATTTACTACACATCTGTATATACAGTACACTGGGTTTATACACATCTGTATATACAGTACACTGAGTTTATACACATCTGTATATACAGTACACTGAGTTTATACACATCTGTATATACAGTACACTGGGTTTATACACATCTGTATATACAGTACACTGAGTTTATACACATCTGTATATACAGTACACTGAGTTTATTCACATCTGTATATACTGTACACTGAGTTTACACACATCTGTATATACTGTACACCGAGTTTATTCACTACACATCTGTATATACAGTACACTGAGTTTATACACATCTGTATATACTGTACACTGAGTTTATTCACATCTGTATATACAATACACTGAGTTTATACACATCTGTATATACTGTACACTGAGTTTATTCACTACACATCTGTATATACTGTACACTGAGTTTATTCACATCTGTATATACTGTACACTGAGTTTATTCACTACACATCTGTATATACAGTACACTGGGTTTATACACATCTGTATATACTGTACACTGAGTTTACACACATCTGTATATACTGTACACCGAGTTTATTCACTACACATCTGTATATACAGTACACTGGGTTTATACACATCTGTATATACAGTACACTGAGTTTATTCACTACACATCTGTATATACTGTACACTGAGTTTATTCACATCTGTATATACAGTACACTGAGTTTATACACATCTGTATATACAGTACACTGGGTTTATACACATCTGTATATACAGTACACTGGGTTTATACACATCTGTATATACAGTACACTGAGTTTATACACATCTGTATATACAGTACACTGAGTTTATTCACATCTGTATATACTGTACACTGGGTTTATACACTACACATCTGTATATACAGTACACTGAGTTTATACACATCTGTACATACAATACACTGGAAACACCTGTACAGTTAAACTGTTAATGCGAGACCTGTACCCTACAAAACACACACACACACACACACACACCAGTTAATCTGACCTGTACACACAAAACGGCTACTTATTCCTGTTCTTACCAAACTGGTAATCCTACCTGCACACACACACACACACACACACACACACACTCACACTCACATACACACACACACATTTTATAAACTGTTCTGTATATAGACTAAACAGGTAAACCCACCTTTGTACACACTCACACACTACTCCACCTATACACACACACACCTCACACACTCCTCCACCCATACACACACACGGTAAACAGTTTTTTCTGCTGATTCGGCCGTTTGTGTTTGCGTTGGTTCTGGAGGCTGCAGCAGAACCGAGCGGGTGTGGTTGTGTTGAGGTGATGTCCTCCCTCCTCCCCCTGCCTCCTCCCTCCTCCCCCTGCCTCCTCCCTCCTCCCCCTGCCTCCTGCCGGCGTGAATCTCTCACCTCCTTCCACGTCTCCTCCCCAGTGCTCTTCTCTTTTCTCACCTCCCCGTCATTCACACCTCTCTGCTGTCATCTTGCACTTAATGTCACCCCCCCCCCCCCGCCCCCCCGCCGGGGTCTGAGCAGGACTCGACACGTGTCTCTCATTCTCACCCTGCTGTCTCTCTCTGCTGGTGTCCTCAGGGGGAAGTGCAGCGTGGCTCTGCTGAACGAGACCGAGTCGGTCATCTCCTATCTGGATAAAGAGGTAACGCACTGCAGTGTGTGTGTGTATGTATGTATTGGGTTTTATATATATATATACACTTACCGGCCACTTTATTAGGTGCACCATTCTAGTAACGGGTTGGACCCCCTTTTGCCTTCCGAACTGCCTCAATTCTTCATGGCATAGATTCAACAAGGTGCTGGAAGCATTCCTCAGAGAGTTTGGTCCATATTGACATGATGGCATCACACAGTTGCCGCAGATTTGTCGGCTGCACATCCATGATGCGAATCCCCCGTTCCATCACATCCCAAAGATGCTCTATTGGTCTGAGATCTGGTGACTGTGGAGGCCATTTGAGTACAGTGAACTCATCGTCATGTTCAAGAAACCAGTCTGAGATGATTCCAGCTTTATGACATGGCGCATTATCCTGCTGAAAGTAGCCATCAGATGTTGGGTACATTGTGGTCATAAAGGGATAGACATGGTCAGCAACAATACTCAGGTAGGCTGTGGCGTTGCAACGATGCTCAATTGGTACCAAGGGGCCCAAAGAGTGCCAAGAAAATATTCCCCACACCATGACACCACCACCAGCCTGAACCGTTGATACAAGGCAGGATGGATCCGTGCTTTCATGTTGTTGACGCCAAATTCTGACCCTACCATCCGAACGTCGCAGCAGAAATCGAGACTCGTCAGACCAGGCAACGTTTTTCCAATCTTCTATTGTCCAATTTCCATGAGCTTGTGCAAATTGTAGCCTCAGTTTCCTGTTCTTAGCTGAAAGGAGTGGCACCCGGTGTGGTCTTCTGCTGCTGTAGCCCATCTGCCTCAAAGTTCGACGTACTGTGCGTTCAGAGATGCTCTTCTGCCTACCTTGGTTGTAACGGGTGGCTATTTGAGTCACTGTTGCCTTTCTATCAGCTCGAACCAGTCTGGCCATTCTCCTCTGACCTCTGGCATCAACGAGGCATTTCCGCCCACAGAACTGCCGCTCACTGGATGTTTTTTCTTTTTCGGACCATTCTCTGTAAACCCTAGAGATGGTTGTGCGTGAAAATCCCAGGAGATCAGCAGTTTTCTTAAAAAACTCAGACCAGCCCTTCTGGCACCAACAACCATGCCACGCTACAGCTACTGTAGAACTTAAACATACTACATGTAATTCTGTGCACACCACATGCTTGTGGTATTTTTTTTTATTTATTATTATTTTTTATTATTATTATTAGTACACACTACACACTTAATCTCTCTCTCTCTCTGTGTCTCTCTCTCTCTCTCTCTCTCTGTATGTGTGTGTCTCTCTCTCTCTCGTCCCTCTCTCTCTCTGTAGGACGCGTTTTTTTATTCTCTGGTTTATGATCCCACACAAAAAACCCTGTTAGCAGATAAAGGTGAAATTCGTGTGGGACCCCGATTTCAGGCTGACGTCCCAGAGATGCTACAGGAAGGTGAGTGGGATACACACACATACATACACACACACACACACATACATACATACACACACACACACATCAACTGATTCATGACTACCGGTTCGACCTGAAGGACGGGTACCGATTGATTCATCACTAACGATGGCACGAGGTGCTCAGTGATGGAGGAGTGACCCTGAGGCTGAACCTCTTCGGCGACGCCTCCACCCTCGGTCTGCGGAGGGCGCTGAAGGTCTGAGGACGCTGCTCTGATGTCCCCGCTTCTCTTGCAGGGGAAGCAGATGATCGGGACCAGGCGGAACTGGAGGTGAAGATGTGGGACCCGGACTGTCCGCTGACCAACAAACAGATCGACCAGTTCCTGGTGGTGGCTCGGTACGTTGTGATGTCACAGATTCTAATTTAAGGGATAATTAATGCTGATTTTGCAAAGATGGGTGCTGGGTGGGAGGGTGCAGCGGTTGGCATGTTCTCCTTGAGAGCATGAACCTCTTCTCCGGTGTACTCTGGTGTCCTCCCACAGTTCAAATACATTAATTTAAGGTGAATTGGCTGCTCGATATTGCCCCTATATATATATATATATATATATATATATATATATATATATATATACTGTGCGCCCAGCGATGTGCCCTCCTCCCCCCTGCAACCCTAGTGGAGGATAAGGTGCAAGATAATGAGATGAGCTGCCAGCTGGGTTCTTTAAAAAACGTCTATTTGTACAGAAGGTGATGTGTGTGTGTGTGTGTGTGTGTGTGTGTGCAGGGCAGTGGGAACCTTTGCTCGAGCTCTGGACTGCAGCAGTTCCGTCAGACAGCCCAGTTTACACATGAGTGCAGCAGCAGCATCACGGGACATCACACTGGTACTGACACCACAGTTCATCCACCACCACCACCATACATCAACATCCACCACCACCACCATACATCAACATCCACCACCATAAATCATCATCCATCACCACCACCAACATCAACATCATCCACCACCACCATACATCAACATCCACCACCATAAATCATCATCCATCACCACCACCAACATCAACATCATCCACCACCACCATACATCAACATCCACCACCATAAATCATCATCCACCACCACCACCACCATCAACATCAACATCATCCACCACCACCATACATCAACATCCACCACCATAAATCATCATCCATCACCACCACCAACATCAACATCATCCACCACCACCATACATCATCCAACCCCACCATACATCAACATCCACCACCATCATACATCACCATCGTCATCAACAACATACATCAACATCCACCACCATAAATCATCATCCATATCCACCACCACCACCATACATCATCCACCACCACCATACATCATCCACCACCACCATACATCAACATCCACCACCATCATACATCACCATCGTCATCAACAACATACATCACCACCGTCTTCAACATCCACCACCATAAATCATCACCATTGTCATCAACAACATACATCAACATCCACCACCATAAATCATCATCCATCACCACCATCCATCATCCACCACCACCAACATCTTCAACAACCACCACCATAAATCATCATCCATCACCACCACCATCAACATCACCACCACCACCATACATCACCATCGTCAACAACAACATACATCACCACCGTCTTCAACATCCACCACCATAAATCATCATCCACCACCACCATACATCACCATCGTCATCAACAACATACATCAACACCGTCATCAACATCCACCACCATAAATCATCCTCCATCAATACCACCATCATACATCATCAAAAACAACAACATCATCAACATCATACACCACCACCATCTTCAACATCAACATCATCCATCACCATGAATCATCATCATCATACATCATCATCAACATCCATCACCACCACCACCATCAATATCCACCACCACCATACATCATCAATATCCACCACCGCCACCATACATCATCCATCACCACCATCCACCATCACCATCTTCAACATCCACCACCGTACATCATCAAAAACAACATCTTCAACATCAACATCATACACCACCACCATCTTCAACATCAACATCATCCATCACCATGAATCATCATCATACATCAACATCCATCACCACCACCACCATCAATATCCACCACCACTATACATCATCAATATCCACCACCGCCACCATACATCATCCATCACCCCCATCCACCATCACCATCTTCAACATCCACCACCGTACATCATCAAAAACAACATCTTCAACATCAACATCATACACCACCACCATCTTCAACATCAACATCATCCATCACCATGAATCATCATCATACATCAACATCCATCACCACCACCACCATCAATATCCACCACCACTATACATCATCAATATCCACCACCGCCACCATACATCATCCATCACCACCATCCACCATCACCATCTTCAACATCCACCACCGTACATCATCAAAAACAACATCTTCAACATAAACATCCACATCCACCACCATACATCGTCATCCATCACCACCACCATACATCATCCAAATACCATCATCATACAGTACATCAACATCATCATAAACATGATCCATCACCACCATCATACATTAAAATCATCCAATACCATCATCCATCACCACCACCACCACCACCACCATACATAAACAACTGAATACATCATGAACCTTCACCAGTGTCGCCATCATCCACCACCACCAAACATCAACAGCATCATCCACCATCTACATCACCACTACAGCATCCTCCGTCATCCATCAACATCCATCACCCCCCACGATGCACCATCATTTTATCACCACCCTCACTCGTCCCGCCGCGCCGTGTGTTCCCGCAGTTCCACGCCATGGACACGCTGCATCGGCATGGCTACGACCTCTCCAGCGCGCTCAGCATCCTGGTTCCACAGGGAGGTCCGGTCCTCTGCAGGGACGAGATGGAGGAGTGGAGCTCCTCAGAGGCAAACCTGTTTGAGGAGGCGCTGGAGAAGTACGGCAAGGACTTCAACGACATCCGGCAAGACTTCGTGAGTCACGCGGCGTCGACGCCTCAGATCACGGTTCTGTACGATGGCTCTCTGTTCATACGGAGCATGAGCATGTTCTCCACCGTTCCTCCGGAGCACTTTGTCTCCATCACGTTTCCATCTGGCTCCTCCGTGAGCCCTGAGTGTTCTCCATTAGGAAGCGGACGTCTGAGGGACACAGGTGCTCATGAATAAACATGTGCATCTGTAATCTGACCGAGCGCCTCTCGGACCCGAGACGATGGCTTCTGATTGGCCAGTTATAAAAGAGCCGTATCCGGATCCGGTGTTCGGAATAAATCGGGATGTCGATTCAGGAACTTAGTAATAACCCAACGGCTGCGAGGCTCGTAGTGCGAACAGAATCACGTGAAAGTCTGTCAGTGTGTTAATAAAGCGATACGAGGGGGCGTGGCCTCATTCTAAATTAATCAATTTAAAGAGGTGTTATTAGTCCCATCATGTAGTGGAGAACAGCTCCACCTCTCTGTCTTATTATTACTTACAAACACTAATAATCGTTAAAAATCTGCTCTTCTACGACGTTATCGAGTCCGGTTTTTAAAGTGAACGCTGACCGCTGAGTAACAGGATTCCATTTTCGCTAACAGTCGAATACTACCATCTGGTGGCCAAATTACAGAACGCCCTATGAAAAAACAAATTAGGAAAATAATGTATTGTATATCACAAACTGTGATGGGGTCTCAGAGGGGTGTGTTATTGTTAATGATGTCACGCCTGGACAAACGTCTCAGCCAATCAGATCGAAGGACCGGAACTACATGTTTTTTAATAAAGCAGTAAGGTTCGAAAGGGCGTGGCTTAATTGTGAATAAATCACGCTGACGAAATCTCGTCCAGTTATTAAAGTGAACGCTGATCGCTGAGTAACAGGATCAAAATCTAACCCTGCCCTCTAGTGGCCAAATTACAGAATGCTTTTTTTTTTTTATAAACGAGTTTATATAAAAACTGTCTGTTTATAGTAATTTGTATTTATGATTTATAATAATAATAGCACTCAGAGGGGTGTGTTATTGTTAATGATATCACGCCTGGACAAACGTAAACAGTAAGGTTCGAGAGGGCGTGGCTTAATTGTGAATAAATCACGCCGACGAAATCCAGTCCAGTTATTAAAGTGAACGCTGATCGCTGAGTAACGGGATCAAAATCTAACCCTGCCCTCTAGTGGCCAAATTACAGAACGCAGTTTATAAAAACAGTGTCTGTTTATAGTGATTTGTATTTATGATTTATAATAATAATAGCACTCGGAGGGGTGTGTCATTGTTAATGATGTCACAGCTGGACAAACGCCTCAGCCAATCAGATCGAAGGACCGGAACTACATGTTTTTTTTAATAAAGCAGTAAGGTTCGAGAGGGCGTGGCTTAATTGTGAATAAATCACGCCGACAAAATCTCGTCCAGTTATTAAAGTGAACGCTGATCGCTAGGGGTGAGCTGCAATATTCGCTGATTCGACGATTCGATTCGGAGAACCGTAGTCCACTATGAACCTCATAGTCGAATGTACCATTTTGACCACATGGGGGCGCCCATGGCTGCTGCTAAGCATTAGTTTTTACGTGAAATGTCTTTGTTTTCGTTATATATATATATATAGCCTTTTGTTAAATAAAATCATCCTAATTTCTAGAAAAAAAAAAAAAAAAAAAAAAAAAAGTTTTTGTTTTGTTAGAAAACAAGTAAAATATATATATTTTTTTTTTAAACTACGCCCTTAGCGCCATCTTGTGGTGAAATTTTAACTGATTCGACTATCAGTCGACTATAGGGAAAATCTGACGAATCAGATTCGACTATGAAAATCTTTAGATGAATACAGCCCTACTGATCGCTGAGTAGCAGGATCAAAATCCAACCCTGCCCTCTAGTGGCCAAATTACAGAACGCAGTTTATAAAAAACTGTCTGTTTATAGTAATTTGTATTTATGATTTATAATAATAATAGCACCCAGAGGGGTGTGTCATTGTTAATGATGTCACGCCTGGACAAACGTCTCAGCCAATCAGCTTTCAGGACTCGGGTCCCCAGGTCCCTCACGCTGCGCTCTTGTTGGTTGCAGCTCCCGTGGAAAAGCCTGACCAGCATCATCGAGTATTACTACATGTGGAAAACCACGGACAGATACGTCCAGCAGGTACGAGCAGTCACGTGACCAGTGGGCGGCGAGTCGTTGTGACATCACGGATGCGTCAGTGTGTGTGTGTGTGTGTGTGTGTGTGTGTGTGTGTGTGTGTGTGTGTGTGTCGCCGCAGAAACGACTGAAAGCGGCCGAGGCGGAGAGCAAGCTGAAGCAGGTCTACATCCCCACGTAGTGCGTATGATCCTCCACCTTGTGATGTCATCGTACACGCCTCCTGGCTCGCGTGGGCGGAGTTTGATCGTTTGCGTTTGCGTTTCCGCAGTAACAAACCGAACCCCAACCAGATCTCCATCAGCAACGGCAAAATGACCGCGGTCAACGGCGCGGCGGGGCCCGGCGCTTACCACGGCACCGGCGGCGGGCGCGCCTGCGAGAGCTGCTTCGGTAACTATAGAGACCCCCCCCTCCCCTGTTCTGTAACGAGAACGCTCTGGAACGTCGGTGGTGCTGATGGTGCGTCCTCTCCGTCCTTCCGTTTCCATGACAGCGGCGCAGTCGTCTCAGTGGTACTCCTGGGGCCCTCCGAACATGCAGTGTCGTCTCTGCGTCTCCTGCTGGATGTACTGGAAGAAATACGGGGGTCTGAAGATGCCCAGCCGAGCCGAGGGGCCCGAGGAAAAAACGCCGCCAAGCCCCGCCTCCAATGTAAGCTCCGCCTCCAATGTAAGCTCCGCCTCCACTGTGGGATGTAGCAGTTAGGTGGTTACCGTGGCTCCAAGTGAGGGCACACCCACCACCCCGTCCAATCCCACCAACCCGAACACCACACCCACCACCCCGTCCAATCCCGAACGCCACACCCACCAACCCAAACACCACGTTCCAATCACGTTCCCGTTCCCGTTCCAATCCTGACATCCAAACCCGAACATCAGAGCCACCACCCCGTCCAATACCAGAAATCTGAACCCACCACCCGGTCCAATCCCGAACGCCACACCCATCAACCCGAACACCACACCCAGCACCCGGTCCAATCCCGAACATCAGACCCAACACCCCGTCCAATCACACCAACCCCGAACACCACACCGACCACCCCGTCCAATCCGGAACGTCCAAACCCGAACATCACACCCACCACCCGGTTCAATCCCAAACATCAAACCCACCATCTGGTCCAATCCCCGATGTCCAAACCCATCATTCGGTCCAATCCCAAATGCCACACCCACCACCCGGTCCAATCCCAAACATCAGAGCCACCACCCGGTCCAATCCAAAACGCCACACCCACCACCCGGTCCAATCCCGACGTGCAAACCACCACCCGGTCCAATCACAAACGCCACACCAACTATCCAGTCCAATCCCCGACATCCAAACCCACCACCCGGTCTAATCTCAAACGTCCAAACCCACCACCCGGTCCAATCACGAACGCCACACCCAACTATCCAGTCTAATCCCCGACATCCAAACCCACCACCCCGTCCAATCCCCAACGCCACACCAACCACCTGGTCCAATGCCAAACATCAAACCCACCACTCGGTCCAATACCTGACATCCTAACCACAATCCGGTCCAATCCAAAACATCAGCGCCAATACCCGACGTCCAAATCCACCATCCCGTCCAATCCCAAATGCCACACCCACCACCCGGTCCAATCCCCGACGTCCAAATCCACCATCCCGTCCAATCCCCGGACGGTCCGAACCAATATCTAGTTAAATTTCTAAATGATCCACATTTCCACACTGCTGACCCCCCCCTCCCCTCTGTTTACAGGAGAACCGTTCTCGGGGTCACTCCCTGCGCCAGTCCTCTCACATGGTTCCGATAAGGAACAGCGGCAGTCCCAAATCCTCGATGAAGACGAAGCAGGCCTTCCTCCTGCAGGCCACACGCCTCACCAAGCTGGCGCGTCACATGTGCCGTGACCTCATCAAGCTACGCCGGGCCGCGCGCCGCCCGTTTGTCCCCATTAACTGTGGCGCCATAAAGGCGGAGTGTAAGAGCTCTTTAAATTCTTAACTTCAGCCTTCCTGCAGATCTCTCCAACACACACACACTCCCATACACACACACACACACACACACACACACACACACACGTTGCCTCCGTGCTGCTCCCACGTCCACCTCTCAGCGTCTCGCAGCCACATTCCTCCCTCATCTGTCTGCTGTTTTTATTATTGTTATTATATAATTATATTATTTTGGGTTTTTGTATCCCCCCCCCCCCGTCCTCCTCGCTGGCCCCGCCCCCACCCCCCCACCCCACCCCCCCGTTTCAATAAAGAAACCTGTCTTCCATCGTTTTGAGTTGTAATCATCTGTTCATCTCAGACTCATCGCTTCCCGTTTGGTTTTTGTTTCTTCGTGTTCTGTTCTCATCTCATTGTACGGAGCAGAACGTTCGAGTTTTGCGGGTTCTCCTCTCATTTGCTTCACTTCGTTTTGGTTTTAAGACCAGATCTGAGAAATAAGAGTCATGGACTTGAGACTAAGATCGGTCCGAGTGTGAAAGAAACTGAAGAATGAGATCGGACGTGGACGAGACTGGGACCAAAGACCGAGACCCAGCATGGTCAAGACCAAAGACCGAGACCCAGCATGGTCAAGACCAAAGACCGAGACCCAGCATGGTCAAGACCAAAGACCGAGACCCAGCATGGTCAAGACCAAAGACCGAGACCCAGCATGGTCAAGACCAAAGACCGAGACCCAGCATGGTCAGGACCAAAGACCGAGACCCAGCATGGTCAGGACCAAAGACCGAGACCCAGCATGGTCAGGACCAAAGCCTGAGACCCAGCATGGTCAGGACCAAAGCCTGAGACCCAGCATGGTCAGGACCAAAGCCTGAGACCCAGCATGGTCAGGACCAAAGACTGAGACCCAGCATGGTCAGGACCAAAGACTGAGACCCAGCATGGTCAAGACCAAAGACTGAGACCCAGCATGGTCAGGACCAAAGACTGAGACCCAGCATGGTCAGGACCAAAGACTGATGGTCAGGACCAAAGACTGAGAACCAGCATGGTCAGGACCAAAGACTGGTGCCAAAGACTGAGACACGGCATGGTCAAGACCACAGACTGAGACACGGCATGGTCAAGACCAAAGACTGAGACCCGGCATGGTCAGGACCAAAGACTGAGACACGGCATGGTCAAGACCAAAGACTGAGACCCGGCATGGTCAGGACCAAAGACTGAGACCCAGCATGGTCAAGACCAAAGACTGAGACCCAGCATGGTCAGGACCAAAGACTGAGACCCAGCATGGTCAGGACCAAAGACTGATGGTCAGGACCAAAGACTGAGACCCAGCATGGTCAGGACCAACGACTGGTGCCAAAGACTGAGACACGGCATGGTCAAGACCAAAGACTGAGACACGGCATGGTCAAGACCAAAGACTGAGACACGGCATGGTCAAGACCACAGACTGAGACACGGCATGGTCAAGACCAAAGACTGAGACACGGCATGGTCAAGACCACAGACTGAGACACGGCATGGTCAAGACCAAAGACTGAGACCCGGCATGGTCAGGACCAAAGACTGAGACACGGCATGGTCAAGACCAAAGACTGAGACCCGGCATGGTCAGGACCAAAGACTGAGACACGGCATGGTCAAGACCAAAGACTGAGACCCAGCATGGTCAGGACCAAAGACTGAGACACGGCATGGTCAGGACTAAAGACTGGGACCAAAGACTGAGACCCAGCATGGTCAATACCAAAGACTGGTGCCAAAGACTGAGACACGGCATGGTCAAGACCAAAGACTGAGAGCCAGCATGGTCAGGACCAAAGACTGAGACACAGCATGGTCAGGACTAAAGACTGGGACCAAAGACTGAGACCCAGCATGGTCAATACCAAAGACTGGTGCCAAAGACTGAGACACGGCATGGTCAAGACCAAAGACTGAGAGCCAGCATGGTCAGGACCAAAGACTGAGACACAGCATGGTCAGGACTAAAGACTGGGACCAAAGACTGAGACCCAGCATGGTCAAGACCAAAGACTGAGACCCAGCATGGTCAGGACTAAAGACTGGGGCCAAAGACTGAGACCCAGCATGGTCAAGACCACAGACTGAGACACGGCATGGTCAAGACCACAGACTGAGACACGGCATGGTCAAGACCACAGACTGAGACACGGCATGGTCAAGACCAAAGACTGAGACCCAGCATGGTCAGGACCAAAGACTGAGATGCAGCATGGTCAGGACCAAAGACTGAGACACAGCATGGTCAGGACCAAAGACTGAGACACAGCATGGTCAGGACTAAAGACTGGGACCAAAGACTGAGACCCAGCATGGTCAGGACTAAAGACTGGGGCCAAAGACTGAGACCCAGCATGGTCAGGACCAAAGACTGAGACACGGCATGGTCAAGACCACAGACTGAGACACAGCATGGTCAGGACTAAAGACTGGGACCAAAGACTGAGACCCAGCATGGTCAGGACCAAAGACTGAGACACGGCATGGTCAAGACCACAGACTGAGACACGGCATGGTCAAGACCAAAGACTGAGACCCAGCATGGTCAGGACCAAAGACTGAGACACGGCATGGTCAGGACTAAAGACTGGGACCAAAGACTGAGACCCAGCATGGTCAGGACTAAAGACTGGGGCCAAAGACTGAGACCCAGCATGGTTAGGACTAAAGACTGAGACACGGCATGGTCAAGACCAAAGACTGAGACACGGCATGGTCAAGACCAAAGACTGAGACCCAGCATGGTCAGGACCAAAGACTGAGACACGGCATGGTCAAGACCAAAGACTGAGACACGGCATGGTCAAGACCAAAGACTGAGACACAGCATGGTCAATACCAAAGACTGGTGCCAAAGACTGAGACACGGCATGGTCAAGACCACAGACTGAGACACAGCATGGTCAGGACTAAAGACTGGGACCAAAGACTGAGACCCAGCATGGTCAGGACCAAAGACTGAGACACGGCATGGTCAAGACCACAGACTGAGACACGGCATGGTCAAGACCAAAGACTGAGACCCAGCATGGTCAGGACCAAAGACTGAGACACGGCATGGTCAGGACTAAAGACTGGGACCAAAGACTGAGACCCAGCATGGTCAGGACTAAAGACTGGGGCCAAAGACTGAGACCCAGCATGGTTAGGACTAAAGACTGAGACACGGCATGGTCAAGACCAAAGACTGAGACACGGCATGGTCAAGACCAAAGACTGAGACCCAGCATGGTCAGGACCAAAGACTGAGACACGGCATGGTCAAGACCAAAGACTGAGACACGGCATGGTCAAGACCAAAGACTGAGACACGGCATGGTCAAGACCAAAGACTGAGACCCAGCATGGTCAAGACCAAAGACTGAGACACGGCATGGTCTAATATGTTCTCCATATATTCTCCTGAAATCTATAAATATAAAATCAGAAATCGGTTTATGGAGCATGACCTAGTGATAAGAGAACGCTCTGATGTCATACGGGAGGTGCCAGGCTTCCCACAAAGCTTTGGAGCGTTTGGTCAGGCACCGATGAGGTCGTCATCCCGATTCATCCCAAAAATTATCCCCTTTAATCTGCTCTCAGATCAGAGCGGGGGTTATTAGGGTGGTGGAGCATTCTCAGTACTGCAGTGATGCTGATATGGTGGTGCAGGTGTGTGTGGGTGTGAGTGTGTGTGTGTGTGTGTGTGTGTGTGTTGCTGGAGTTTAAACACCGTTTCCCTTCAGTCAACAGAAACGGGGGGGGGGGGGGGCATTTAAAAAGACATGAAATAGTTGGGTGGCACGGGGGCACAGTGGTTTGGCATGTTCTCCTCTCAGCACTAGGGATTCCCGGTTCGAATCCCACTCTCGGTGGAGTTTCCATGTCCTCCTCATGTCCGCGTGGGTTTCCTCCGGGTTCTCTGGTCTCCTCCCACAGTCCAAAAAACATGGATTCAAGGTCAATTGAATTCTCCAAATTGCCCCATATAGAGTGTGTGTGTGTGAGTGAGTGTGTGCCCAGCGATAGATTGCTCCCCTGTCCTGGGTGTATCTGCCCAGCGCCCGAAATGTTCTCCCCTGGATGGGCATGGGGAACCCCCCCCCCCCCCCGCGAACCTAATAGGGGATAAAGTGGGAGATAATGTATGAATGAATGATTGAATCCCAATCTGGGTGGAGTTTGCATGTCCTCCCCGTGTCCGCGTGGGTTTCCTCCGGGTTCTCCGGTCTCCTCCCACAGTCCAAAAAACATGGATTCAAAGTCAATTGAATTCTCCAAATTGCCCCATATAGAGTGTGTGTGTGTGAGTGAGTGTGTGCCCAGTGATAGATTGCCCCCACTGTCCTGGGTCTATCTGCCCAGCGCCCGAAACGTTCTCCCCTGGATAGGCATGGGGAACCCTCCCCCTCCTCCCGCGACCCTAATAGAGGATAAAGCTGGAGATAATGGATGGATGGACATTAAATAGTTTAAAAATGATTTAAAATCTGATGTTTTCTTTTCATCGGATGTTTTGAGAAACTCTGTGAGAGGAAATCGGCGTAGAAATGAAGATTAGAGTTTATATTTCTATAGATTTCTGTATTTTTTATGACGTTAAAGTTCGTTTATTAATTATAAATTTTCTATTGAAACTAGGGGTGAGCTGCAATATTCGCTGATTCGACGATTCGATTCGGAGAACCGTAGTCGACTATGAACCTCATAGTTGAATGTACCATTTTGACCACATAGGGGCGCCCATGGCTGCTGCTAAGCATTAGTTTTTACATGAAATGTCTTTGTTTTCGTTATATATATATATTTAGCCTTTTGTCAAATAAAATCATCCTAATTTCTAGTTTTTTAGTTTTTTTTTAGGTTTTTCCTTTGAAGTGGAAAAAAGTCCAGAACGGGGATCCCATTTACGGTGCTCTAGAAAAACAAGTAAAATATTTTTAAAAAATCTTTTTTAAAAACCACGCTTGTCTGACGAATCAAATTCGACTATGAAAATCCTTAGTTGAAGACACCCCTAATTGAAACCGAATCGTCATCCCGTCCCTCCTCTCGCGACATGACCTCATTCTTCTGCATCGTGTTGCCTCATGTTTATCCCGCGCTTTCATCTCTGTCTTGACTCCGCCCCTCAGAGGTGTGTGTGTGTGTGTGTGTGTGTGTGTGTGTGTGTGTGTGTGTGTGTGTGTGTGTGTGTGTGTGCGCTGTTCTTGCTCATATCTCCTGTATCTGTGAGTAAAATGAAATAAAGCCACGGCTGAAACTCTCTCCGAGTCTCTGGTAGTTTCATGTGTGCTGTGTTACCTGTCCATCATTAAGCCACACCCACACCCGCTCTGACTCCTCCCACAGCTCCAGCCTCCGTCATTCTGCTCTTCATCTTTCTCATCCAGCGTCTTTCTGTCCTACGTTTGATTTTTTTTTTTTTTTTTTTTTTTAATTTTTTTTTTTATTTCGTCCTCGCTCACTTTATTCGACGCCACTTCGGAATCCCGATGCATGCCACCTCCTCACACAAACGGCTCGATTCGGCCGGCGCATTTTCTCGTGGAGATGTGAAATGTATTTTTTTAATTGAAATTTTTATTTTTTTTTTTTTTTTTAAAAAGTGTTTTCATTTTTTATTTTTTTCTCATTTTGCCGTTTTTAAAAAAATTCAAAATGAATCATTAGATTATAAATAATAACTCAATGATACATCGATTCAAATGAACTGACTCAGTAAAGGGCAAGAGGGTAGCGTTCAAGGTGCGAGTCAGTTTGCATTTATGAACAAACTGAATCACTAAGTGACACCGATGTGACTTGTTTCTGATAAAACGATTCAGTGACTCACAAAAATCGACTCACTGACAGAGCGGTGATTCGTCTTCATAACCGAATGACTCAGTTTTTTAAACAAAGTGACTCTTTTGATTACAGTGAAGTGATTCCTGACTCAACTCCAAAATAAGAGAATAGATTCCTGTGTCGTAACAAACGATTCACCGATTCAGCAGACCGACTGATAGGAAAGTGATTTGTGTGAATGATTCATGACTCACTGATATGATTCAGACTCATGTGGGTCCGATGGACGTCCTGACGTTTTTGGCTCTCGGGCCGAAGATCTAACTCGCACGCGGCGATCGGATTGGTCGCCGTACTGACTCCGCCCTCTTCTCTGTGTGTCCAATGCCGCCGGCCGATCTGTAGACATGTCCCGAGTGGCGGAGGGTTCTACGGGACGTTCCACCAAACCCAAAGCCTCGCAGAGGAGCACGCTCACCAGCGTCCTGCAGTACCTGGGTGAGTGGCTCCGCCCCCCCGTCCCGTCCCGTCTCCGGGTGCGCACCAGGTGGCGCTCTGATGCACGTCTCTGTCTGTGTCCCCGCAGAGTCACGTCCGCCGCCTTACGTTCCGCGTTCTCACCGGACCCCGGGCCTGCAGGTCCAGCCCCCCCGCCGACTGCTGTCCTCCCTGCCCAGCCACGGGCCGCTCGGCATGCTGGGAAAGCGCAGCTACCACCACAGCAGCCGGATGGAGCTGGCCGAGAGACGAGGGAACGCTGTGGGACAGGGTGAGAACATACCAAACATCCACACGTCATTCACTCTACACACTGCTGACGGCAGGTCATCAGGTGATGCGTATGGACACGCCCCCCCAAGTCCCACCAAGTGCTGCAAATGCAAAACCAGCATGTGTGTGTGGGCGGGGCAACATGTGAGTGGGCGGAGCTAATACGCTTAAAATCATTTTCATTTAAATTGAGTTGTTTTCTAGCTGCACCAATCCGCACGTTGCCCCCGCCCACTTTTGTTGGCCCCGCCCACTTCCACACCCCTGTTCACACGGTTCTAACGTCGTTCTCTTTCGTTGCAGAGAACCAGAACGTCGTGGGTTCAATTCTGGTAAGTAACACCTTCTCTAAGCCTTACGGCCTATCCCTGCATCTCCAGGTTCGAATCCCGATCCGGGTGGAATTTGCATGTTCTCCCCCGTGTCCATATGGGTTTCCTCCCACGGTTCAAAAACCGTGGGTTCAAGGTCAATTGGATGTTGTAAATTGCCCCATATAGTATGTGTGTATGTGTGTGTGTGTGTGAGAGTGTGTGTGTGTGTGCGTCCAGCGATGCCCCCCCCCTTTAACTCCATTGTCCATTGTATAGGATTGTTTTGGATTTGCATATTTATATATTGGTGGCTTAGTGGTTTGGCATGTTCTCCTCTCAGCACTAGGGGTTCCCGGTTCGAATCCCAATCTGGGTGGAGTTT
>JAFMOC010000471.1:105000-125000 GCA_019802505.1 Corydoras sp. C115
GTTTCCTCACACAGTCCAAAAAACATGGATCCAAATTAATTGGATGTTTTAAATTGCCCCATCTAAATTGCCCCTATATAGTGTGTTTGTGCGACATGGATCGACATGTTCTCCGGTGGATGGGCATGGAGAACCCAAACACCCCCCTGACCCCCCCCCCCACAAAGACACTACTTAAATGTAAAGGAAGTTTAATTCGCTGCTGATACGAATAATTACTGATAATTACATTATGTCAGTTAAGTAAGTGGGAGGAGCTTTTCCTGGGAGGCGGGGCATGTGTTTGATGTGATACAGGTTAATACATATATATATTTTGTTTGTTTAATGTTAACAATGTAACGAACGGCGGCTAATTTTACTTCTATTAATTATTAAACCAATAAAAGTCTACTATTAATAAATGTAATGTAATAATTAACAAACTAATAATTAACATTAGGCGGCACGGTGTCTTAGTGGTTTGGCATGTTCTCCTCTCAGCGCTGGGGATTCCCGGTTCGAATCCCCATCTGGGTGGAGTTTCCATGTCCTCCCCGTGTCTGCATGGGTTTCCTCCGGGTTCCTCCCACAGTCCAAAAACATGGATCAAGGTCAATTGAGTTCTCCAAATTGCCCCATATAGAGTGTGTGTGTGTGTGAGTGTGTGCCCAGCGATGGATTGGCATCCTGTCCTGGGTGTATCTGCCCAGCGCCCGAAACGTTCTCCCCTGGATAGACATGGGGAACCCCCCCACCCCCCCCCCAAGGGAACCCCCCCCCTCCCCCGCCACCCTAATATAGAATAAAGCGGAAGATAATGAATGAATATTTCTACTTTAATACTTTGTTTATCATTATCACTTCTGTGTTATTTGTTATAAAAAAATTATTATAAATTAAATTTGTAAAATAAAATGTAATAAATTTCCTGGTGAAGACGTTTGACCTGCGTTCCGTTCAGAACCTCGGCGGAACCTCATATTCGGTCCCGTTTGCGTTACAAAAGGTTCCTGCAATAGTTCCTTGGAAGCGTTTTTTGCTGACGCTGAGTGGACAGAACCGGGTCCTATCCCGGTCGTGTGTGGACGTGACGTGTGTGGACGTTGCAGTAATGTCTCTGTAACGTTGTGTCTTGGTTTTTCAGGAAAGCCCGGAGGCTGCTTACACGCTCTCAGCTAAGAAGAGCCTGTAGGCAGCCGTGTGAGCAGATCCACCTGCGCCGCGTGCCGCCGCCGCCGGCCCCCCCGGGCTCCGTGCAGGGCCCCATCCTCGCGCCCCAGCACCCCAGCCTGCGGATGCGGGGGCCCATTGTGATTCACGACTGAGCGCGGTCGCCCCGGTCCGTCGGCCGCCTGCCTGCTCTTCGTCTGCTCGTTAAACGCTTCGGCCTCTCACTTCTGAACTCGTTAAGCTCGTTAAGGATCTTCATATCGTCGTCATCGTCATCATCGTCATCGCCGTCGTCGTCGCTGGGACCAGGCAGCGCCACCATGCGGTCTCATCTGTAACTTCAGCGCCGAGCCGTTCGTCCCCGAGAACTCGGAGACGGTCGTGTAAATAGCGGAAGTCCGATCGGGGCCGCGCGTTGTCGGAGTTCCGATTCGACCGCTTTTGTTAGGAATCTGTTTTGTACTTCAGTATGAACTCTCACACACACTGAAGGGTGTACAGTATTTATATGAATGCATGAATGGGAACCCCGAGGGGGGGGGGGGGGGGGGGTCGGTGTTCAGAACAACCACTGTGGACGTGTGAGGGGCCCCCGAGGGGCCCGGAGCGTCACACCGTCTCGACTGTACGAGCGCTGCTATGACATCATCACCTGCGGCGGCCGGAGACTCGCCTCCTGATGTGGTTTTTTTTTGGAGGGGTTTGGCGCAGTGATGGGACAGGCCCTAATTGCAGCTACAAAGTTCTAAGCGCATTGCCTAAATATCCTGCATGCGGCGCCGTCACAGCAATCGGACTCACAGTGTGTTCTGCATTATGGGGGGGGGGGGGGGTCACATGGTTTTGGTCACATAGTGAATTTATTACATTTTGTTGTTGGTTTAATAATCTGAAAAAAAACAAAATATATAGTGAGGATTAATCTCACCATGACTGCTACACACACACACACACACACACACACACACAGACACACACACACACACACACACACAATACAATACACACACACACATACAACACACACACACACACACACAAACTACACACAGACACACACACTACACATACAATACACACACACAGACACACAAACTACACATACATACAATACACACACACACACCACACACAGACACACACACATACAATACACACACACTACACATACATACAATACACACACACAGACACACAAACTACACATACATACAATACACACACACAGACACACACACCACACACACACACTACACATACAATACACAGACACACACACTACACATACATACAATACACACACACAGACACACACACCACACACACACACACTACACATACATACAATACACACACATACATACACACATATACATACATACAATACACACACATCATATACAAACACACACACATACAACACATACATACACACAAATCACACACCCATGTCACACACACACACACACACACACATATAAAATACATACACATCACACACAAATACACACATCACACACCCACATCACACACACACATACATACAATACACACATCACACACACATTACATACACATACATTACATCACACACACACATATGCACACCCACACCATACACACACACACATATTACACACACATACAATACATACATATACACACACACACATATCACACACACATACCATACACACACACACACTAATTTCAGTTTCATTAAACGATGACGTCACATTTCCATCATTCAGCTGAAAATGATCGTAAATTAAATCTTTTTTTAATTATTTTATTTTTATTTTTTTTCTTCGGGCAGGCGGGGTCAGCCTCGGCTTCGTTTAAATTATTATTTGTATATTTCTTCGGGCAGGCGGGGTCAGCCTCGGCTTCGTTTAAATGAAACTCGTTTGCTTTTGTGATGTTAACGCCGCGCGACGCTCGCACGACGACTCGGCGAAAAAGAGAAACGAGCGACGCACTGCGAACTGTTTATAATAAAAACAATAAAAAAAAAAAAAATAAAATAAAAAAAAAAGACAAAAGAACACGGAACCCCAAACGTCGGGCGCGAGGCGCCGGCGTGGGCGTGTCCACTGCATGTGACATCATGATGTTCTCTTTTCTTTTGAGGCTTCGTATATCGTGTTGTTTCTCGTGTGTTCAGTGAAACTTAAGGAATAAACATTGTGTATAAATGTATGACGGGTTCCTCGGTTCCTCAGTTCCTCAGTTCCTCGGTTCCTTACGGCCCCCTTTTTGCGCAGAGCGATCTAGAACCGAAGACCGAACTGGGCGTCGACTGTACGATTCACCGAATACAAACCATAAAGAAGAACGGGGGCGTGGCCTCTTACAGGTAGCGTTAGGTGTGGACTTTACACTGCGGTCAACACCAGGTGAGGGTGGAGGTGGGGGTGCTGTGATGTAGTGCGATGACGGATGTACTGGAGGTAGTACCTACAGTGTAGTGTGTGGGGCATCAGGGAGTCACCCCCTGTGGGGCATTTACGCTCATCCACTCGGAACTCACTCAACGGTAACACATTAAAGGATGTGACCCGTCCTCATTTGGAACCCGTGTTCTTTTTGAGGCTCAGCTGGACCTTCCGCCTGCGAGCGGGTCGCGTTTCCTTCTCGCTCAGTCTTAAGGTGGTCAACCCCGTGGCGTTGCTCTTGGCCTTCAGGAAATCGCGGTAGGTTCTGCAGGACAGGACGTACAGGACGGGGTCCAGCGCGCCTTTCAGGAACGTCAGGGGCAGGCACAGCGTGAAGATCTGCCCTGCCCGGAGGTAGGAGTAGCAGGGGGAGGCGTGGCGCAGGAGCAGCGCCGCCAGGCCGGCGGCGTGGGCGGGCAGGTAGCAGACGGCGCAGACGACGGTCATGGTGACGAAGGCGTAGATGGACCTCTTGATGCGCCGGTGCCGTCGCAGTTCTCTGTTGGGGTGGACGCTCCTGCAGACGCAGACGAAGCTGAAGGTCAGCAGCGCCAGCGTCACCGCCAGCTCCAGCACCCGGAGGGCGCTGTGGACCCGCATCGCGGCTCCGGGGTCGGCCCAGGCGTCCACGTTCTGGCACACGGTGCGGTTCCCGGACGTCCTCAGGAGCGGCGTGACGAGGAGCGGCAGGCGGAGGGCGGCGGCCACGCCCCAGATGGCGCAGGCCAACTTGGCGGCGCCGCGGACGCTCATCTTGCAGACGTCGTGGAACGGGTGCACGATCCTGAAGTAGCGGTCCACGGACTGCACGCAGACTAAGGCCAGGCCCAGCGACTCGTGCAGGGCCTGCGCGAAGAGAGCGAGGCGGCAGAGGGCGTCGCCCAGCGGCCAGCCGCCGTGCAGCACGGCGTGGGCGCTCAGGGGCAGCGTCAGGAGGAGGAGCAGGTCGCTCAGGGCCAGGCTGAGCAGGAAGACGTACGGCGCCTTCCACGGGGCCCTGAAGCCGATCAGCCAGACGGCCAGGACGTTCCCCGGGACCGAGAGGACCACGTCCAGGATCAGCAACGGCGCCAGCACCGGCGCCACCAGGTGCTGCACCTCCACGCTCTGCGCCTCCACGCAGCCGCCGCCGCCGCCGCTGGTGTTCATGACGCACGGGGATCAGCTTCAAAAGAAAAGAAGACGTCTTTAGACACACGGACACGGATTTGGAACCTAAAAGAACCTCGGGAACCTACCACCTCCCGCGTCGCCACCAGGCGTCAACCACGTGACAACAATCTAACCACAAATATTCAACCATCCATCCATTATCTTCTGCTTAATACTCTATTAGGGTCATGGGGGGGGGGGTTCTCCGTGCCCATCCAGGGGAGAACGTTTCAGGCGCTGGGTAGATACACCCAGGACAGGGGGCCAATCTATCACATTATATGGGGCAATTTTAGAGCATTCACCTTGAATCCATTTTTGTGGGAGGAAACCGGAGAACCCGGAGGAGGCCCACGCGGACACGGGGAGGACATGTAGACTCCACCCGGATTGGGATTCGAACCGGGAATCCCCAGCACTGAGAGGAGAACATGCCAAACCACTAAACCGTTCCGCGCCCCCCGACATTTCAATGTTCTACTAAATAGAGGAACTTTCACAAGGGGGCGTGGCCTCTTTCTTCACACGATGTTCCTAATGAGCGGTTGCCTGGTTGCCACATCCTGACTTCCTCAAGAACCCTACACAGTGCGCACTAGATCGAGTGTGTGATTTGGAACCGCGATTTAAACCGAACCGAACCGCGATTTAAACCGAACCGAACCGAACCGGCTGTGACGTAATCACCCGAACGGCACTGATTATCACCGAATTAAAATAATTAACAACAACGAACATTTACAAACTGAAGACAACTTAACGTTCACTTCAAACGGCCGTGTGAACCATTCCTCGTGACGTCATGACAACACGCGCGTCCGCAACAGAACCGTACTTAGGCAAATAATATTTAATGATCCAACTAAAGGACTTTAAGATAAAATAAAATAAAATAAGATAAACCTTTATTTGTCCCACAGTGGGGACATTCACGTTCCCAGCGGCAGATGCAGAGGAGGGGGAAAGGATATCCGGTCATTAGAAGACATTTAAACAAAAAAACTAGGGAAAAAATTTAAATTGACTTCGAAATCTATATATACACGATAACAATCTAATTTTTAAAATCTAATTTAGTTATGTTAATTCGCTGTAAACACGAGTCGGTTCAATGCTTTGATGTTTGTTGTATTGATTATTATTAATTTATTACTTACTAGTTGCTGCTCGGGTTCAGATCGTTTGATCCGCCGCCGATCCGTCGGAACGTCGCGTCGTTTCTCGCTTTCCTCGCGACTCCGTGCCGTTTCATGTCGGTACAGAACGCCGTTCTGGGTGGGGCGGGTGGGTGGGTATCGGGGGGGGCATCTTCCTGTAATCAGTCGAACCTGTGCTGGCAAGAACAATTTACGCAATGAGCCCGGGTTCGAATCCGAGTCCCACCTCTGTCCGGGAACCAACCGATGAAGGTGAAGAGTTCCCACTGGAGAAGTTCCTGAACCTTCAGAGGTAAACAATAACCAGCCCCATCAGGAACCATGGTTCTGCATACGTAATGAGCTCAGGAACCTCACCCTGTGTCACTCTCTACAGACTTTAGTACTAACATGGTTCCCGGTACAGTTCCCACAACCTTTAGAACTTCATGACTTTGGTTCTATTTAGTCCATATGTCCACGAAAGCTTCAGATCGAGACGCGTGCTTTCAGAAACAGTTTGGGGAAGGCCCTTTGGAGTCCCAGTGCACTAAGCAGGGTTCCTAAAGACGTGTTGTGGAGGAACCATCCCAGGAACCGTTCTGACTTCAGCACCATCCACCCCGTGTTCTGTAGATCTGATGTTTATATATATATATATAATGAGTGGGTGGTATCGGGGGGGGGGGGGGGCATCTTCCTGTAATCGGTCGAACCTGTGCTGGCAAGAACAATTTACGCAATGAGGCTGCATTATGACGTAATAATCACCGACGTTCCCTGTTCTGCCGTCTTTACGTCACCGAACGTTGGTGCATTCCATCCGATTTATTTTCTATGTTAAATAATTACTATTAAAAACAATTAATTATTAATTTTGGGGGCGGCGGTTAAAGTTTCGTTTTGAAGTCGCCGCCGTTTAAAGGTGAAACGGGGCAGGTCAGGAGAATGCCCCGTCGCGGCGGCTGCGTTTATAAAGCGTTCTGAGGACGTTGCCCCCTTAAGCTCCAGTGGCGCAATCGGTTAGCGCGCGGTACTTATACGACAGTACGATGCAGAGCGATGCCGAGGTTGTGAGTTCGAGCCTCACCTGGAGCAGAGCGTTTTATCGCCTTTCAGTCCGTTATTTACATTAAACCTTTTTATTGTTTGTTATTAATTTTTATTGTTTCTCACTGATCTCGATTTCATCTCCATTTAATAAAACAATTCCGCATTTTACATCAGATTAAACACACAGACACGTGGTATGTTTAAATATTAAGATTCAAGATCATTTTATTATCATTAATATCACGTGGTACATGAGACAAGAACGAAATAACGGGTCACGCGCCCCAATTACCCTGTTAGTTTAGTTTAGTTAGTTTAAATTTAAAATTTAAGAAGAAAATGAGAATTACACACATCGCTATGTGAAATGTGAAATATAATATAGTATACAACTATGAATATATATATATATATATATATATATATATATATATATATATATATATATATATATATATATATATATATATAAAATATACCACTACAAATATAAATAAAATATGGAATATTTTAACAATAACTATAATATATAAATATATTTATATACATATATTAAATACACATATAAATAAAATTTAAGAAAATACATATATAATAAATAATATTATATATATATATATATATATATATATATATGTATGTATGTATGTATATATGTATATATTCATTGATTGATTAATTATCTTCCGCTTTTGTCCTATATTGGGGTACGAAGGGGGGGGTGGGGGGGGGGGGGGGGGGGGGTCCCAATGTCCATCCAGAGGAGAACGTTTCGGGCGCTGGGCAGATACACCCAGGACAGGGCGCCAATCCATCGCTGGGCACACACTCACTCACACAGACACACTCTATATGGGGCAATTTGGAGAACTCAATTGACTTGATCCATGTTTTTTGGATTGTGGGAGGAAACCGGAGAACTCGGAGGAAACCCACGCAGACACAGGGAGAACATGGAAAGTCCACCCAGATGGGGATTAAGGTTAAAATATAAACATGTTGTCTTGATAATGACGTAACGTAAAGACTGATCATGTGATCAGACTGGATTAGATTCTTCTGTTTTTATATTTTTTATGTGCATCAGTCTGAAATCACACGAGGATGAAATAGTAGTGTATTTCAGCGTGTGGCCGCGAGAGGGCAGTGTCGTATCTTTTTTTAAATATTAACGTCTGTAGATTTAAAGTATTAGATTATTATTTAATGTTCACCCACAACGACACACCCACTCACATAGACACACACAAACACAAACACACTCTATATGGGGCAATTTAGAGCATTCAATTTACCTTGAATCCATGTTTTAGACTGTGGAAGAAAACCAGAGAACCCGGAGGAAACCCACACCACAGACCCAAGAAGAACATGCAAACTTGACATGGATTGGGATTCGAACCGGGAATCCCCAGCGCTGAGAGGAGAACATGCTAAATCACTAAACCACTATACCGCCCTCTATATAAATAAAATATATATAATTTTTTGTGGTTTAGCATGTTCTCTTCACAGCACTGGGGATTCTGGTTCGAATCCTGATCTGGGTGGAGTTTGGCATGTTCTCCCTCGTGTCCACGTGGGTTTTCCTCCGGGTTCTCCAGTTTCCTCCCACAGTCTAAAAACATGGATTCAAGGTAAATTGACTGCTCTAAATTGCCCCATATAGTGTGTGAGTGTGTGTCCAGTGATAGATTGGCGTCCTGTACTGGGTGTATCTGCCCAGCGCCTGAAACGTTCTACCCTGGATGGGCATGAGGGAACCCCCCCCCCCCCCAACATTACTCTAGTAGAAAATTGATTGGAAGATAATAAATGAATAAATTAATGAGAATTAGTGTGAAGGTTCTCTGTTATGTAATAAGTTTGTTTACAGTTTGTCCCGATCATTTTTCTGCCCGAAAGAACAGATTGTCCTCCGCCAGAGGGCGGTATGACTCGCTAACGGCCCACACACGCCGCTGTGTGTTTATTAAAATCTAAAGTTTGAGATTAAATTCTGATAATCCGGTTTTCCGGTGTGCTCTTTACTTCAGTGCCGTGTGCAGAGGGTGAACTGGGGGTGAACTTCGGGATTAAACTTCGTCTTAAACATTCGACGCCATGCGCCACCTTCGGGTCACGTGATCAGCTTCGCGCCTCAGAGACGGTCTTTGGTTTAAAGGTCAAATAAACAGAGGCGTTTAGGCTCCGCCCCCCCAGCGTCATTAATCACCACGAGGGTCAACATGCCGCACTGACACACACAGACCGAGCCCGGGTTCGAATCCGAGTCCCACCTCTGTCCGGGAACCAACCGATGAAGGTGAAGAGTTCCCACTGGAGAAGTTCCTGAACCTTCAGAGGTAAACAATAACCAGCCCCATCAGGAACCATGGTTCTGCATACGTAATGAGCTCAGGAACCTCACCCTGTGTCACTCTCTACAGACTTTAGTACTAACATGGTTCCCGGTACAGTTCCCACAACCTTTAGAACTTCATGACTTTGGTTCTATTTAGTCCATATGTCCACGAAAGCTTCAGATCGAGACGCGTGCTTTCAGAAACAGTTTGGGGAAGGCCCTTTGGAGTCCCAGTGCACTAAGCAGGGTTCCTAAAGACGTGTTGTGGAGGAACCATCCCAGGAACCGTTCTGACCTCAGCACCATCCACCCCGTGTTCTGTAGATCTGCTGTTTATATATATATATATATATATATATATATATATATATATATATAATAAGTAGGTGTCACGGTGGTTTAGTGGTTTAGCGTGTTCTCCTCTCAGCACTAGGGATTCCCGGTTCGAATCCCAATCTGGGTGGAGTTTGCATGTCCTCCCCGTGTCCGCGTGGGTTTCCTCCGGGTTCTCCGGTTTCCTCCCACAGTCCAAAAACATGGATCAAGTCTGTTGAGTTCTCCAAATTGCCCCATATAGAGTGTGTCTGTGTGTGTGAGTGTGTGTCCAGCGATAGATTGCCCCCCTGTCCTGGGTGTATCTGCCCAGCACCCGAAACGTCCTCCCCTGGATGGACATAGGGAACCGCCCCCCCCTCCACCGCGACCCTTTCATTCATTCATTCATTCATTCATTCATTATCTTCCGCTTTATCCTCTATTAGGGTCGCCGGGGGGGGGTTCCCCATGCCCATCCAGGGGAGAACGTTTCGGGCGCTGGGCAGATACACCCAGGACAAGGGGGCAATCTATCACTGGACACACACTCACTCACACACTCTATATGGGGCAATTTGGAGAACTCAATTGACTTGATCCATGTTTTTGAACTGTGGGAGGAAACCGCAGAACCCGGAGGAAACCCACACAGACACGGGGAGAACATGGAAACTCCACCCATATGGGGACCCATATGGGGATAATGGATGTATATTCATTCAGAGACTGTAGTCCGTCTGTTTGTCCGTGTACTTTGTTCTCATGACTTTCAGGAACGCGCGTCTCGGTTCCGCCACCTACTGTAAACCCGCCGGCGGTGCAGCGTCTCTAATAAAGCGGCCGGCGGTGAGACGCGGCGTGTTTAATAATAGAATTTCATAATGAAGTGAGGGAGGGTTACTGAGCGGAAATGACGCCGTTGCGTCACAAACGTTCCTCTAATTATACATCCTGACGCATCATCACCGATGCCCCGCCCCCCCTGTCGAGGACCCGTGCCCCGGCGTGCCCCTGTCACCCGTTAAACGTTCTAGAGCCGCCGGCGGTCATTAAATCTCTGCAGTACAGACACGCAGGTGTGGTTCCACTGCGGTGACGTTGCCATGGCGTCGGATCGACCACCGCGCCACGCCCCCACAAGTAGCCACCGGCCACTTTATTAGATACGACTCTGCGTTCCTGCCATCAGAGTCCATGTGACCGCACTGAGGTCATGCTGGGAGAACGTGGGGGGCCTTCCCCAAACTGTTGCCACAGAGTCACAGGCATATAATGCTGACGTGTCTGTGTGTACAGACGCTGCACGGGGGAAACGGATGCTGTGAGGAGTTTGGTACGTTCTCCCGCTGGGCTCCCGCGGTTCACTGGGACGCCGGACGACATCTGCACTGCCTCTCCGGCGCCACCTGCACTTCCCTGAAGGTAAGTTCTCATCACCGGATGAAGCTTATGGATGATGATGATGATGATGATGTGGTTGTTTTAATTAAACCGTGTGATGTGGGAATCATTACAGCTCATTAAAAATGAGTCATTAGGGATGACGGGTTAGGGATGATTAACGCTGTTTGTTCGCCTCGCGCCGCATCGGTTCGCCGCCGAATATCCGCCCGCCGCTCAGTCTGAGAAACGGAATGACCCGACGGGTTTGACCTTTGGGGTCTGAGCTGGAAGCCTGTCCAGGCTGCTCACCCACCTTCTGCACATCGGGTGCTGGGATAGGCTTCATAATGCAACCCGAATGTAGCCGATCTGGAAACCAGGGCTCATTAACATTCATTCATTCATTCATTATCTCCCGCATTATCCTCTATTAGGGTCGCGGTGGGGGGGGGGGGGGGGGGGGGGTTCCCCATCCAGGGGAGAACGTCTCGGGCGCTGGGCAGATACACCCAGGACAGGGCGCCAATCCATCGCTGGTCATTAATATTCATTTTTTAAATTGATTTAGATCTTTATTTCTTTACCTTTGATCTCAGGTTTTTTTTTTTATTCGTTTGAATGACGGCGGTGTGCGAGGTGCATTGTGGGAAGTCGAATGCTTTGAACAGTTTGGGGAAGGCCCCGTTGAAAAGGGTTAACAGTATTTATTTACACACAAGAGGAGTGTGTGCTCCACATGTAACACTGGTGAAGTGGGCACACATGCCCGGCGCGGTGGGCAGCCCCGTACACGGCCCCTAGGGGGCAGTTGTCGTTAGGTGACTTACCCAAGGGCACTTCAGCCGTAGTACTTATTCGCCTCGGGATTCGAACCGGGGACCTTCAGGTCTCACGGCTGGTTCACACGAGCGTCCCGGTACTTAACTGAACCCGGGACTCTCCACAACCCCACCCTCACCCTCACCCTCATCCTCATCCTCAACCAATGCCTTCGAGACGAATGGGAACTGCGATTGTGAGCCCGGCTGTCCCGTCCAACGTCGGTGTCTGTCCTCATCAGCCTAAATGGACCCCGGCCAAAATGGACCCCGGCCTAAATGGACCCGCCCCAAAACCTCGTGGAAAGGCTTCCCTCAGAGCAGCTTCGTGTGAGGACGCTGAGTAACGTGGCGTCGGGTACGGGGGCTCCAGAGACCGATGCAGGCCGAGCCCCGGGGATTAAAGGCACGGACGTGAAGATGATGTACACGAACGGGCGTGTGTGGAGGGAGCGGCGCGGGGTGGGGGTGGGGGTGGGGGTGCAGGTGGGGGTGGGGGGGGGGGGGTGTGGGATCGGGTTTCTGCGGCGCTGGTTGGGCGTGTTGGTGGTTAAACCGCTTTCACAAACACATTCCAGAGCCGAGGCCCGGAGCATCTGGTGTGCAAGTGCAGACAGGAGCCGAACCGAGCGTTTGCTCTCGCCGGCTCCCGCGCGCCGGCCCCCGCGCACCGGCCCCCGACGGCATGCTGGGACCTGGAGGAGGTGCGCTGCAGGGCCCCGGCGCGAGCGGCTGCGATCTGCACGCCGTCGGATCTGCGCGCGGGTTCCTTTCTTTCTTTTCTCTTTTTTTTTTTTTTTTTTTTTTTCTCTTCCGAAAAGCAAAACAACCCACATCTGCTGCGCTCTCCTCTGATTGGCTGCCGCCGCTCCGCTCCGCTCGGTGCGAGAGCAACACGTGGAAGTGTTCCGCAGCCTCCATCTGCCTTTAAAAATAAACTCGGGAGCTTTAAATAGTCCCCAGAACGTCCCAGATTAAAACCCGGCTCAATCCCAATCCCTAAATCCGTCAGCCGCATGTACACCCCTCCTCTACCCCATGCCCATCCGGGGGAGAACGTCTCGGGCGCTGGGGGGCAATCTATCGCTGGGCACACACTCACTCACTCACTCACTCACTCACTCACTCACAAAGACGCACTCTATATGGGGCAATTTGGAGAATTCACTTCACCTTGAATCCATGTTTTTTGGACTATGGGAGGAAACCGGAGAACCCGGAGGAAACCCACGCGGACACGGGGAGGACATGGAAACTCCACCCAGATTGGGATTCGAACCGATTTTTCACATGATGCTCAGCGGTTCTTTCATTGAAAATGAAAGAACCGCTCTCACCTGCTCACCTGCACTCTCACCTGCACTCACAATTGCACTCGCACTCACCTACACTCACAATTGCAATCACACTCGCACTCTCACCTGCATTCACGCTCGCACCCGCACTCTCACCTGCACTCACGCTCGCACCCGCACTCACACTCGCACCCGCACTCTCACCTGCACTCACGCTCGCACCTGCACTCTCACCTGCACTCACGCTCGCACCCGCACTCACACTCGCACCCGCACTCTCACCTGCACTCACGCTCGCACCTGCACTCTCACCTGCACTCACGCTCGCACCTGCACTCACGCTCGCACCCGCACTCTCACCTGCACTCACGCTCGCACCCGCACTCTCACCCGCACTCACCTCACTCACGCTCGCACCCGCACTCACACTCGCACCCGCACTCACCTGCACTCACGCTCGCACCCGCACTCACACTCGCACCCGCACTCTCACCTGCACTCACGCTCGCACCCGCACTCACACTCGCACCCGCACTGTCACCTGCACTCACGCTCGCACCCGCACTCACACTCGCACCCGCACTCTCACCTGCACTCACGCTCGCACCCGCACTCACACTCGCACCCGCACTCTCACCTGCACTCACGCTCGCACCCGCACTCTCACCTGCACTCACGCTCGCACCCGCACTCACACCTGCACTCACGCTCGCACCCGCACTCTCACCTGCACTCACGCTCGCACCCGCACTCACACTCGCACCCGAAACTCTCACCTGCACTCACGCTCGCACCCGCACTCACATTCGCACCCGCACTCACCTGCACTCACGCTCGCACCCGCACTCTCACTCGCACCCGCACTCTCACCTGCACTCACGCTCCACCGCACACTCGCACCCGCACTCTCACCTGCACTCACGCTCGCGCACCGCACTCACACTCGCACCCCACTCTCACCTGCACTCACGCTCGCACCGCACTCACACTCGCACCTGCACTCTCACCTGCACTCACGCTCGCACCCGCACTCACACTCGCACCCGCACTCTCACCTGCACTCACGCTCGCACCCGCACTCACACTCGCACCCGCACTGTCACCTGCACTCACACCCCACACCCGCACCCGCACTCACACTCGCACGTCACCTCACTCCGCACTGTCCCCTGCACTCCACTCGGGCAGATACTACGCTCGCACTCGCACTCCTCCTCACCCGCACTCTCACCTGCACTCACGCGCTCGAACCCGCACTCACACACTCGCACTCCCGGCACGTCTCCTCACCTGCACTCCCCTCGCACTCCGCACTCCACGTCTCCAGAACTCCGCACTCCCCTCACTCACCTGCACTCTATCTGTTTCTGCGTCTCTCTCTCTCCTCCTCGTCTCCTCCTCGTCTCCACCTCCTCGCACTCCGTCACACTCCTCGCACTCCCGCACTCTCACCTGCACTCACGCTCGCACCCGCACTCACACTCGCACCCGCACTCTCACCTGCACTCACACCCACACCCGCACTCTCATTTGCACTCACACTCACAATTGCATTCGCACTCACACTCACTCTCGCGGAGGCCGGGGGGGGGGGGGGGCAGATATACACAGTCCCTCACCGCAGTTCAGTTTACCTTGAATCCATGTTTTCGGACTGTGGGAGGAAACCGGAGGAAACCCACACAGACACGAGGAGAACATGCAAATTCCCCCCAATTTTTTTTGTTGCTATTTATATCTCCCCTGTTTCTGTATCCTCTCTCTCTCACGCTCGCCTCTCTCTCTCTACCCCCCCCTCCCTCCTACCCCCCCCCCCACATGTTGGTGAGGACGGGTTCTGAATTCTGATGGACATTTTGGACTCTATAACGGTTTTTAATCAGAGCTGCAGATTTTCCTGGAACTCCCTCTAAACTCCTCGTCTCCTCCTCGTCTCTCTATCGCGTCCCCTCGTCTCCTCCTCGTCTCTCTATCGCGTCCCCTCGTCTCCTCCTCGTCTCCTCCTCGTCTCCTCCTCGTCTCCTCGTCTCCTCCTCGTCTCTCTATCGCGTCCCCTCGTCTCCTCCACGTCTCTTTCTCGTCTTCTCCTCGTCTCCTTCTCTCCTTCTCCTTGTCTCCCCCTCATCTCTCCCTCGTCTCCTCCCCGTCTCCCCCCCCGCCCCCCCCCGTCTCCCCCCCCCGTCTCCCCCCCCCGTCTCCCCCCCCGTCTCCTCCTGATTGAGCGCACATGGATTCAGGCAGCGTTAGTTTTGAGGTCTGACTGGAAATGACCTCAAACCGAGCAGATGATAAAATCATCTGAGTGTGGGGGTGGAGGGGGGTGGAGGGGGGGTGGAGGGGGGTGGGGTGTGTGGGGTGGGGTGGGGGGGGGGTGTAGCGGCTCCGGGAATCGGCGGCGTGTGAACCACGGAGGAGGATCCGGCGTCCACGGCGCCCGCGATCCGCCAGACGCACCACTAAAAAAAAACCCTCCCGCCTTCACGCCATGACGCCGAGCCTCACCGACCAATCAGAGACGGCCGCCGTGTCCGAACCCGGGCCGAGGACGCGCTCCATCCCCTGACGTCCCCTGACGTCCCCCGACTGCAGAGACGTCGTTCTCTGATGATCCGAATCTGTAGCTCTGTGGTCCTCAGAGGCTGTTTATCCTCACAGTGGAGGTGGAGGAGGTGGAGGAGGAGGAGGGAGCGAGGTCTGTGGGATTCCCACAGGTTCTGCGTGGGCTCCGAGCGGAGAACGGGCTGTTCCCGCTGCGGGACGAGGAGCTGGACCACGGTTCTGTCTCCCGTCCTGGTTCAGGCTGCAATTACAGCTAATTTAAGCGGCTGTGAGAACGTCCCGTACGAAGAACGTCCCGTACGAAGAACGTCCCGTACGAAGAACGTCCTGTTCGAAGAACGTCCTGTACGAAGAACGTCCCGTACGAAGAACGTCCCGTACGAAGAACGTCCCGTATGTAGAACGTAACGTGTGAAGAACGTCCCGTGTGAAGAACGTCCCGTGTGAAGAACGTCCCGTGTGAAGAACGTCCCGTATGTAGAACGTCCTGTATGAAGAACATCCTGTATGTAGACGTTCATCACCTCCAGCACCACCATCACCACCACCACCTTCTCCACGACAACCCTCACCATCACCCCCACCACCCTTACCATCACCTCCACCCTCACCATCACCTCCACCTCCACCCTCACCATCACCTCCACCCTCACCATCACCTCCACCCTCACCATCACCTCCACCACCACCCTCACCACCACCCTCACCATCACCTCCACCACCCTCACCATCACCTCCACCATCACCTCCACCACCCTCACCATCACCTCCACCATCACCTCCACCACCACCCTCACCACCACCCTCACCATCACCTCCACCACCCTCACCATCACCTCCACCATCACCTCCACCACCACCCTCACCATCACCCTCACCATCACCTCCACCACCCTCACCATCACCTCCACCACCACCCTCACCATCACCTCCACCACCACCATCACCTCCACCACCCTCACCATCACCTCCACCACCACCATCACCCCCACCACCCTCACCATCACCTCCACCATCACCTCCACCACCACCATCACCTCCACCACCCTCACCATCACCTCCACCACCACCATCACCCCCACCACCCTCACCATCACCTCCACCATCACCTCCACCATCACCTCCACCACCACCCTCACCATCACCTCCACCACCACCACCCTCACCATCACCTCCACCACCACCACCCTCACCATCACCTCCACCATCACCTCCACCATCACCTCCACCACCACCCTCACCATCACCTCCACCACCACCACCCTCACCATCACCTCCACCACCACCACCCTCACCATCACCTCCACCATCACCTCCACCACCCTCACCATCAACTCCACCACCACCACCACCCTCACCATCACCTCCACCATCAACTCCACCACCACCACCACCCTCACCATCACCTCCACCATCACCTCCACCACCACCCTCATCACCTCCACCACTCAGATTGTGAGCCACGCCCCTTGCGTTGAGCAAAGCCGGGTTTAAAGCTGACTACATCGAGGTTCTAATTCAGGGTGCAGACGCCGGTGGAGAGGACATTGATTGATTGATTGTGTATTGTCCCCCCCTCCTCGTTCCTGTTGTTTATTCTCGCCGTGCGGTCAGCGACGCCCTCTATCTGTGACTCACCCGTCATTACAATGGATCCGCTCAGAACCGGTCTCAACCTGCGAGATCAAAGCTCTGATTAAGATTTAATTACACGATTAACGAGTCAGCCTGACGTAACGGACCGATTACAGCCGGGTCTCATCCCGCCGTCCTCATTATGTCCATCATTAACACTCAGGGTCCAATCAGGAGTCTGAATTCAACAAACCTGGTTTAAAAGTCTGAATTTAGTAAGCCTGGTTTATGTGTCAGTTAAATGTGTGAGACAGTCGAGTGTGAGACAGTCCTGTATGAGACAGTCGTGTGTGTGTGAGACAGTCGTGTGTGTAAGACATTCGTGTGTGTGAGACAGTCGTGTGTGTGTGAGACAGTCGTGTGTGTGAGACATTCGTGTGTGTGAGACAGTCGTGTGTGTGAGACAGTCGTGTGTGTGAGACAGTCGTGTGTGTGTGAGACAGTCGTGTCTGTGTGACAGTCATGTGTGTGAGACAGTCCTGTATGAGACAGATGTGTGTGTGCGAGACAGTCCTGTATGAGACAGATGTGTGTGTGCGAGACAGTCCTGTATGAGACAGTTGAGAGTGTGAGACAGTCGTGTATGAGACAGTTGAGAGTGTGAGACAGTCGTGTTCCGTTGGTTCCATTGCTCTGTGGTATCAGGACTGACCTCGTGAGGTATCTCGTTTTTAAAATGTGAGATATCTCAGAATGAAACCCCGCCGCGTCCCTCGGTTTTTCTGAATCTAATCCGCTCATCGGACTGCCGCGGCTATTTCGGGACTCGCGGCGGCGTGTTTACCGCGCTCGCCAAACAACGTCCTATCCCGTCCCGTCCCGTCCCGTCCCGTCCTGCCCGAGCCGTGCGAGGCCGCGGTTGCCCGGGGCGACGGGGCCGTACGTGTTCCGACACGCCGCTCGCGGGAACGCGTCCCGGCGTGACTTTAAAAGGAAATCTGATTTCATCGGAGACGACGAGGAGCAGATGCTGCAGCACGCCGCCGCCAGCCGGCCAAATTCCTCACGAGGACCGTGATCTCACTTCCTGTTATGCAACCTGAAGTACAAACGACGTGGACGCGTTTAACGGATTCCTGTTTTAATTAAAGCGGCGTCCCGTTCAAAACGAGTTCCCGAAAACGAGCCGGACGGGCCGTTACGCTCCTTAAATCTGATTGGCTGAGCCGTTCCTCCGGCCGTGACATCATCGGCGATGACACGTCACATTTGTATTGATCATAAAATACAGATTACAGTTAGAGAAACCGGAATCCTGTTACTCAGTGATCAGCGTTCATTTTACGCACCCCTCGTATCGCGTGTCACATTTGTATCGATGTGTGAAATACAATACAAAAATTAATTATTTTAAATCATAAAATACAGATCGTTAGAGAAACCGGAATCCTGTTACTCAGTGATCAGCGTTCACTTTAACAAACGCACTAGATTACGTCATATTGAAACTTATTGGAACGCTTTATTATAAACTAGGATGTTCCGGTCCTTAAATCTCATTGGCTGAGCCGTTCCTCCGGCCGTGACATCATCGGCGATGACACACCCCTCGTATCGCGCGTCACATTTGTATCAATCATAAAATAAAGATCGTTAGAGAAACCGGAATCCTGTTACTCAGTGATCAGCGTTCACTTTAAAAACCGGACTCGATTACGTCACAGAATATTGGAACTTATTGGAACGCTTTATTATAAACTAGGATGTTCCGGTCCTTAAATCTCATTGGCTGAGCCGTTCCTCCCGCCGTGACATCATCGGCGATGACACACCCTTCGTATCGCGCGTCACATTTGTATCAATCATAAAATACAGATCGTTAGAGAAACCGGAATCCTGTTACTCAGTGATCAGCGTTCACTTTAACAAACACACTAGATTACGTCATATTGAAACTTATTGGAACGCTTTATTATAAACCAGGACTTTCCGGTCCTTAAATCTCATTGGCTGAGCCGTTCCTCCGGACATGACATCATCGACGATGACACACCCCTCGTATCGCGCGTCACATTTGTATCGATGTGTGAAATACAAAACAAAAATTAATTATTTTAAATCATAAAATACAGATCGTTAGAGAAACCGGAATCCTGTTACTCAGTGATCAGCGTTCACTTTAACAAACGCACTAGATTACGTCGCGGAATATTGGAACCTAGTGGAACGCTTTATTATCAAGCAGGACGTTCCCGTCCTTAAATCTGATTGGCTGAGCCGTTCCTCCGGACGTGACATCATCGGCGATGACACACCCCTCGCATCGCGCGTCACATTTGTATCGATCATAAAATACAGATCGTTAGAGAAACCGGAATCCTGTTACTCAGTGATCAGCGTTCACTTTAAAAAACCGGACTCGATTACGTCACGGAATATTGGAACCTAGTGGAACGCTTTATTATCAACCAGGACGTTCCGGTCCTTAAATCTGATTGGCCGTTAACGCTGATCACTGAGTAACAGGATTCCGGTTTCTCTAACAATCTACAATCCGGTTTCTCTAACGATCTGCATTTTATGATTTAAAATAATTAATCTTTGTAAATCATAAAATACAGATCGTTAGAGAAACCGGAATCCTGTTACTCAGTGACACGTCACTCACGGAATATCGCTCACGGAATATTGGAACATGTCGCTTTATTATAAACCAGGACGTTCCCGTCCTTAAATCTGATTGGCCGAGCCGTGTGACAATGACGCACCCCTCTGAGCGCTTC
>JAFMOC010000471.1:130000-150000 GCA_019802505.1 Corydoras sp. C115
ACTGAATATTCATTCATTCATTCATTATCACCCGCTTTATCCTCTATTAGGGTTGCGGGGAGGGGGGGGTTCCCCATGCCCATCCAAGGGAGAACGTTTCGGGCGCTGGGCAGATACACCCCGGACAGGGCGCCAATCTATCGCTGGGCACACCCTCACTCACACACACACACTCTATATGGGGCAATTTGGAGAACTCAATTGACTTGATCCATGTTTTTGGACTGTGGGAGGAAACCGGAGAACCCGGAGGAAACCCACGCGGACACAGGGAGAACATGGGAACTCCACCCAGATTAGGATTCGAACCTGGAATCCCGAGCGCTGAGAGAAGAACATGCCAAACCACTAAGCCACCGTGCCGCCATGGACTGAATATCAAAAGCTTTAATATGAAGTTGGGTGTCCTCATACTTTTGGCTGTACAGTGCACATCTGAATTCACTGTAACTGAAGTCGAATCGTCGTTTTAAAGCAGAAAGACGTCAAAAAAGTTGGACTGAAAGTGCGCCGGGCCCCAGACTCCCGTCAGCTCGGAATCACGAGCAGATGATTCCTCCGGCGTTGGCTCGTCTCCGTCCCCCCGTCCCCCCCTGTCCCCCCCCGTCCCCCCCGTCCCCCCCACCCCCCCGGCGACGGACTCGGTCTTCTGTCTCTGCTCTCAGATGCTTTTCACGCGAGGGCAGTCAATTTCAGAAATCAGGAGTCAGGAATGTGTGCTTCGGATCGAGCCACGTTCCGTGCCGTGATTCGCAGGAACGTCTCATCGGCTCGTTTATGCGAATCGGCCGAAATCGAACCCCGACGTGAAGCGTCCGATCTCAAAACGATTCGGAACCGACGGCGAGACGATGGCCTGGGGTTCGGGAGAGCCTGGCGTGCGATGGGCGTCCAAAAGGGATTCGGCGAGCGACTAAAACGATTCACTCGTCGAATCGGATTCAGTGAGTCGTGTCGGGAATCGTTTTCGAACCGTTATCGCTTGGAGAAGGTGCCAAACTCTGGCTGATGGAGGTGGGTGTGGCGTCTGGTCGAACCTGAATCGACTTCGTGGGTGTGACACACACACACACACACACACACACACACACACACACACACACACACACACACACGAGTATCAACACGCTCGCTGACACACTCGGATTTCATTGGCTGATGACATCATCAGTTGCCATGGCTACTCTGTGCAGGTTTCAAATGAACCAATTAGCTTTGAGTTAAGCGATTCATGAGTCATCATTAACTCCTAAAGTCCCATAATGCATCAGGATTTGTAGTTCATTCATTCGTTATGCTCGATGCTTCATTAGGGTTGCTGGGGGGGGCGGGGGGGCAGGGGGGGGGGGCATCCCATGCCCATGCCCATCCAGGGTAGAACGTTTTGGGCGCTGGGCAGACACCCAGGACAGGGCGCCAATCTATCACTGGTCACACATTTACTGAGAAACTGTATAGGGGCAATTTAGAGACTTTAATTCACCTTGAATCCATGTTTTTGGACTATGGGAGGAAACCGGAGAACTTGGGGGGAAACCCACACAGATACGCGGAGAACATGCAGAAGCCACCCAGATCGGGATTCCAACCCGAATCCCCAACGCTGAGAGGAGAACATGCCAAACACCACACCATCGTGTCGGCCAGGGTTTGTTGTATCGTTTGTAAATATTAATCCGGCCCCCAGCGGCCCCCCGGCCCCTCACCCCCGGGATAAATTCAGCTCTACCGGCCAATCGCTTTCTCTCTAGGTACATAAGCCCCGCCCCCTAAAGGTGGTTTTCCATCCTGAAGCTCCTCAGGTGAATCGAATGCAGGCGAGTCGTGAATCGCGACTCCGAACCGAAGCGTTGCGGCGCAGCTGGTGAAGTTGAAGCTGGAAAATCTTTCCCTGATCGACTCGGCGGGGTTTTTATAAACACGCCGCATGCTGAGCGCGTTAGTCGCGTTCCGCGCGCCGCCGGCGTGCCGTGCGCACTAATTAAATATCGTAAACGCTCGGAACCCGGACCATGTGCCGCGTTTCGTTTCCTCTCGCGCTTTCGTAAATCCAGAGCTATTTCGGGCCCCGCACATCTGGGACCCGGCGGCGCTGCCAATGCTGACGCTGGGGTTCTGTTTCTCAGATGTTCTGGAATCAAAGCGCCGGGAACGTTCTCCGATCGTGACATCATCACCCGTCCTCATGTCAAACCCGACATCGGTTCCAGATCCGGCGCCGGAGAGCGCGATACGGACTCGCACGGTTCGTACGGTCCGAAAAACCGAGGCCCTCGCACCGAGTGGACACTTTATTAGGTACGGTTCTCATTGAGGGGAGTCCGACCCCCGCAGACTGAAGATGTGTCATTCATTCATTCATTATCTTGGGGGGGTTCCCCATGCCCATCCAGGGGAGAACGTTTCGGGCGCTGGGCAGATACACCCAGGACAGGGGGGCAATCTATCGCTGGGCACACACACACTCACACAGACACACTCTATATGGGGCAATTTGGGAAACTCAATTGCCCTTGATCCATGTTTTTGGACTGTGGGAGGAAACCGGAGAACCCGGAGGAAACCCAAGCGGACACGGGGAGAACATGGAAACTCCACCCAGATGGGGATTCGAACCGGGAATCCCTAGTGCTGAGAGGAGAACATGCTAAACCACTAAGCCTATGGCTATGCTAAACCACTATGCCGCCCTAAAGTTGTGTCATATATTCATTCATTCATTCATTATCTCCCGCTTTATCCTCTATTACGGTCGCGGTGGGGTTCCCCATGCCCATCCAGGGGAGAACGTTTCGGGCGCTGGGCAGATACACCCAGGACAGGGGGGCAATCCATCGCTGGGCACACACTCACTCACACACACACACTCTATATGGGGCAATTTGAAGAACTCAATTGACTTGATTCATGTTTTTGGACTGTGGCAAGAACCCGGAGGAGACCCACGCGGACACGGGGAGAACATGGAAACTAGACCCAGATGGGAACCCCTAGTGCTGAGAAGAGAACATGCTAAATCACTAAGCCACCGTGCCGTCCTTAATTTAATTTAATTAAATTAATTTTATTTAAGTTGGTCATTTATTGGACGCTTTTGTCCAAAGCGACTTACAAGGTGAGCACAGGGTTCATCACAACATCCCTGGACCAATGAGAATTAAGGGTCTCGCTCAAGAACCCACATTGGTAACTTCAGTGGACCTGGGATTTGAACCCCCAACCTTCAGATTGATAACCCAATGCCCTGACCACTGAGCTACCACTCAGTGTTTCTCTAGAATGTTCTGTCTTCACGTTCGAGTCTTCGGACGACGTGACAGGTCATTTTTTTTTATTTCCTTGATTGTGTTCTTGGGCGGAACGGTGGCTTAGTGGTTTAGCACGTTCTCCTCTCAGCACTAGGGTTTCCCGGTTCGAATCCCCATCTGTGTGGAGTTTGCCTGTTCTCCCCATGGACCGCCGGTCCAATAGAAATCCAGGTTCCATGCAGTTCTCGTCGTAGCCGCAGTGAAACCCCAACCTCCTGAAATAAGGTTCTGGATTGGATCCAGTACTTACAGTTGGACCGGTCAAGCACTGCGGTCAGTTAGTAAGCCAGAACGTAGTATCCAGACAATTTTGGACGCTCCATGTCGTTCATGATGCCATCGTTCTTTGACGTTGTTGAACGTCAAAGAACGTTGTTGTCTGAACTCCAACGTCTTAGAGAAAGCCTTCTCAGAAGAGTGTGGACGCTGACGTGGCGCGAAAGTCCCTTTTGGACGTTTGGTATGGTACGTTGGAACCATATGGTACGTTGTGAAGGCTCCTGTGTGAGAACCATGGAAGTCTTTTCCTTTCTGCAGACTCCAAACCTCTGCACGTTCTGGACGTGGGTGAAATCTTCTCTCCAGATGTTCCACCTGAAGCCCATTTGTCCTCCTCCCCCTCCTCCTCCTCCTCCTCCTCCTCTGCCGCCATATAAACGTTTTCCCTCGTAAATATTATTTCAGGTTTATGAAGTGGCGGATGACGCAGGAGCTCCGGAGAGAACTCGGAACGTAGGGATTTTCTGACGTCAGTGAAGGACGACGCTGAGGAATGGTTCCTGATCCCGCTTCTAATAAACTGTCTTCCGATGGAACGCTGACTTCCTCTGACAGAATACAAGCAAAACGACGGGGTTCGATGTCAACATCTGGATTAGATCCACCACCTTATTTCTGCTCTTACTGTCCAGGTTATCGGCTCCGCCCACCGTACAGATGGGGTTTTGAAGTTCTACGCTTCCGTTCTGTAGTTCTCTGAAGACCATGAACAGAGCAGGTTTTATTCGGGTGGTTGATGATGCTCCACATGGTTTGACATGACCCCGCTGAAGCTGGTTTATCTCGTGGCCCCCTGGTCCGTGTCCTGCATGGGGGTGACCCCAAAACCCCACCGTCACCCCTCATGTGTTTACAGTCAGGTTATTATGACATCACAATTCCCCTTCTATATCTTCTGATTTCTTTCTTTATAAAACTTGCCCCAGTCTAAGCCTAAGCCTCGGCACTGTGGGGGGGAGGGGGGTACTGCCATGCTGGGGATTTTGGAGGGTGCTGGCAGGGCAAATCTCAGCTGTCAGGAGTGAAGCTGTTTGTTTTGGGCAGGACGGGGCACGTCCAGATTCTACCCTCAGCTGCTGCTGGACCTTCTGTTTAGAGACGACGCTGCATTCGTTGAGGGTTTGAGTCCAGCTTATTTATAAAACGGGGAGTTCCACTCCATTAATCTGATTGGCTGAGCCGGGTGTCCGGCCGTGACATCATTACCAGCAAACCTCTGAGCGCTTAATAAACAATACATTATTCAAAATTTTACAGATTATTATAAACAACAATCAGCACTAAACCTGTTTTTATAAACTGCGTTCTGCTTTTTGGCCACTAGATGGCCAAAGTGTTAGGTTTTGATTGTTAGAGAAACTGGAATGCTGTTGCTCAGCGATCAGCGTTGACTGTAAATGACTCCGGAGTCGTTTATTCACAATGAAGCCCCGCCTTCTCCTACCGTATTGCTTTATCATTAAACGGGTCATTCCAGTCCTTAAATCTGATTGGCTGAGCCATTTGTCCAGCCGTGACATCATTGACAGTAACACCTCTGAGCGCTTCACATTCGTAACAGTGCGTGATGTACAATACAAAATTTTCCCAATTTTTAAAAAAAGCGGCGTTCGTTATTTAGTTGTGAGAGAAACCGGTATCCTGTTACTCAGCGTTCAGCGTTGACTTTAAAAACCAGACTATATTATGCTACGAAAGAGCAGATTATTAACGATTTTGTTTTATTAAAGCAATAAGACACTCGAGGTTGTGTATTATTGTGAATAAATCACGTAAAGAGGTGGAATGGTAATCCACTACACGCCGGGACTAATAACACCTCTTTATGAGGTTTATTCTGAATAAGGCCACGCCCTCTCGCACCGTATCACTTTAATATGCACTCACACCTGATTGATGTTGGCCATGTGTTGTTCCGTAACGATAAACAGAGGTGGTACTTAATAGTTTTGGTTTGATAATGGGCGGTTCTAGGTCGGTAAAGTCAAATAACCTGCTGTGGAGAAACAGATGGACTGCAGAGTGAGTTTCCAGACAATTTTGGACGCTGTATGTCGTTCACGTTGCCGTCGTTTTTTGACGTTACGCGTTCCCTAACGTTCACAGTTGATGTTGTACATCATAATATTGTTGTCTGAACTCCAACGTCTTAGAGAAAGCCTTCTCAGAAGAGTGTGGACGCTGACGTGGCGCGAAAGCCCCTTTTGGATGCTTGGTATGGTACTTTGGAACCATATGGTACGTTGTGAAGGCTCCTGTGTGAGAACCATGGAAGTCTTTTCCTTTCTGCAGACTCCAAACCTCTGCACCCCGGCGTTTCGCCCGTTCTCCTGGATGTGGAACCCCCGCTGTGGAGGAGTTTCCAGACCATTTTGGACGCTCTACGTCGTTCACGTTGCCGTCATTCTTTGACGTTACGCGTTCCCTAACGTTCACAGTTGATGTTGCACATCGTAATATTGTTGTCTGAACTCCAACGTCTTAGAGAAAGCCTTCTCAGAAGAGTGTGGACGCTGACGTGGCGCGAAAGCCCCTTTTGGACACTTGGTATGGTACGTTGGAACCATATGGTACGTTGTGAAGGCTCCTGTGTGAGAACCATGGAAGTCTTTTCCTTTCTCCAAACCTCTGCACCCCGGCATTTCGCCCGTTCTCCTGGACATGGAACCCCCGCTGTGGAGGAACAGATGGACTGTAGACTGAATGTAGATTTGAGTTCCCAGACCATTTTGGACGCTCTACATCGTTCACGTTGCCGTCGTTCTTTGACGTTACACGTTCCCTAACGTTCACGTTGAGGGACCCGTCGGTGAGCGTGATGTACGAAAGCTCTTCATTCCACAGCATGAAGTGTTGATTTAGTGACAGCACGGACTTTTGAAACCACACACACACACACACACACACACACACACACACGTGTGTTGTCCGGGGCTTTACGAGGCAGCAGCTCTGCGCAGATGGACCTCATAAAGACCCACGCAGAGCCGCTCAGCCACCTCGGCCCGATCGGCCTCCGTAAACCGTCACTGCGCCCAAACAGAGGAGGAACGTAAACCCGAAATCCAGACCACACCAAACAACCGAAAGAACCCTCCCACGCGCCTCCCAGAGAGGCCCGAGCGCCGAGAGAGCGGCGGGAGCCGGAGCACGAGGCGAGAGAAAACAGAGCTGTAAATACTTGCATGTCTGTCACCATGACACCCGGCCAGGGCATTCGGGGGCAATCCCATGAGGCCTCAGTGCCAAGGCCAGGAGCGGCCAACTGGCACCTTAAGGATACATCTGTCCAGCATTGTGCCCTGGACACACACACACACACACACACACACACACACACACTAATAACCACCTGACAACAAAACACAACGCACAAATCAGTGTGTAGTCATTTTCCCAAATTTAGCCAATATTTTATATTTTTATATTTTGTGTCGGCACGGTGGCTTAGTGGTTTAGCACGTTCTCCTCTCAGCACTGGGGATTCCCGGTTCGAATCCCGATCTGAATGGAGTTTACATGTTCTCCCCGTACCGGGTACCGGACCAGAAGGACCAGAGTTTGCATGTTCTCCCCAGTGGAGTAAACGAAGATTAATTTGTGTCACCATGGAGACTGCTGCCATGATGCACCACCACGTTTATACAGTAGCAACACTGCTCACTGTTTTTGTGGTTTGGGGTGTTAATCCATCTGAAGGTTGTGGGCATGTTATTGCCAATGTGGGCCCCTGAGCAAGGCCCCTAACCCTCATTCCACCAGTGGGTGGGGGGGCTGCGTTTAACCCTATACAGTGGAACCTCAGTTTTCGTTGCAAACAATCGGTGAAATCTGAAATCGATGAAAACTGAGGTAAATGTTTTAGTTTAAATCGATATAAATACAATTCATTCGTTCTAGAGACTCCAAAATCCGCAAGTGATGAAAACTGAGGTAAATATTTTAGTTTATGTTGATATAAATACAATTAATTTGTTCTAGAGATTCCAAAATCCGCAATTGATGAAATCTGAGGTAAATATTTTTATTGAAATGAATTTAAGTCCAATTAATTTGTTATCGAGACTCCAAAATACGAGAAAATATAGAATATTTTTTTATAGAATTTTATAGAATGACATCAACATGTCATTCTATAAATGACATCTTTTATAGAATGACATCAACATTCCTCATGATTTAACTTTTTAATTGATCCAAATGAACGTTTAACCTAACTTTTAAAGGAACGTTTCGATCCCTTTGATCTCTGTTTTGTAAGCGCATGAACGACTTTCGCCACATCAGCGTCTTCATTACTTTCTGGCACAATGGAACTTTATCTATTAACCGCAGCTTAAAATAATTGTGAAATTTTCTAATGGCGTCCTTCGTATTCCTGTTGCGTTTTCTTCGAAGCGTTGCTGGATCTGTAACCTTTGGTCCCATGATGGCGCTAAAGTTACAGCATCAACTTTACTTTGACGTTCTGAGGGAAACTTAACCAGGACTATGAGATTTGCGCCCATCACGTGATCACGCCGATAACGTACGAAGCGACCGGTGGAAAAACCGAGACGTAATTTCCGAGGAGAAAATTGTGGGGAACCAAATGCGGTGATTTCCGGCAGCGACGCAAATCAAGGTTGCGACTTCTGTAATATATCGTACCCTACGGCCACCGTGTTGGTCAGGCGGACATGGTTTTCACGGTTTTCGATGTGGCCTCGTGCGTTTCAAATGTAAATTGGTGATATTGGAATGCAGTTCACTGTGGCGCCCGACCTCCTTCTGCCCCCCGTTTAAAACCCCTGAAAAGCGAGCGAAAGCATCTGCGGGTTGGAGAACGCGAAGAAAAGCAGTCTTTAGAAGACGAGGACAAAAGCTGAAGGCAGAGTGTGAATGTGGTGCTGCTGGGAATTCATGGCTGGGTTTTATTCTCAGCCTGGCGCTGCCGCTGGGTCGCCGGGACACCGAGACGCTGGATCCACAGTGCAGGAGGCGACGGATTGAAAGCTCTGCTCCTCCGCCTCCTTCTCACCGTGACGGCCTTTAATTACAGCATCGTTTTTACAACATAATGTCTCTGTACAGCAGAATGGAGTCATCAATCTCCTCGTCAACATCTTCACCACTGCCAGTAGAGGTCGCCGTGGTGGCGACAGGGGTGAGGAACCCCCTGATCTGACCCCTGTTCCGAGGATACGACTAAATAACGAAGACGAAACGCCTCGTCATCTGAATGTCCGCGATTAAAAGGTCATGATTTTCGAACACGGCCGCGTTGAGGGGAAATTCCGCCGAGTAGGCGATTCAGGGGGTGTGTAGGGGTGAACAATTTCCACCCCGGTACTGAAAGCGCTCGGTCCCGTACGTCCATGTGTTCTCAGTTTGGCGAAGGCGCAGAACGGTGAACAGACATTTGAGAGTTTCCACTGTCAGTGAAGCGTCAGCGGTATCTCACACGAGCATCTGTTTAAGAACGGAACGTTACGGACTGCAGAACAAACACCGATCTCACACTGGCACTGCAGAACAGGTTCCTGCTTAGCATTGCGTATGGGCTGGGTGGTGAGGAGCTTCGTCTTGGTTGTTGGTTCTTGTTTGGGCGCAGTTTTGGTGTTCAGCCGTGGAACTTCATCCTGGTTGCAGGTTCTTGTTTGGGCTCAGTATTGGTGTTCAGTCGTGGAACTACGTGCTGGTTGCAGGTCCTTGTTTGGGCTCAGTGTTGATGTTCAGTCGTGGAACTACGTGCTGGTTGCAGGTTCTTGTTTGGACTCAGTGTTGGTGTTCAGTCGTGGAACTTTGTGCTGGTTGCAGGTTCTTGTTTGGACTCAGTGTTGGTGTTCAGTCGTGGAACTTCGTGCTGGTTGCAGGTACTTGTTTGGGCTCAGTGTTGGTGTTCAGTCATGGAACTTTGTGCTGGTTGCAGGTTTTTGTTTGGACTCAGTGTTGGTGTTCAGTCGTGGAACTTCATCCTGGTTGCAGGTTCTTGTTTGGACTCAGTGTTGGTGTTCAGTCGTGGAACTTCGTGCTGGTTGCGGGTCCTTGTTTGGGCTCAGTGTTGGTTTTCATTAGTGGAACTTCGTCCTGGTTGCAGGTTCTTGTTTGGACTCAGTGTTGGTGTTCAGTCGTGGAACTTCGGTTCTGTTTGCAGGTTCTTGTTTGGACTCAGTGTTGGTGTTCAGTCGTGGAACTTCGTGCTGGTTGCGGGTCCTTGTTTGGGCTCAGTGTTGGTTTTCATTAGTGGAACTTCGTCCTGGTTGCAGTTTCTTGTTTGGACTCAGTGTTGGTGTTCAGTCGTGGAACTTCGGTTCTGTTTGCAGGTTCTTGTTTGGACTCAGTATTGGTGTTCAGTCGTGGAACTTCGTCCTGGTTGTGGGTCCTTGTTTGGGCTCAGTGTTGGCGAAACCTGGAGCCCAGAGCTGAGAGGAGAACATGCCAACCACTGTCGTGTTTTTCATGTTTCATAATCAGTGCAGATGATTCGGCAGAACCGTCTTTAATTCGGGGTTCTAGTTTCGCTGATATTGAAACCGTGTGACGGAACGTTCCGGAATGTTCCCCTCATTTAACCGTAACTGCGCAGACGTCCGTGAACCCGCGCTTTCGGTTTCCCGCCGTTTTCTCAGAAAGCTATGAAGACGTTCCGTCACGCCCGCCGCCGGTCCGCCTCAATCTGTTCCGCGCACATGTTCCTGTTTTGCACCTTCGGTTTTAGAACCGCGTCCGTCTGTTCCGTTCGAGACCCCGGGTTCAGGCGGCCGACGCCGCGGATGTTTCCTCGCACGCTGACGGAGTGTAAACGCGGCGTGCACCGTCAGTCAGAGGAATGCGCGCTGCGCGTACATGTTCCACTTGCGGCGTTCTGATGGAGTGATAACACGGTTCCTTATCACAGCGCTCCATCTCCTTCGCTCTGCGCTCGCGGCGGCGGCGCTGTGATGATCCGTCGGGGGGGTGGTGGTGCGGCTGAGGCGCCCTGACCTTCGCCGCTTTTCGCGTTGGCTAACTTTAACCCGCTTTAATGGTTAATCTGGGTTTACAGTCGGTTCAGGAACCTTCCGGCGGTTCAGTTCTTTATGTTCTACCACCAAACACCAAAGTGTGGAACCACCTCATTTTCTACTGAGCTAATGGGGGGAGGGGTTGGTAACCTCATATTGGAACTTTAAAGGTGTCGTGTGTCAGTGTCTCACTTGTCTGTAGTTACGGTAGAACCAGCTACATTGTAGAATAATCAAACCTGATCATTATCCTTAATTAATTTTATTTATTTATTTATTTATTTATTTTTATATCAGGTTTGTGTAAGAGATGCGTTAAAGATGCTACATGACTCCGCTCCGAGTAGGGCGGATGGTTCCACCGTTGATCAGCGGAGAACGATACGGACTGAGAGTCAGCGCCACGGTGAGGTTGCCCCACCAGGCGACATTCATCAGTGGAACGTAGTGGACGAGTCGGAGTGTGTTTTAAAATCCAGAGCGAAGGTCAGAGGGGCCAGATCCAGAGATCGCCCTGTGGATCGGAGCAGCTACAGGGAGCCAATGGGAGAGGAGAGGTGGAGTCACATGATGCACTTGGGTGGCTGAACGCGAGTCGGGCTGCGGGGTTCTGAATCGGCTGTAGAGGTTTGCGTTCTGAGCGAGCTTTGCGTTCCGCTTTAAGGACAGGCTCCGCCCCTCGTCGGATCAGGTGATCTTCAGCGGACTGTTTCTTTAATGTTTACAGAGCCGGCGCGTGAGCCGCCCGCTTTGACTTTAACGGACACGCCAAAGCAGATCAAACAGAATCCGGCCTCGGCGCAGGACTTTGGTCCGACGGAAAGCGGGTCGAGCGCCGCCGTCCACCGCGCGGCGCCTCACGCTGGTTACACATTAATAACGCACTTATGTAAGATTCAGGTCAGGGGTGTGTGACACCATCTGAGGTTCGCTCACCATCATTGCTACACACCTGTGCGCACACACACACACACACACACACACATACACACTCTCACATACACTTACAGACGCTAACATATACAGTCACATAAACACACACACACACATACACACTCACATACACACACATACAGACGCTAACATATACAGTCACATAAACACACACACACACACATACACTCACACACACTCACATACACACATACACATTCACACACACACATACACTTACAGACGCTAACATATACACTCACATACACACACACACACACATACACTCACACACACTCACATACACACATACACATTCACACACACACATACACTTACAGACGCTAACATATACACTCACATACACACACACACATACACACTCACAAATACACTCACAAACTCACATACACACACACACACACATACACACTCACATACACACAAATACACTCACATACACACTCACACCTACACACTCACATACACACAAATACACTCACATACACACACACACACTCGGTGGCCACTTTATTAGGTTCATTTTCATTTAATTTCATGTGTGTATATGTGTACTCTATGTGAGTATGTGTATATGTATGTGGTTGTTTGTGTGTGTGTGTATGTGGTTGTTTGTGTGTGTGTGTGTGTGTGTGTGTTGGTGTATATGTATGTAGTTGTTTGTGTGTGTGTGTGTGTGTGTGTATATATATGTATGTGGTTGTTTGTGTGTGTATATGTATGTGATTCTTTGTGTGTGTATGTGTATATGTATGTGGTTGTGTGTGTGTGTAGTATGTGTATATGTATGTGGTTGTGTGTGTGTGTAGTATGTGTATATGAATGTGGTTGTTTGTGTGTGTGTGTGTAGTATGTGTATATGTATGTGGTTGTTTGTGTGTGTGTGTGTGTGTGTATATGTGGTTGTTTGTGTGTGTGTGTATATGTGGTTGTTTGTGTGTGTGTAGTATGTGTATATGTATGTGGTTGTTTGTGTGTGTGTGTGTGTGTGTGTGTGTGTGTATATGTATGTGGTTGTGTGTGTGTAGTATGTGTATATGTATGTGGTTGTTTGTGTGTGTGTATATGTATGTGGTTGTTTGTGTGTGTGTATGTGTATATGTATGTGGTTGTTTGTGTGTGTGTGTGTGTGTGTGTGTGTATATGTATGTGGTTGTGTGTGTGTGTAGTATGTGTATATGTATGTGGTTGTTTGTGTGTGTGTGTGTGTGTATATGTATGTGGTTGTTTGTGTGTGTGTATGTGTATATGTATGTGGTTGTTTGTGTGTGTGTGTATATGTATGTGGTTGTTTGTGTGTGTGTGTGTATGTATGTGGTTGTTTGTGTGTGTGTGTGTGTGTATATGTATGTGGTTGTTTGTGTGTGTGTATGTGTATGTGTATGTGGTTGTTTGTGTGTGTGTGTGTGTGTGTGTGGTTGTGTGTGTGTATAGTATGTGTATATGTATGTGATTGTTTGTGTGTGTGTGTGTGTGTGTGTAGTATGTGTATATGTGTGTGTGTGTGTGTATAGAGGGCGGTGAGGGGACCTGTGGGTTGATGTTTGGACTCTGGGGTCTGATTTGCGTTCAGGTGAAACAGAGCCGCTGTTCTCTCATCCGCTGCAACCTCAAGGTCAGTTTCGTGTACACTTCACACTGACGTCAGCCCCCGCCGCGCCAAGATGTGTGTGTGTGTGTGTGTGTGTGTGCCACGTTTGACCTACTTATAGTTCAAACAGCAGACTTCCTGTGGAGAGCGAGACGGAGCTCTTCGGCCAAAGAGCAGCAGAACTTCAGAGTTCTCGTTATTAAAGCAACCCGAGGATGTTTTTCATTTATAAAACGGGCCGTTCCGCTCCTTAAACCTGATTGGCTGAGCCGTTCCTCCAGCCGTGACATCATCAACGATAACACACTCCTCCGAGCGCTTCACATTCGTAGCGGTGCGTGATATACAACACATTATTTTCCCCGATTTTATTAATAAAGTATTAATAATAAGCGGTCTGTATTTAGTTGTGAGAGAAACCAGAATCCGGTTACTCAGCGATCAGCTATTAACACTGTATAATAACACCTAATAACCTCATAATGACCAATAACACCTCTTTATGGTGTTATTCCCCCGAGTTCCCAGACATTCGGGTGTCCACACTTTTGATACCCAGATTCCACGTAAGTGTCCGCGCTCTGACCCGGTTCTGCGTGAGCTGCTGGTTAAACGATTGCAGAGCGTTGATGTTTAATCCGACGCTCTGCGCTGAGCCGCTCTGTCGGTTCCACCGTGCGTCTCTGCATCGGATTCATTAAACATTAACGATGCTGAGGTCTCAACCCTCAGCGGCTCTCGCACCGGCGCTCGCACCGATCTGCACAAGATTTACACCTCTCGCAGGAACGCACGTCCAACCGAAAAGTACGATGGCGTTCTCAAACCCCGAGCTGCGCTGCTGTAAGCTCAGGAGGTCGGGCACCGATGTTCATCCCCAAACGTTAGAGTCCGGCTGCAGATCCAAAGGAAACACAAAGAGGCCTTCCCTAAAGTGTTCTCAAACCATACTCAAGAGTGCAAATGGTACCGAACCTCCGCCCGAACCTTCATCAGAACGTCCTGATCAACGCCGTCCCGCGGCTCACTGACCCGTCTGATGGACAGGCGGATTCAAATCGGCTGAAATCTGGTTTAAAGCTCGTATTCGAACCGTATTGTTTTATTATTATTATAAGATCAAAGGATTAAAGTATCTATAAAGTATCCGTCGATCTGATACTCAGATAATCAGACCGATGTTGACCGTACGCCTCGTAAAAGTCCTCTGATGATGGACAAACAAAAGCTGTAATTTATGACACTCATAAAAGTCTATTTACTCAACGTGACTTTCAGCTTCCTGGAGCCTTTCCCGGCACTTATGGGGCAATAAGTCAGCGGTCCACATACAGTACACACCTGAGGAAGAAAAAAAAACATCTTCAGGTTATGGTCTCAGAGGTGACCCTCGGAGATGCAGGAGAACATGCAAACTCTCCCCAGCCAAAAATCAAACCTGGGACCTTTTCGCCCTTGTGGATTTGGATGCAAACCTGGATGTGGAATTTGATGTGGAACTAGAATTGGACCTGGATGTAGACCTGGATGTAGACCTTGATGTAGACCTGGATGTGGACCTGGATTTGGACCTGGATGCAGACTTGGGTGCGGACCTGGATGTGGACCTGGATGTGGACCTGGATGTAGACCTTGATGTAGACTTGGATGTAGACCTGGATGTAGACTTGGATGTAGACCTGGATGTAGACCTGGATGTAGACTTGGATGTAGACCTGGATGTAGACTTGGATGTAGACCTGGATGTAGACCTGAATGTGGACCTGGATGTAGACCTGGATGTAGATCTGGATGTGGACCTGGATGTGGACCTGGATGTGGACCTTGATGTGGACCGTGTATGTGGATTTGAATGCAGACCTGGATGTGGACCTGGATGTGGACCTGGATGTGGACCTGGATGTAGACTTGGATGTGGACCTGGATGTGGACCTTGATGTGGACCGTGTATGTGGATTTGAATGCAGACCTGGATGTAGACCTGGATGTAGACCTGGATGTGGACCTGGATGTAGACCTGGATGTGGACCTGGATGTGGACCTTGATGTGGACCGTGTATGTGGATTTGAATGCAGACCTGGATGTAGACCTGGATGTGGACCTGGATGTGGACCTGGATGTGGACCTGGATGTAGACCTTGGATGTAGACCTGTATGCGGACCTGGATGTGGACCTGGATGTGGACCTGGATGTAGATCTGGATGTGGACTTTGATGTGGACCTGGATGTAGACCTGTATGCGGACCTGGATGTAGACCTGGATGTGGACCTGGACGTGGACCTGGATGTAGATCTGGATGTGGACTTTGATGTGGACCTGGATGTAGACCTGTATGTGGACCTGGATGTGGACCTGGATGTGGACTTTGATGTGGAACTAGAATTGACCTGGATGTGGACCTTGATGTAGACCTGGATGTGGACTTTGATGTGGACCTGGATGTAGACCTGTATGCGGACCTGGATGTGGACCTGGATGTGGACCTGGATGTAGATCTGGATGTAGACCTGGATGTAGACCTGGATGTAGACCTGGATGTGGACTTGGATGTGGATCTGGATGTAGATCTGGATGTGGACCTGGATGTGGACCTGGATGTAGACCTGGATGTAGACCTGGATGTGGACTTTGATGTGGAACTAGAATTGACCTGGATGCAGACTTGGGTGTGGACCTGGAATTAGATCTGTATGTGGACCCGGATGCCCCAATTGCCCCAACGCTTCTGACGCTCTGTCACTCACTTTTTCATCTGTTTCAACGCGAGAGTCCGCAGACCCCCGAGTCGGCAGATTCTCAGGTGTTTAGGCCCCTGTACCCCAGAGTCCCCGGGTTCCCAAACCCCAAATTATTCAGGTGTCCCAACACCCAGCGGCCCGATGTTCTGCAGTGCACGTGCTCACACTCGCCACCTCCTCCCCCGGTTCTGGTCGAGCTGTAGATCCGAGAATCATCCACCACCCTAATGACACCTGCTGTGTGCTCAGAATGCCGGGGGGGGGGGGGGGGGGGGGTATTGTATGCAGCGCTGTTTATTCGGGGGCGTGTCCTCATACTTTTGGGTGGTGCAGCTGCGGCTCGACGGAGAGCCCGGTTCCTGAGGAACTCTAATCACAGAACAGAGAAAGTTTCCTGCCATTGTTACAGCAGAGAGTGTCTGCTGCTCCTTATTCTGCACACACACACTATATACACACACACACCACACACACACACACACACACCATACACACACTATACACACACACACACCATACACACACACATATACACACACTATACACACACTCACACACTATATTACTACACTATACATACACTATACACACACACACCATACACACACACACACACACACACACCATACATACACACCATACATACACACACCATACACACACACACACCATACACACACACTATACACACACACACCATACACACACTATACACACACTCACACACTATATTACTACACTATACATACACTATACACACACACACACCATACACACACACCATACATACACACACCATACACACACACACTATACACACACACCATACACACACACTATACACACACACTATACACACACACACACACTATACACACCATATACACCACACACACACACGCACTATACACACCATACACACACCATACACACACACCACACACACACCACATACACACAGCATACACACACACACACACACACACCATACACACACACACTATACACACCATACACACACACACACACACCATACATACACACTATACATACACACACACACTATACGCACCACACACACACTATACACTCCACACACACACACACTATACACACCACACACCATACATACACACACACCATACCCACCACACATACACACACACACACACACACACACACACCATACTGTACATACACACACGCCATACATACACACACACACACACACACACACCATACACATTACACATACACACACACACCAAAAGCACACACCTTTATATGCATGATATAGTTAATAGATCATGTGCTGTGCAGTGTAAACGTTCTCGGCGTGGCCGGCTCTGTAATGCTTACACAGGGTTAAAGATCTCCGCCTGATGTTTTTTTCGGGCGTAAATATTTGGACAGCTCCTTATCTCGGCGCCGATACACTTCTCTCCCGACCGACGCACCGACGGACTCGCAGAACTCAATTTCCGGACTCGGCTTGTAACCTAATAATGTTCTTTACGTGAGCCGCGAGAAGGTCGGCGTCACGAGCACGCTTAATTAAATACGGGGGAAACGGAACGTCGCCTGCTGGAACCAGCGTTTCTGTCGGGAGAACATACAAATTACACACAGTAAACGACCCTGTGATATATATTTTTAGATGTACGAAATGTGGGCAAAGGTATCGGGACGCCTGCAGGAGCTCAAATGGCTTCTCATTATTATAAGACATTATTTTGCCGATTTTATTAATAAAATGTTTTTAGTTGTGAGAGAAAGCAGAATCCGGTTACTCAGCGATCAGCTATTAACACAAAATTACACACAGTAAAGGACCCTGTGATATATTTTTAGATGTACAAAATGTGGGGGCGCTCTTGGGGCAAGGGCTTTCCACCAAGTTTTGGAGCGTGTCAATCATCCAAGGTCATGCTGGCCTTCCCCAAAGTGTTTAAAGAACCATTCCACTGCGCCGTCGTTCTCTTAAACAGTATTTATTAAGTTTATCAACGTGAAAATGTTTTCCAAAAGACACATTAATTCCTCACAGAGTCCACGGTCCCTCCGGAAAAAAAATAATAAAATAAAATAAAATAATCAAGCTTACATTCAGATTGTGAAACCTCCGACCCGAGACGTTTCGACCGCTCATCGGTTCACGACCGGACACCGCGGGTGTCGATGGCCCCCGGCCCGCAAAATCAAACGACGGCGATCAAGGAATGGTGCGTTCCACGCCGTTCATCAGAACAGAACGGCGTGACGGCGCGCGGACATATCCAAATCCAACGTGGGTTTGATCTGAAGACGCTACATTCGGTCCAATCTGCCCCACGCACGGGTCCCAGATCACTTTTGTAGGCACATTTCGGGGGTGGGGTGGGGATCCAGGCCACTGCTACATTCTCTGGAAATAGTGCAACTTCGTTTTTTTTTTTTTTTTTTTTGGTTCTTTTGTTTAGTCTGTAGTCTTGAGCGTTACGCGGTGTGAATGATGGAAGGCTTCGGGTTCAACGCCGTAGACGTCCTATACAATACCAAAATGCCCCGAGATCCTGTAAACCCCACCCCACCCCCTCCATCCACCCCTCGCCCCCCAAAGAAAAAAAAAACAAAACAAAACAACCCTCCGCCCTCGCCTCTTACCACGAATAGTAAACAAAGCTGAAATAAATAGGATAACATTTATAAATTATGTACGTATTTACAAAATCCCGCTATAACAAAACAACAGTATTTTTTTTTTTTTTTCGTAAAAGTGATTTCCGGATTAAAAATGGAGATCATAATTTAAAAAAAAAAAAAAAAAAAAGTAGGAATATGAAGGTATTGCTTTAAAGTCGATAAATACTATCGGAATTCGGCCACAGTCTGTTTTTTGTTTTCCACGTAATAAATAAAGTTAAATAAGTTCCATCGGCCACCCGTCAGACATGGAGCTGACGTGGATCCACCACACGGGGGCGCTGAGAGGCACCTCACACAAGGCACATGTTTTTGTTTTGTTGTTTTTTTTTTCCCGACTGGGATTAATTGTCGGATCCAAACAAAAAAAAACAAAAAGTTTCTTGATTAGACCTTAAAGGCACATTCTTGAATACTTGAGCTTAGCACGACTAATAATAACAATAATAATGATAATAATAATAATAATAATAGTTTAATCGTCTGAGATGGACAGCCTGCTGAAGATGGGCAATCGTCGATTGGAGTCCAGGTTGGGAGACTCGGAGCCGCTGATGGTTCCGGAGGAGCAGCAGGAGCCGCTGAAGCTTTCCTGGTCCGAGAGCGGGGGCGACGCCGGCGGGGAGTCGAGCAGCAGGCCGCGGGCGGGGAGGAAGGGCGTCGAGGCCGGCTGGCTGCACGGGATGAGGAGGCTCCGGAGGTCCTGCTCGAGGAAGGGGAAGGCGCTCAGGCAGCCCTGCCCCGGGGAGAGGGCGTCCTGGAGGAAGGCGAAGGCGCGGCCGGGCAGCGGCGGCGGCGTGCGCGAGGCGGGGGGGTCCAGCATGCCGGCCTGCGCGCTGGAGAAGCCCGAGAAGCTGAGGCTGTGTTGGAGCCGGGGGCGGTCGCGGTCGCGGTCGCGGTCCCTGGGCGCGGGGAGCGGGCTGCAGTCGCTGTCGGTGCGCCGGAGCGGGGGGTGTGGCGCGGCGCGCCGCTCGTCCACGTTGTGGATGAAGTGGCAGCGCGGGCCGTAGGGGCAGAAGCCGATGGTGTGGAAGGTGCGGCAGGGCTCGGTCTTGTACTTGGGGTGGCGGGAGAGGTTGCGCAGTTCGTGGTAGCCGTGCGCAAACTGGCACTTCTCGCCGTACTTGCACGCGCCGCTCTCCTCGAACGGCCGGCACAGCTCCGTCTTGTAGCGGGTGGAGTTGAGCTGGGGCGCGGCGCGGGGCTGCAGCGGGTCCGCCGCCGCCACCACTGCCGGCGCGGGGGGGCGCTCCAGGCTCTCGCGGAACTTGTTCTCTTTGTTCGTGTGGGCCGACGCCGCCTCCCTGCCGCCGCACGAGCCACCGCCGACCCCGCCGCGGAAATAGGCGGCCGCGTTGAACTTGATGTTCTTGTTGGAGTTGGAGAGCGGGACGCCCGCCGTTCTCTTATCCAGAACGCTGTTCAGGAGCGAGACTTCGGAGCCCTGGTTCTTCTCCTG